>JAJTUV010000267.1:600000-958294 GCA_021653895.1 Mastomys natalensis | reverse complement strand
GGTGCATGAGGTCTTGGTCGGTAAAGAACCTTCCCCCTGTAGTCAAGTACAAAAAAATAAGGCATGGTCATGAGGTCTGATGGTGAGCCTGCTCAACACTTTATTATACTTCCTGTCTATGCATCCAACTGTGAGCATTTACCATGTATGACCACAACAATTCAACTTAAACTCATGCCCTGTAATCTCTCAACCAAACTCCAGAACTACAGCCCCGTATTTGTGGGGGAGACAGAACAGAGAGCAAATCTCAGAAACACCCAGCATGCACTGGAGAAAAGAGCCTGCTGCCTTCAGCTGCTCTGGGCCTAAAAAGGCTAGCAGAAATGGGAAGAGGGGAGGAAAGGGCATGACCCTGCTCTCCAACTAGGAAAAAAATAGCTACAAACGCAGACTTCGATAAATTCCCTCTCCACCCAAGTATCTGAGAGCTTTCTTTCCCAAAAAAGACCTAAGCAGTTCAAGGACACACCAAATAAATAATGCAACAAATTTGTTCCCCATGGCTGGACTGCCCCGTGAGGCACCACGCACTGAACTGTAGTTCTTGGTTATTCAGGTAAAGTAACTCAATCTCAACCCTTTAGAAGGACAAAGCTTTAAAAATGCCCTCCAAACACAAAACCTACAGCCTCAAATTCCTGAGTTCTTGTGTGCTACACAGGGGCCCCATTCCCTCTCAGTACACAGAAGACCTCGATCCCTCGTCAGTGTTCTGGTCCATAAAGAGCACACCAGAAAATGACGAGAAGTTAGAAGTAGCAAACCAGGGTGCCGATTCTAAGAAATGGCCGACCCTATAGCCCAAAGAGGAAAAAAAGCACCTGTCTGCCCAGTATCTGCCTTACAGTCTTTGTTCAGCCTCCTCAGTCAGTGAAGGAACAACAGGCTCCATCACTACTGATAAAACACGAGAGCTCTGAACTCACCACCCAAATTCCCCCTGAAGTCTCCTTTTCAGTGTTTCTCCAGTTCTATACATGGTATCAAGGAAGTAGCCAGTGCTGTGGAATGGGACAGGCTCGGGCAGTCAGACCAAACATAACTGAAGCAGGGATCAAGAGCCCAGTGGCATAGCAATTCCCTGCCAGCGATGTGAAACCAGCAAACATGCATGGCTAAAGGGAACTGTGAGCTGACAGCCTATCATTAAAACTCCTGGCATCAAAATAACAGCTTCCTGCTTGGATGTGCTAGAGTCATCACCATCACCTGCAGACTGTCCTGCAGTGATGGCTCACCTTCCCAGACACCCAGGAGATACACCTCTCTCTGTGAGAATGGAGTTCACTCTATCCCATCCCAGACTGGAGTCCCAGACTGAACAAAAGGAAAAAGCTGCTGCATTTGATCTCTCTGTGCTCTGACTGTGGACATGGCGTGACTGCTCACTCCCACCCTTTCCCGACCTCCAGGTGAACAGAACCACCCACAGCACCCATTCTCAACAAGAAAAAACCTGACATGTAGGATCAAACCATGCACAAAAGCAGACTTACTTCCCTGCAGGCCAGTCAGTCTTGATGCTAGACTTGGTGTGACCAGTACCCGGTATGAACTGACAGACGTGAGAAAAACAGCCCTAACACGGATTCATGATGCTACAGGAACTTGAATTTAAACATAAAAAGCGACTTCAAGCCGAAAGCATCAAGTGACAGGCACATTCATGCAACTGTCCTCTGAAGTAAGAACATGAAAATGACGTGGGGAGAGGCCATCGAAGCCTAGAAAATTAGATATCGCCTCTCGTCTCAAGCCAAAGATATCGAAGAGCTGCCCCACACAGTAAGACCTGAACCAAACTGAGAGAGGAAGACAGAGCAAACTCGCAACCCTCCAGACCCTGCAGGCAGCAGCTTGTGCACGTCCTTTTCTAGGGATGTAGGACCAAGATCATACACAGAATTCCAGGTTGCCGGGACAGCCGCCGCACGCGCGCGCACACCACACACACACACACACACGCACACCAGTGTGTGGCCCAGAGGCAGTTCCATGACATAGTCACCCAGGAAGCGTGATGATAAGGGTGTCTCAAGGCCCCTGCCAAGAGAAGCTTTTCCAGGACAGTGAAAAAAAAGTGATCACAAGAGCTGCTAGATGTGGGAGCTCTTGTGTATGCATGCACAGACAGACAGACACACAGAAGACATCCTTTTACCACACTTGTAAATGAATGGAAATACGAAAATTCCCATCCAAAAGGGATAAGACCTAGGTGAGTGGAAGACTAATGGGCACTGGCAGCTCCCACCTGTGACCTCAGAGCTCAGAGGCGGAGAGGCAGGAGGACAGCTTCGCCAAGGTCAGCCTTGAGATAAGACCTAGAAGAGCGCCTGTCTCAGAACACAGGATGGAGAGGAAGGGAAGATTCACAGTCGCTGAAGTCTTTCATCTTTTCTTAAAGCTTAAATCTGTCTATATTAGTTACACTTGGGTAGAAATTATCTAAGGACAACAAAAAGGGAAAACTCACAGGTTTTGCCCAGGTCCTTTTAGACCCATGAATTTCAGAAACTCCCACTGGTGATAGGAATGAGTGTCAGAGAAAGGTCCTCACCTCATAAACAGAAAGCAGAAGGGTAGGACCAGGCACAAGCATCAAAGGCAGAAACCCTGGGACCTACTTCCCCCAGTTAGGCTCCTCATCCTCCACTTTCCACAGCCTCCCAGGATACAGCCACCAGCCAAGGAACAGACATTATCACACAAGCCTGAGGAGGGAGACATTGTAGTCAAAACACTGTCAAGTAGCCAACCAGATAGCATTAATTACAGGAGTTGATTCTGTATCAGTTGAGGGGAAGAGGAAATAATGTATACATTTACGAGAGATTAAGATGCACAGTAGGAAGATGCACAATAACAAAATGTTACCGGTGGTTATTCACTTCCCTTGTCCCAGTATTAACACTAAACCTTTTTTTTTTAAATTTATTCTGTGGGAAAAGTGGGGTTCCAACAATTCTGTTTGGGGGGGGTTAAGTTTGAGTGATCCCAAAACCAGCAGACGGGAAACGGTCACTCCAGTTCAGAAGTCCAACCTGTCCTCCATGACCACGATTCAATTGTTGATCCCAAGCCACATAGTATATAGGCTCACAACGTGGCACATCATAAAGATCACACTGTACTCACAACGTCAGGGACCCACATGCACATGAATAAGGCACCGTGCACACAGACAGCACAAGCACACAGCCACATACACACGGGCTAACAGACAGGAATTCTCTAGTCTAAACCAAGCTGGGATGATGAATCTAAAGTATAGCATGTTCTATACCATATTAAACATTTTGAATTGTATGATACCAAACACTGTGTCTGGGTTATTTGTAAACAATTATTTCCATGAGGAAAATCAACAAACAAGATGAAATGCTCGAAAAATTATTTACTAAACCCATTAAATATTATTTTTTAGGTTTTGCTGTTGTTTTGCTGAAGTTAAAAGTTTAAAGAAATTTGATGAATCTATTATTGTTTTAAGACAAGGTCTTACTATGTAGACCAGCTAGCCTCAAACTCACAGATGTCCACCTGCCTCCTCCGAATGCCAAGATTAAAGGCCAGTGCTACCACATCCAGCAATTTAATTTCACATATCTGAGTGCTTGTCTGCATGTACATTTGTGCAGCAGCCATGGAGCTCAGAACAGAGCATCGGATCCAGGAACTGGTTAGGAGATGGTGGGCTGCCGTGTAGGTGATAGGAACCAAACCCAGGTCCTCTGTAAGAGCAACAAGTGCTCTAACCACTGAGCCGTGCCTCTGGGCCTCTGGCACAGCTTTCTAAGAAGCTGTAACTCACTCCCTCTCCTGCTGAATCACTCCCTCTCTGAACTTGTCTCTTAATAAAAGGACTACGGGTACAGAAGTGGTGGGTGATGTCAGTACATTTAAAACCACACCAAGACATTCACTGTGGTGAAGGCAGAGGACCTGCACCACAGGACCAGCATCCGACTGGCACAGGGGCCACCATAGAGCTCAAGTACAGAACGCGTTCTGACCTTCAAAGGCCTGCTTCCCCATTGCCACAAAAGAGAGCTACAAAAGCAAACCAAACATCCCTGCGGTGACTCATTTTAAAGAGCGCCTCCTAATTTTGTTTTTTCTTCTTTTCTTAAATGATGAAATCAGACAGCCAAACAGCTTCAACTATGGTCAGCATTACCAAAGGGTGGCCCAGTTGTGCCAAGAACTATGGTGATCTGGGGCTTTCTTCTGTCACCAGGCTAGCCCAAGTCTCCAACACTTGTCACCCTCCTGCCAGACCTTCTCAGTCTGCAGCTCAACAACTCAAAGATAAACAGGCCAGCTTATCTTTCTAGTGTCTCTCATATCAGGCCTTATCCCATGAGTGCACACAGGGAAACCTCCATCATGGGAAGTCAAACTTCCACTTTCTCTTCTCCACTGACGTGCCAAGAAGCAAATGGCAATCATAAAGAGCCAAGACATATGCTCTCACTACAAGCAGACAGACCCCACTAACTCTTCCTGTGGCTCCTTCTGTGGCCATTCATCCCACTAACTCTTCCTGTGGCCCTTCTGTGGCCATTCATCCCACTAACTCTTCCTGTGGCCCCTTCTGTGACCATTCATAACTGATCTCTAAGAACTTCACTGAAATTCTTTTTTCTCTAAAGGTTTTTAAATACAAATTTAAGCTGGGGAGAGGGAGAAGCTGAACGATTTGGTAGAACAAAAGATGTATATGTAAGGCCATTTGCTGTTTTAACCGTCCACAGTTCATGCAATGGCATGCCATGGGTGAAGACACTCAGCCTGGGAGGTAAAAGCCAAGTCTATAAAACCCAGTTTTAGCTGCAAGACTCCCAGCTTATTCATCAAGCAGCTAGTAGCCTGGCCTTGTTCCAAGTCTTCCTGGTAACTGAACCAAACAAAACGTACAGTACACGCCTTTCCTGCACCCTGGTACCACAGCCCTCAGCACACACACACTGCACACTCCAGTAAGTCCAGTCCAAGCTATAAGCTATGGTTCTGATCCATACACAACCACGGCCAAGACAACCATAGTGGAAGAGGCTCACCAATCCCTGTCCCCGCCTCTTCCTTAAGAAGTCAATGGAAAGAGAGCCTGACTCTCTCTCTACTCCGGTGGTCAAAGAACATGTGGGCACACATGGACTCAAGCCCATGGCCACCTCCTCCTCACCATCTGCCTCTCAACTGTAGTCTTCTCAAGTGTTAAAGCCAGACAGAAAGTGCACACACAAAAGACGATTTTTCTGGTAATAAAATATGAAGAGGGAATTTTGGTTGGTTGGTTGGTTGGTTGGCTTTCCAAGACAAGGTTTCTATGTATAGCCCTGGCTGTCCCAGAACTCACTCTATAGACCAGGCTGGCCTCAGACTCAAGAGATTTTATATTTGTTGTTGCTTCCCCACCTCTCAACCCCCCACAGGGTCTCACTATATAGCCTTGCTGGCCTGGGACTCAATACATAAACCAGGATGGCCTCAAACTCAGAGAGATCCTCCTGCCTCTGCCCCTCAAGTGCCGGAGTTAAAGCTGTGTGTCACCACACCCAGCCTAAGATTTTATTTAGTGTGTGTGCATGTACATATGCACAAACACAGATGTAGAGAGGTCAGAGGATAACTTTCATGAGCCGTTTCTCTCCTCCTACCATTAGGATCTTGGAGACTAATCTCGGCTGTCATGTTCAACAGCCAGCATCTTATCCTGAGCCGTCTCACTGGCCCCAAAAAAGTTCTGTCTTTGTTTTTGCTTTTTTTCTCCACCCCCCCCCACCACTGGTAATTACAAATGTTGCCTTTAAACTTTATCCCAGAACCTTAAATGAATTTTTTTCCTGAGCACAATATGCAATAGCACAGAATCAGACAACTGTGGCACACAGGACATTTTCATTGGTAACTGACTATGGGACAATAAATTACAAAAGAGATGACAAACACCAGAGTTTACCCTCAAATGCATACTTGACTGTACAGACTTCAATATTCTTCCTCATGTAGCATGATGCTCTATAAAAACAAATAAATTACTCCATGTATTTGACCCCTATCATCATGCATACATAAGCTCTCCCAGGTAAGCGCCCAACAGTTACAGAGATGCCCCCAGTCACAAGCAGCAATTCTATATGGATAACACACACTGTAGACCACCAGCTAGACTCATGCAGTGCCCTCCACTAGCCTGGTGCTATACTTTAGTCTATTCTAGTTGCTAGAACAAAGTGTCTTAGACTAGGTAACTTACAAACAACAAAACACACTGCTTACAGCTCTGGAGGATGAAAACCTTTCACCCAAGGCCCTAGCAGATCTGCAAGGCAGGGGTCTGGTTCCTCAGAGCTGGCACACAACACAAGGGACTAGCAGGCTCCCTCTGGCTTCTTTTACAACAATCATTAACCCCATGTGTGAGGTCTCTACCCTCACCAATAATCCCAAATGTTCTCTTCCCCATTCAATCTATAATCCAAGCTGGACTCAAACTAGCATGGTTCTCTGGCTTCAACCCCACCCTTTACTACCATCACCCTGGGGATTAGGTTCCCACCTTACAGGTTGATATATAATCTGGGGACAAACAGCTCTGCCTACCTACTCCTTTCCTGCCTGGCTCCATGGTCTAAGCTCACAGAGAAGGGGGTCACTGCCCAAACTTGCTTGGCTGAATGCTCTTGCTTCCTGAGCCATGTTGCTAACACATTCACAGTTTACAGTAGCTAAAAAAGTGAGAGACTGTAGGTTCCCTTTGACAGGGAGATTAGACAACCCACAGACCTGCACTCTAGGTTTTAGACCATCAGTCCAGCTGCTAGTCACCCAAATCTGATGAAACTCTTGACACAGAGTGGAAGTCTGTGGCTCCTGCTTCTCTTCTGAGCAGAAACAGCTCTGTCCAGCAGCAGGTCTGTCTTCATGCAACACAGAATAGCACAGGACCACGCCAAAGCCCAGCCTCAACTCCCAACATTGGTCTCCCACGAACCCCTGGCCTTTGTCACAGAGAACACTCCTGGCTCCAAGGTGAAAGTGTACATTTTAATGTTACTTTTGTATAAAATGTTTAGTTCAGAGGCTAGACTTTTGCAAAGTAAAATTAAGCCATTTAAACAGTCTACTGCTTCAAGCACCTCCAACTCAACACTCTGCCAATAATCAGACAGCCTTCAGAATTCAGCTATTCTATTTCTAACTTACACTAAAGATTAAGTTCAATTTAAAATGTATCTGCAGGGCTGGAGAAATGGCTCAGCAGTTAAAAGCACCACTAACTGCTCTTGCAAAGGACCTGAGTGAAATGATGGAGTTCTACAGTTTCTTTTTTCTATTGATCACACATTACTTATATATGGACGTGGATGTGGAGAGAGCTGGAGAGTGGGCCTAGGGCATAGCCATTCTAAGCAAGAGTTATCCCTTAGTATTTTGAAACATGATCCTCCAGCCAAGCCTCCCGAACTAACAGTTCACTTAAAAAGAGCATCTGCTCTTTGAGGAGGAAGGTGCCATATAGTATTTTCCCTTGTCACCGTACCAAACAGCTACCCATAGGAATCAGGAGTGGACAGGTACCTGGGATCTGGACAGCAAATTTGATGACTTCGAGATGAGAGAGGCAGAAGGCAGATCATCTAACCTGTTCCCTCCCCTAACTCTGGAGAGAGCTTATCCAAAGACTCTATTGGGCAGGGGACTATGAGAAAAATCAGAGGGGGTCTAGACCAAGCAGAGAGGCTTAACAACCCCATTAAGAGACTCCGGTCAAAGCTGGGTAGTAGGTGGCACACAACTTTAATCCCAGCACCTGGAGGCAGAGGCAAAGGCAGGTGGATCTCTGTAAGTTCAAGGCTAGCCTGGTCTAAGAGTGAATTCCAGGAGAGCCAGGACTAGAGAAACACTATCCTGAAAAAAAGAGAAAAGACTTTAGATCGGGTTCAGCTGTCTGTGGAAGGCACTCTGCACCTCCAGGTTAGGAGAATTCCTTCCCTAGGGAGAGAAACCTCATCCACCCTCGAATTCTAAGGCTCAACAACAAACCCAAGTTCACCCTGGGAAACCAAATGTGTTCACTGACCTAACCTCCGTGGGCAACCTGCAACAGTTACAGTCAGTCTCCACCGCATGAACGCTGCCTTTCCTACAGCCACCAGATGGAGACCCCTCTGTGAATCTTCCTCAGCCTCTATATTCTTGCCCCTCCAGAGACCACATGCAAGTGCAAGCAGGGCAAAATAGCATGCAAGTGGCTTTGAGCACTGGCTGAAACCCTCCCAACCCCTGCATCTGAGGGACTGTTAACAGTCCACAGGCTCGCTCCTGATGCCTCCTAACAAGCATGCTCATCTGACCTGAGGCAGCTGCTAGGTGGACTACCTACAAAGGCACTCGGCTTTCTCTAAGGCAGATTGGCTCAGGGGTCTTACTTAGCTCAGGAAACCACTGTCCTGCTTCCTGTGGGTGGCTTTTGGTACAGAGACAGGGGACAATACTACATGGCGCCTTCCTCCCCAGAAAGTATATGCTCTTTCTAAGTGAACTGTTAGCTCAGGGGTTTACCCCATTCCAGGATGAGCTTTGGCTCTGGTGAGAAGTGAAGCAGCCAACAAAGAAAACTTATATATGCAAGAAATACCACAGTAGAACCTAACAGCAAGCACGCATAAATGACAAAACGAACCTTAGGACTACACCATTATTCCACACGACTATCCGCTTGTCTAAATCCACAAGTTGTCATCACGGATGAGCCCTGGACTAGGGGGTAGTTAATGGAAGACCTCTTGCCTGGCATGTGTGGGGTCCTGGATTTAACTTCTAGTGTTACCAAAGATAAATAAATAATGTGAGCCCTGGGGTCAACCAGATGGCTCAGCAGGTAAAAGCATATGCCACCAACGCTGACCTTGCTCTCCTACACAGACGAAGCTCTTTTTTTTTTTTTTTTAAGTAATTTATTTATTTCATGTATGTGAGTACACTGTTACTCTCTTCAGACACACCAGAAGAGGGCATCAGATCCCGTTACAGATGGTTGTGAGCCACCATGTGGTTGCTGGGAATTGAACTCAGGACCTCTGGAAAAGCAGTCAGTGCTCTTAACCGCTGAGCCATCGCTCCAGCCCTCAGACAAAGCTCTTCAGTGAGGCCCTTTCTTGCATACCTGGCAATGTTCCTCACTGAGAAAGTCACCTGCGAGAAGGTCCCATTTGAGGGAGATCTCTCTGTTGGGACTTCTCTACCCAATCTTGGGAAACATTTGCTTACCTAGCTGGTTTCTTTGCCCAGGTTGGGTTAGGGACATGGTGTAGACCAGGCCAAGAAGCATCTTCATAAAAACCTGTACTGGCTCCGTAAAGGTGCTCCTGGCCCTCCGGGATAACCTCAGGGATAGCCGAGAACCATTGTGACAAGTGGGCAAGGATCGCAGTCCTGGGGAGCACATGGTATAGAACAAGGAAGGGCAAACCTGGTCTCTTCAAGCGTACGAGCAAACGAGTCTCCCCTTTTCCTTTCTGATTAAGTAACTGGGGTTAGCACCCTCTTGCTCACGTTGGGGGGAGAAATCCTCTAACAGTGACTCTTAAGCCCCAATTGTAAGCATTCAACCCCAGAAAACACCATCCAAGTCAGGAAGCACAGCATCACCCGCAAGCTGAAAGCACCTAAGACTGACAAAAGGCACCAGCCCAGATTCCTGCAGAAAGTAGTCCAACCTTCCTGTTAAGTGTTACTGTCAACTCACTGTGACGTTACGTTCTGACTTCCTCCGGAACTGACATCCATTAAAAACTACCTGGCAAGGAGATTCTGGGGTCGAAATGAAATCTGTATAGTAGGAGTCCGGGGTTCTGACATATGATTTTCTTCATCAGACCTTTCGAAGGACAGCTGGAGAGATGGCTCAGCCATTATGAGCACACACTCCTCTTCCAGAGGACTGGATTCCCGCTGCCGACTAAGAACAGTCTGCGACAGTGTGAACTCCAGTTCCAAGCCATCCAACGCCCTCTTCTGGCCTCTGTGGGCACTACACATACATGGTGCACAGGCAAGCATGCAAGTCAAACACCCATAAACATAAAAACTTTCAAAATGGGGCAGGCACTACTACTCTGTGGTCATGTGAGCATCAGGGTCTAGCCTAGATCTCCCAGTGGAGAGCACACCAGGACCGGCAGGCAGAGCTTGGTGGGGCAGTCTCAAGGGCTCCTCCCTTTTAGTCACTCAGTCACACCCGTTCCTAGGTTGCTTGTAGCCACTGGTGACCTACTTAGTGTATTGCTCCCTGGCCTGGACTCTTCCCCTAGCTCCAGACCCATTTATGAATGTGGCTGTCCACGCCCTCCCCCTCCAGTCTGCTTACAGAAGTCCCTGTCACCACAGGTTCTTCACCGTCCACAGTCCGTGCCAGCTTGCAGCCCCACGCCTATAAACCCACGGCCATGGCCTTCCAAGGACTCTGCATACTCCATCGATGTCTTAGTCAGGTTTCTATTTCTGCACAAACATCATAACCAAGAAGCAAGTGGGGAGGAAAGAGTTTATTCAGCTTACACTTCCACATGGCTGTTCATCACCAAAGGAAGTCAGGACTGGAACATAAGCAGGTCAGGAAGCAGGAGCTGATGTAGAGGCCATGGAGGGATGTTACTTACTGGCTTGCTTCCCCTGCCTTGTTCGGCTTGCTTTCTTATAGAACCCAAGATTACTAGCCCAGGGACGGCAACACTCACCATGGGTCCTCCCACCCTTGATCACTAATTGAGAAAATGCCTTACAGCTGGATCTCATGGAGGTATTTCCTCAAGGGAGGCTCCTTTCTCTGTGATAACTCCAGCTTGTGTCAAGCTGACACACAAATCCGTCCAGTACAATCACCAAGCCTGCCTCTTCTGCCCCAGCACCTCAGCCCCCACACTGATACCTCCCTACTCGAGACAGGAGCGGCAGCAGACCTTCCTCCCCAGTCCAGCCACAAAACCGTTGTTACAATCCACAGCTGGCCATCAGTTCAAACACTACAAAATTCAAGAGGTAAATAAAGAAATATTCCCAAGAAAATTTCACACCGTGAGTAAGCTCCAGGCCGAGCCACAAGGTGGGACAACCCCTCTGACATCACATCTGCCATCTTCTTTTCACTAAGTAAGAAAAACCCAGTTCCTTGTTTCAGTCCGGGCACTCAGGGACACTTCAAGTCCTACGCTTCCGTACAACCTGCTTGGATTCCTTGTTTTGAAAAGAAATTCTGATTATATTTATTTACTGGGGAGGGAGCGCCCCAGCACGTGTGTGGGAATCAGAGAACAACCCAAGGGAACTGATGCTGTCTCTCTACCACTCGGATCCCAGAGATGGAACTCGGGCCAGCAGGCTTGGTGGTAAAAAGCCTTTACCCTTTGAGCCACCTCCTTGCTTGAAAAAAGAAATCCTTTTACAGCAGGTATTTTGGTTCACACCTGTAATCTCGGCAATCCGGAGGCTACGACAGGTAAAGCGCTGAGCGGAGGGCTAGCCTGTACCATGGTAAGTTCTGAGCCATCCTGGAACACAGAGTGAGAACCAATTCATGAAATAAAAACAACAAAAAGATAAAATTCTTTGAGAACAGCTCAGGCATTGTGTTCCTTCCTTAGTCTCCACGCTGCCACACGGTGATGGCCACTGTATCCGTGCCTACCTGCAGATGTGCTACATGCAAGCCTGGGTTCCAACCCCAATGCCCACAGTCAGAAAGGGACACATGGCAGCCTCCCCTACAAAACCCAGAGCTCCATCTCCCTCACGGTGCTGTGAACCTTCCATTCCCTAACACTTAGATCAAAGCATATCCTTTCCTCTGATCATTAAGGGCTTCTGCCTACTTGAACTATCAATTTCAAAAGGAGAAATCAAGTTCTTCTTGGAAGGCTGTGGAAGGAAAAGTATTGCCCACAGAGGCTCAGCGCCAGGAAGAAAAAGAGAAACCTACAGGTCAAGTTCACACACCTCTCCTGACCAATCCAAACTAACTTGTACCCACAGCACAGGACCGTCCTACTCAGAAAGTGTTATCTGAAACAAAACAAAACACAAACAAAAAAACAAAACAAAAAAATCCCTTCCTTCCTGCTCTTACGTTTTGGATACAGGCTGAACTAGCCCACCCTTGAAAAAACGGTGGGGAAAAAGATGTTTCTTTCTGAAAACCAGAGAAGCAATCACAAAAGCCAGGTGTGTGTGTGGTGACACACTCCTTTAATCCCAGCACTCGGAAGCAGAGACAGTCGGATTTGTAAGTTTTCGGACAGCCAGGG
Organism: Mastomys natalensis; assembly: GCA_021653895.1. NCBI lineage: Eukaryota > Metazoa > Chordata > Mammalia > Rodentia > Muridae > Mastomys > Mastomys natalensis. The sequence continues at coordinate 945,980 of JAJTUV010000267.1, read as the reverse complement.
TTTTACGTAAAGAGACCCTGTCTCAAGAAAAGAAAAAAAAAAAAAATCAATCATAGTCAAAATAAGAATGTACGTCTCACTAATCTGTTGTAAATACTGTTAGGTACAATGAATGGCCACTGGGCTACTCTGAGCTGCTCAGCTCAGAACAGGAAGATCAAGAACAAGGCCCAAGAACGTTTCTTCTTTAACTGTACATAACTCAAGTTCAAGAGTTAAGTCACTGAAGACAGTCAAGCACACACGAAAGGAACATGGACACCTGTAATCCCCGTGCCGCAAAAGCTGTATCCAAGACCAAACCACCCTGGACGGCTCAATAAGATCACATCAGAAAGGAGGGAGGAGAGAGAGAGGGAAGTGGAGAGGAAGAAAATAAATAAATAGAAGAAAAATCTGAAAAAAAAAAAAAAAAATGAGGGGCTGGAGAGGTGAGTCAGTAGGTAAGAGCACTTTCTGCTCTTGTGGAAGGTCCAGGTTCAGTTCCTAGCACCACAGGCAGCTTAAGATCACCTGTTGACTGTGGCTCTAGGGAACCTAAGCCAACGCCTTCTTCCGGCCTCCACAGGCCAGGTCATGTATGCAGTGCACATACTCATGTAGGCAAAACGCCCATAAACATAAAAGTTACCCAAAAATAGAAGTGTTTTTTTTTTTTTAAAGGCTATTCTAAAACAAGACTCACCATATAGTTGTGTGACAATTCACAGCATGATTGCTGAGATTACAGTTGGTCATGTTGGCACAACTGATGGTAAGCCTAGCGTTCAGGAGGTGGAAACAGACGGCTGGCAAGGTTTTCCTTTCCAGCTACATGGTAAGTTCAAGGCCCGCCTGGACTAGCATATATGAAGCCCTATCTCAAAGAGGGAAGGTGGGGCTGTGGAGATGACTCCACCTGTAAAATTGCCATGCAAACAGGACCAAGTTTCATGTCCAACACCCATGCTCCCAGTACAAGAGAGTAAGACGCAGCTCCCAGCAGCTGGCTGGTCAGTCTAGATATATCTATGAGCTCTGTGCAGTAAGAAACCTTGTCTCAAAGAATAAGATAAAACATGACTGAGGAAACAAAAAACAAAACAAAACAAAAACAAACAAACAAGAAAACATGACTGAGGAAGACACCTAATATTATCTCTGGCCTACACACACACACACACACACACACACACACACACATACTCACTCCAGAACACACCTGTGTGCATGCAGACCCCCTCACGTGGAACACACACACGTCTCTGAAACCTCAATCCTACAATTCTACCCGCTTGCCGCCTTCTGGCCTCTGCATGTGCTGCAAAGTCACCAAGCACCTAGATGCACTTCCATCCAGCCCACTGTTTAGAATAACAGCTGGGCAAGGAGTAAGGAGACCAGCCTTACAAATGCCAACGTCCACTGTGTGCAACGCAATTAACCACAGAAAACCCAATACTTCCTAAGCAAGAGCGTGTAGACTACAGGGATGTGGGGGGTGTGGGTAACTGTCCTCTCTCCAAAGACAAAAGGTACACTATGTTTCTAGCTAGAATTCTGACCTGAAGGTCCAGCAAGACGGCTCAAGCAGTCAAGGCCACCATGCGCCTGATGGTCTGCTGCATCCTTGGAACCCACACAGTAAAGAGAACTAGAATGTCTACAAGCATGCTGAGGCATGAACCGCCTACGACAGACAGACAGACAGACAGAAGACAGACAGAATTCTACCCTGGAAGTGAGGCAGGACTCATACTAGAGAAGGATAGAAACCTGTTAGGAACCTAAAATACATTTCCCAAGACTATGGAAATTCAGGTCAATGTTTACGGTCCAGTTCTAAGTAAGACATGGACGGGCATCTACGGCGAGTACCACCACATAAATCTTCACATACATGCAGAAGACAGGGAAATAGGCAATATAGAAAACTGTCGTATTTAGGTTGCAGGAAAAATACAGGCTGAGGTGTGGGTGTTTCCTGGGGGAAGGGAGTGCCCACTCCTCCCCCAGTCCTCACACCCAGTTCACACCATTTTCAACAGGCTGTGCCCATACAGCATGGCCAAGGCAGGAAAGGGGCTGGCTGACCCAGCAGATAAGCACCAGCAGGCCCTTCCGCCAAGTCTCAGGGGCCCTGATATCACAGGCCTCCAGCAGGGCAGGCTGCGCAGCCTCTGCTGCAGAAAGACCGAGGACGGGAACTGCTCCCACAGCTAAAGCTGAACAAGCCATACATTAAAGAAAAGGGGCGGGAGGTCAGCTGTGCATGGTGTCTCCTGCCTTTAATTCCAGTACTTGGTCTACACAGCAGTTCCAGGACAGCCAGAGCTACAAAACAGAGAAACCCAGTCTAAAAACATAACAAAACCACAAAAGTCTACCACTCTTAAACAATTTGAGCCATGTTATCATCTTAACTCTTCGCAGCAGTTATGCTGAGGCGCCGAGGGCAGACTGATGTTTTCTGAGCAGGAGTGCTGCCAGAGAAAGCTCCTTTCCAGGAACTTCGGGGAAGCAGAACTGCCACATTCTATAGGCACCTACAGAAGACCGCAGCTTAAACAGGGGGAGGGGCTTCTCAATCCTGTGCTCTGTCTGAACAGTAACACACTCAAGAGGCGGGGATCAAACACAGTGAAGAAAAACTACTTCAAACGGTGAGCACAAACAGGCCTCTGCCTCAGGCCTCCGGGGAAATGAAATGCCACCCAGCACACCTGCTACAGCCCTGCCAGCCCAGGTCAACATGGAGACTGTTTACCGAGTCCACCTCCCCTGCTAACACACTGCCAGGAAACGTGTGTGGTTTCCCTTCACATTAAGTTCATCTTTTCCCAAAACCACAGCAGACGAAGGCAATTCCAAAAGATCTCCTACTCTTTTCCTAACGAGGAAGCTAAGCTCTGCAGCCACCTTTCTTTAAACAGTTCACTAACTCAACCATGTGCCGACTGCCTTAGAGTCTAAAGGCAAACACACGCACATAATGAACAACTCAAATTTCTCAAGCATTGCAGTACAATTAAAAATTAAAAAAAAAAAAAAAAACACCCCAAGTTCCAAAACCTAAACGTTTGGAAGTATAATCTAACCAATCCAGGAAAGCCAATGTGAGCATAGCTGTCATATCTAAGCATGACGTCTCCAACAACCCAAACAGGGATGGGGTGAGGGTGGGGAGGGAATCCACTGGGCCACCTATCTCAAAATACAGACAGACCTGAGGAAAATGCTTGGACCTGAGGTCATTCCCTGAACCTATGTTTTTTTGTTGTCGTTGTGGCTGTTTTTAAGGCCAGACAAGGAAGAATGTGTGTGTGGCCGGGCACCAGGGAGGCAAAGACAGGGGAGTACCTGGTGCTCAACTCACCTGTCTGCTAGCCTACTTAGTGGGCTCCAGGCCAGAGAGAAACTGGCTCAAAAAACAAAGTGGAGAGCACCTGAGGAACATCTGAGATTGACCTCTGTGTGTGTTCTTCCCCTACCCCACCCACACACAACACACACCCACACCGGAAGCAAACCTATTTATTCACAGTTCATTGTTAAATATGCAACTTCAAGGAAAGAGTGGATGCAGATGACAGAGAGCCCGTCATCCCACTCGGAGAAAGGAATACTTGCCCGTCTCATTCATCCCCACTCTCCCAGGCATCCTGTGTCCCAGCATCACCAAAAGGCACATATATGTCACAAGGCCAAGGATCTGGGCCACCAGTCAAGAAAGACAGCCACAAACTGGCTGAGAAAAGGGCCTGGTACGAACCCAGGAAACCAAAGGCTGATGATGTATGGGAGACTCAGCTGATCCAACACACCGGCAGCTGAGAAACAGCCGAGGAGAAGGTGAGGGTGACCACAGGCCTTGACATTCTGTTGGCATTACCTCATATCGGGAAGAACCAGAAAGCAGCTACAATGGGAACCCCAGAATTCCCCACACAAGTGCCAGGATAACCTAACAGGTCTGACAATTTCCAAAAGATGTGTTCCTTTAAAAAAAGTTTCCAGGGCCAAACAGACATGGGTCACACACATTGCTGCCACCCCATAGGTTTAGAAACACATACTACAAAAACAAAAGCCCGAGTCTTACAACTTAAAGACCTCTTTGCCCCAGATCTACACCAGAGGTTCCAAAGTCAGTCTTCCCAAATAAAATGCAAGCCAGGACTTGCAGTAGTCTGGATTTGGCTGAGACCTGGTCTCCTCGTGCTGTGAAGCACAGACTGGTCTAAACCTGCAGCTGCAGGAGCTGCAGAAGCTGCTTTCCCAGAGAGACTGGGACTCCACAGCAAGGATCTGGTGGGATTTAGGATGCTGAGTTCCCCGACACGGTGGCTCTCCACGTGTAGTCCTAGGGGCAGCAACACACCTGGGGACTTCACAGAGCTGCAACCCCACCTCCACCCACCTCCCACCTCTATAATCAGAGGGTAGAGAGAGTGGAGCCCAGCAGTCACAAAATGAGTCTTCTGCAGTCACTGTTCAAACAGCACATTCTGAACACTACCTGACAGTTCAGGGAGCCAGCCCAAGAAGGGCCTAAGGCAGCGATTCTCCGCCTTCCTAACTCTGCGACCCTTCAATACTGTTCCCCCTATTGTGGGGAAGTACACCCAAACTGTACATCCTACCCAGCCAGAAGACCGGTCCTCCAGCTCAGGGAAGTCTTTTTCTCAAAAGTAACGATGCTCACTTAGCATTCCCAAGGTCCTCGGTTCCATCCCCAAAACTATAAAAACAAAAGTATATACATACTAAAGAAAGAGCCCTACGCACTATCAGTTCCGGCCCTGCACTGGGTGTGCCAAGAATCAAAATGCCTGGAACAGTCTGAAACAAAAAAAAAAAAAAAAGGAAAACACAGCCCTGGTACCCAAAGCCAGCGCTCTCCTCACAACTAAGCCAGCGCTCTCCTCACAACTAAGCCCAGAGTCCTCCACCCTCTGGTACTTGCAAACCTGGCAATATCTGCCCTTCCCCGCTGCCCTGCAGATCACCCAGCCACCACCCTAATGAGTACAACACCGGGTAAAATCAGGCCCCTCCTGCAAGGCTTACCACCAAGGGTAGCATATTTTAAAGGTTAGTATTTTCTAGACTGATATAAATACGGCAAGGTTAATGTTAGGTCTCAAAGAAACCCAGGGACAGTCTCACTCAGTACCTGTGGCTCCTCCAGCACTTCTCGCCCTGCCTCCTATCCCAACCTCTCCAGCCCAGGGGCTGGGCTTAGCTTCCCTCCCCTCAGCTTCTCTGATCCTATATAAACCAGCCATTTTGGCTGTGCTCTCTTGGTCCTCTTGGCCTTCTCCCCTTCTCTCTTCTTTCCCTCCATCATCCCCTCCACTCCCACGATTCAGTTCTCTGGACCCATCCAGACGCCTCTGGCCATGTCCTCCTCAACCATATCTAGGGGCATCATGTCCTCCTTTTCATCCAGACAAAGGTGAGACTTAGCTGCTTCACCTGCCAGCCAGGAGCCTGCACCTGCTAGAAAGCAGGTAAGAAGAAGGGGCAGAGCAAGAGAGGGAGAAGTCAAGCCTGTCCTGGTACTGTGACAGAACACTGCAGACCATGTAATTTACAAACCAAGCTCATTTCCCATAGTCCCAAATGCTGGAAAGGCAGCATGGAGCAGTAAGGGCAACATGTCCGCTCAGGGGTCCCCTCTTCCTACAGATCTGCCCCTGCCCCGTCTCAGAGCTGCACTATGGTCTTGTCGAGCCCTACATCCCAAACACTACACATCCGACATGATGAAAACACAAATTTGAAAGCTAAGTTTCCAGCACAATCTAAGCTAAGTCTCAAGCCACAGCAGAAGACAGCACAATCTACACGTAAAAAAAAGCAGAAAAATCAGTTCATTGCACTGAACCTCAACATCCCAGAAACTGGCAACAGTGGGAACCCGCACAGAAGGGGGACTTCAGTGGACTTCCGGTGGGCACGCTGCAAATGACCTAGAGGCATAATAACCTAGGAGGCATAGTGCATCTGTGAGGAAGACTCAAGAGGCTTAACTCACAGCAGGCCCACACTGAAGGCAGCGCAGTGGCACCGGAAGGGTCCAGTATTGATTAAAAAGGGGGAGGGAAGCTGAACAGCACCATCTATTTGCTTCCTGTCTGGAGACAGTATGGCCAGCTGCCTCCCACACCCGACCCCAGTCTCCACTCCATGATGCACTTTTTCCTCAAAAGTTAAACCCTTACAGTGCTTTTGCCCGGTAATAGGTAACTGATCTCCCCACAGAGATATCTCCCCAGAGATATCCCCACAGAGATATCTCCACAGAGGTACCTGAGTTCAGTGACTCAGGGCAAGTCTGATAAAGAAGGAGCCATGCAGCTGAAAGGACCCCCCCTCCGCCCCAGAGTCCAGCCACTGCCCTAATCTCCCACGTCAAGGAACAAGTGCAGATGTTTTTCAGGGCAGGAGGGAAGCACAGGCCTCCTAACCAGGCAGCACGCCACACAGGTACTGTGTCTACACCTGTGCCCAGTCCACCTCCATAAAGACTAGGAAGAGGGGGGCTTCCAGCAATGAGAGAGATGTAAATGAGCAAAGAACAGACTCCAGAAAGGTCTTCAAAACGGCAAGCATCTAACAAGCATTCCCAACTGTCTTTCTTGTCCAGTAGGGAAGACGGACAGGAAGCATCACGGTTCACTCCTCACAGACAGCATGGTGGTACATACCAGTACTCATGAGGCTCAGGCAAGAAAAATCTGAGTTTAAAGGTCAGCCTGGGCAGCATTCTCTAATTCAGAGCTACACACTGAGACCCTTGGGGAATGACGGGAGACAGACAGACAGGAAGGAGAAAAGAAGAAAAAAAAATCACTTGAGGTCCTAGTAATTTCCAGTCATAAACAAAAGTATTTGAGGATGGATATTAGAGGGTAGCCTCTACCACAAAACACACAAACAAAAAAACCCGGCCGCTAAACCCAATAAAGGAAAACTAGAGACTTGAAAGAATTATGCCTTGGAAATAAAACACACTCTTCAGGCAAAAAGGGAAGTACACTGTAAAGAGGAACACTCAGAGAATCACAAAAGATCTTGGTGTCTAAGAATACAGGAGCAGAAATGCTCACTGGGGGGGGGGGGCTTGAAAAATGGAGACAATGGCCCAGAAAAACAGTGAGAAAGACAAGGGACAGAAAACAGCTTTAAAGGGTCAGACCATTCAAGGACCAGATGAGAAACTACGGCATCCAAAAGAGAGTTTCGTTTAAAAAATAAAAAATTAAAAAAATAAAAACATAAACCACCTCATCACAAGACACCAGCTGTCAGACTGTAAAGGCCTCCTGACTGCCTGCACAAAAATATGACAACACTCACGCCAAGACACCACTGTGGAACATCACAACACAAAGGAACCTTTTCCAGGCTCAGGGGCAGGACAGCTTATGTGGGTGGAATCCAGTCCTGGTGCACACTGCACTCCAGAAGAACACAGCTAAAATACAGCAGACAAGTATCTTCAAAACTCCCAGGAGTTTTGTGCTTCCCACAGGGCACAGAGGACATACCTGTATCCCCAGCCTCAGGGTGGTAAGCTAGGGGTCAGCCTGGACTACATAACACAATCCTGTCTCAAAACAAACAAAACAAGAAGACAGCTCCGTAGTTCAGTGTCTGCCTAGAACACGCAAGGCTTTATCTCAGCCCTAAGACTGAAAACACAATTCTGGAAGGAAACCAATAATTCTATGCCATATCACACTACCCAACCAACAGGTAACTATGATGAGCCTGTACCCTAATTCACTGGAGGGGAGTCCAGGTTACACTGTACCCATCAATCCAACAGCATGAAGCCAGGAAAGACTGGAATACGGAAAACAGCTATCAGCAGACAGCAGCAAAAGAACCAAGGCGACAAAAGGCCAAGAGATCCAGAGAGGAGGAGTGGACCAAGATGAAGGGCACCCAGCAAGGAGCACAGCAGCTTAATGGAGCACACAGCCAGCAGAGAGCACCGCGCAGAGTAGAGTACCACCACAGCCCAGCAGAGGAGCACCACAGCCCAGCAGAGAAGCTTCACAGCTTCTCTCTGGAGGTTTAAAAAAAAAAAACAAAGCCCAAGGTTGGATCCAGATGAGTTTCCTAAGAGGAGGTCCTGACACCTGGTGAAGTCTACAGATAAACTCCTGAGCGGTCTGAAGAGGCCTGCACTTCACTACCACTGCCCAGGCTGCAGACTGTGTAGACAATGCTATCAGATCTAATGTGAAGAGAAGCCGACAGGACCAAACCTAGATCCTTATCTGCAGAACCCTGGGTCTACAGAGCATGCAGTTTCTAAACTCGCCCACACAAGCCAAGGATTGTGATGGCTAAGTCAGCACAGAGAGACGACAGGGGCTTCCTTTGGGAAGTAAGAAACAAGAGGCAGGGGACAGGTAACCTTGTGCATCTAATCTGTGCAGCTGTTTCTAGTAAAAACTGAACAAAACCTAAGTAACTGAAAACCAAACAAAGGATAGGGAGGTATATCGGACCTTCCAAACCTTAGAGTTAAAAACAGGAAGAGCTTTAAATAGGCTAGCCCTAGCTACACATTTGGAGGGCATTCACATAGAACTCACTATGTCCCCATCACTGACTCAGACGGCACTCCAGCACGCAACAAGTTTCTCTTGCTAACCACAACCCTTACAAAACAGGAGGAAGGTCTCTGAAGTCTCACTGTGTCGCTGACAGCATACAACTCTGAGCAGGTCACAGTATACTTTGGAGCAAGCTAAGCCACATCTTGTTTTACCCAGAGCAACTAACAGTTCTCCCACTATAGTCCAGGCCGGCCTGGAACTGACTGACCTCATAGCCCAGAACTTAACTCAAAGCATACCTCTTGCCTAGCTTTCCAAATGTGAAAACTGTAGGCATAATAAACCACCGTGCTCAGTTCCAAGAACTCAGGATTGGGCACAGCCCTCGGCCAGTCAGATGTTCTAATAACAATGTATCCTTTCCCAAGCCATTTGACATTTAGTAGATCCCACTGTAAAAATTAGTAATGAGAAATGACAACTACCAACAGATACAAGACTAGCCCAAGTTCAACATAGCAGCAGTAGAGTAACAGAATGCAGGTCTATTTCCTGCAAGCACTCCAGCCACAAGATTCCATTAGTGATAATCACCCCAGCTAAGGCACACAGAAAGCATTAGCAGGGAGGGTCGGGTGGGGCCTGCTTCCTGTAGGTACCAGTTTCCAAGCAGGCAAGTCTGAATCATGGGAAAAATCACCCAAATAAAACTGTGTGGCAAGAGACCATCAGACTCCTCCTTGACCATGGTCTGGAGGGTGTGCCCCATAAAACCACACTAGGACAGAGGACAGGCTCACCCATCACTAGCTGTGCACACTGTAGCTTGCCAAGAACCAACAAAAGAACTCCATCTACCTTGTGGTGGTTTGAATAGGAATGGCCCCCTAGACTTACTCGTGTGTTTGAACGCTTGGCCACAGAGAGTAGCACTATTAGGAGGTATGGCCTCCTTAGAGATGTGTCACTGTGGAAGTGGCCTTGGAGGTCTCATATGCTCAAGCTACCAGATCAAGATGTAGGACTTTCAGCTCCTTCTCCAGCACCATGTCTGCCCTGCACACCACCATGCCTTCTGCCATGACAATAATGGACTAAACCTCTAAAACTGTAAGCCGGCCCTAATTAAATGTTTCCTTTATAAGAGTTGTTATTGCAGTAGTCATGGTCTCTCTTCACGGCAACAGAAACTATAACTAAGACAAAGGTGCACCAGACCAGAGAGGCAGCTCAACTCCATTGTGAGCAGCTCCAAGAGGAACAAACATACACAGACCTGGACGCCAGGAGGTCACCTTGCCACTGCCACAGCTGCTGGGAGACACTATTTTCAGTGACAATCTGCCTGCATTCTTGAAGGTAGCTGAGTGTCTGTATGAAATATTATCAATAACCTTCCCTGAGCCAGGCATGGTGGCACATACCTTTAACCCAACAATTGGAAGGCAGATATGAGTTGGAGGCTCCTCTGGTTCCAGGACAACCAGGAATACACAGAGAAACCCCATCTCAAAAGAAACAAAAAAGTGCATTTCCTGCTCTGAAACTAGAACCAAACTTCCCAAAAGCTATTAATGTTTAAAAAATAAAAAGAGGGATCTACTACCCTGATATCCTGAGTTCAATTCCCCGTATCTCACCTACCACGTGGTAGGAGAGAACTGACTCTGGAAAGCGGTCCTCTGTCCCCAATAGGAATATGAGGACATGCACATCTGCGTGCATATGTACACAGAGAGAATTACTTTTAATCTTGGTACTGGAGAGGTGGCTCAGCAGTAAAGAGCACTTGCTGTTCTTGCAGAGGACCAGGGTTTGGCTCCTAGGACACACACACACACACACCACACACACACACACACAACAGAAAACAGCTCACTACCACCTATAAGTCCAATATTCCCTCCTGGTGCACACACACAAACACACTATATATAAATCTTTAAAAGATAATTTAAAATCTAGCCCTTCTCCCACCCTATCAAAAAAAGAAAAAGAAATAAGAAAACCTTTCAGGGATGGTATGTGGCTCAGTAGGGTGGCACTGAAAGGCAACAGGGCCAGGGGAACAACACGAACATTTTCAAGCAAAACAAAGTCTTAGCAACAAGGAACACCACAAATGGACATAGGTGTAAAATGACTTAGAGAGGCAAGGCTGTACGGCAGCTGAGTTGGTCCAGTGCCAGCCAACCATTCATGACGCCAAGAACTGGATTTCCAGCACTGTATAAACCAACCGGGTATGTGATCCAAGCACTAGGGAGGTAGAAGCAGGAGGATCAGAAGTTCAAAGCCAGCCTGGACAGCATGAAGAACTTGCTTGTCCTGGGGAGAAAAAGACTTAAGTAACAGAAAAACATACCCAACTTTCCTCAATTATTTTGCACAACACAAGACAGTAAGATAAAGCAGAGCATATGACAGGCCACACAGGAGTCATAGAATTCAAGCCACTGAGGTCTGTGAAAATCCTACAGGGCTGTCTTGGCTGTCCAGGAACCCTTGAGTCCCCACTGCTCCCTGCCCTGGCATCACCTGCTCAAATACTCTGATACCTTCTAGGTAGACACCCAGAGCCCACTTTCCCCATCACCTATGCCTGGGAACACAGACAACCCAAAGAACAAAACACCCAGTCCAGTCTCCAGGTCCCAGTCCCAGCAGACCCATAGACGCCCTGTCTCTCCATCCTACAGAAACCTGGTGCTTTCTAAACATGTACCTGGTCTCCTGGGGCCCCAGTTACTGGAACCTTCTCAGGGCCTGCCCTGCAAGAGCTCCTGACCATTTGAGCCCAGGGACCTGCATCTTGACATCATCCTCTGAGACTCCCTGTCTACATCAGGACCAGAAGGTACTAAACCTCCATTTGTGTTCAGCCTTGCTGGAGATGTTCTTGGTACACAGGCCTCCCAACTTTATAGAAAGGCTACTTAGACACCAAATCACCACCACCACCACCCCAGAGGACAGTTCCAACAAGAGCAGGTATCTCCCAAGGAAGCAGGGAAGGAAGACGGAGACTAGACAGTACACAACAGCCTATGGACATATGCCACACAGAGAGGTGGGCAGCCAGAGCCAGAATAACTACAATGGTCTTAATGTCTGATTTCCCAGATTTCTAATGTGCTAGTAATAGTGAGTACCTTCCTGGCTACCCAGTACACAAGCCTCCTCACAGCTAGGGCTTGCAGCCTAGGAGCTGAAGAAAGGTAGAGAAAGCAGGATATAAAAACAACAGCAAGTAAAATCTAAGTTTTCCTAGCTACACCTTTAAATTATCTATACTTGCAAACACGAGGGTCTCTTAAATTCAAATCCTTGAGACATGCTGAATTAACTCCAGCCTTCTGACACATGTGACTTACCTAACTTAGTATATTTTAAACTTGGAGCCATGAACCAGTGGGCTGTGGAATCAATTCAATGTTACAAGCACCGGGGTTGTTTGTTTGTTTGTTTGTTTGTTTAAACATCCAATATTTCAGTAGTGACTTGCAAGGAATAAGAAACAGTGCTATGGTCTGAAGCTTTAATTTCCGGTCCTGATGCAAAGTCTCTGTCTTACAAGGGTCACTGCCCAGAAAGGCTATAAAAATGGCTAGCAGAATTCTCTAACAGTAACTTACAGCCTGCAGAGGTGGACGCTGCAGAGGCCTGGAGTCTGGTTCCTGTGGCTCCTCTTCTAACCTCCCAGGATTCCGACACATGTATATCTCATGCTACATACACATATGCATACGAAATACATTTTTACCAAAGAATTCTATAAGCAAAAGGCTTTAGATCCCTCCAACCCAGACAGGGTTTCTTTGTGTAGCCCTAACCAACCTAGAACTAGCTATGTAAACCAGGCTAGCCTCAAATTCAGAGATCCACCTGCCTCTGACTCTGACTCTCTAGTGGTAGGAGTAAGGTCTGAGCCACCACTGCCTGGCTTGCATAAAGCTAACTCTTTTGCACCATGATTTAAAGCAAACTCAAAGCACTAAATAGGTCCCTCCTGCCTCCAACTTAACTTTTTCTTCTCACTGGAACCAACAGGGCGAACCAGTGAATGTTCATGAAGAAGGCAGGAAATACTTAACAGCCATGCTCATCTACTGTGTTCAGCTCAGAACGTCTTTTTCTTTTTTTACTTTTTCAAGACAGGGTTTCGCCGGGCAGTGGTGGCTCATGTCTTTAATCCCAGCACTTGGGAGGCAGAGGCAGGCGATTTCTGAGTTCGAGGCCAGCCTGATCTACAGAGTGAGTTCCAGGCTATACAGAGAAACCCTGTCTCGAAAAACAAAAACAAAACAAATCAAGACAGGGTTTCTCTGCTTAGCCCTAGGTGTCCTAGAACTCACTCCATAGACCAGGCTGACCTCAAACTCTAAGATCTGCCTGCCTCTGTGTCCTGGAATTAATGGCACCCAGCCAGGTCTTTCTAATTCTCTCACAGATTACAAAACCCAAAGAGGAAAGAAAATCCTGAGAAAACCTCATCCAGTCAGGTGTACAGCCCTAAACTCCGAACCAAAGATCACTAGAGTTCTCAATCAATCACAGCTACAGAGTTAAAAAAAAAAAAAAAAAAATCATCTTATATTTCTTTCTCTAAAACAAAATGATGAAAGGCAGGGTGAAGCCCTGGGTTCTAATCACTGTATGTCATCCAATATGCTACCTTACTTGGTCCATTTAAATTTTTTTCTCATTCACAAAGCTATAGAACAGTATAAATAATCTCTTCCTCCATCAGTATCAGTAAAAAAAATCAATAGATATAAAGTGATTAGCAGGCCGTAAAGTCTTTATACGAAAGCATTCCTGAATTCAGCTTATTTCCCTCAGGCTGTCTGAATCTGCTCTGCTGCCTTGCCAAACTTTCTTCAGTTCTTCTGAGGCAGGGACTCAGTATTAACTTTGGCTGGCCTAGAACTCTCTAAGGTAACCCAGGCTGGCCTTGAACTGACAGAGATCCACCTGCCTCCACCTCCCGAGTAGACAGTCACTACCACACCCCACTTGCCAAAGCATTTAACCAAGTTCCTCCTAAATCCTGTCAGGATTCGGCAGGGAGTTCATAAGAACTGTGGCAACAGGGAAACCTCTTCCTCTCCAGTTTTATCCTAGACAAGAGTCAAGGCCAGGTGTGCCTTTCATGTATCCTCAAAATAGCTCCCAGAGAGGCTGCAGCTCCTGACTCCAAGTTGAAAATAAACGTGCTGGATTTCTTTTCTGGAGGGAAGGGAAGGAAAGGAACAGTCTCCAATGATAAACCAAAAGTTTATCATGTGGTTTGAAGACATACACAGGGGCAGCGGGTACAACTGTGGGAAGCCACTTTTCCTCCTCTGCGGGACCGGAACGAACAAAAAAATAATAATACTGAAAAACGGTTATCGTCTTCATACCGAGAAGCAAAATTAAAACAGCTCCCTTTCAAGAACACTTTTTAAGTAAAGTTATTGACTTTTTTCTTTTCCCAAAATGAAGAATTTTTGGCCCATATTTTAAAACAAACCATCAAACTGGAAGAGCAGAGGCCAGCTGGGAACCACCTGGCACTGACCCCCCACACACATTAAGTACCTTTTCAAACACTTTCTTTTACAAACGTTGGGGCTAGTGGGGCACCAGGGGTGGAGCCGGGTAAGTCACTATAGCAGGCAAAATAAAGAAAACGTGGAGAAACGTGCTTTTAATGTGCCAAGAGTTCCTTTTCACTGTACAGGTAAGAAAGAAACTGTCACCAAGTTGACCCTGATGTCATGTCTCTAAAGACAAACCAAGGCAAGAGTTGCAGGAGGCCGCAGCTGACTTCCAACTAGTGGCCAACAGCATGAGGTTTTACAAAGCATGCAAGGTGAGACTCAAGAATACTTCGAGAGCACCTTTCCAATGATACTCAGTTCCAACTTTATTATTCCTTAAAAATAAAAACGACTCAAGTTCTAGTGGTCACTAAAGTGGTAACTTTAAATTCCTATTTTTCCAGAGATCAAACCTGGACAAAGAAATTCATTTTCCTTCTCATGGTATGAAAAAAAAATAAAGAGGGATGGAAAATATTTTCGGAAGAGGCAGAAGCAGTAAGAGGCAAGGCCCGTGCAGCTCAACCCTGGAGCCAGAGAGAAGGCGCCTGCTGCATCTATAAATTGATAATCTTCTTGGATATTCTGTGGTGTTTTGTTTGGTTTTTTTGTTTTGTTTTGTTTTTAGCAAAACTTTGACTGGTCTTGCGGTCTTAATCACAATCATTTTGTCTGCGTTTATACGATCACAAACTTTACAAGTAAGAACAGACAAGTGATTGTTTTTCAAAGTGCAGAAAGGCATCTTCAACAGCAAAAAAAAAAAAAAAAAATGTTCGTGCATCCATGTAAACTTGAAATTCAACTCCCTCCCTCCCTCACCGCCCCTTCCCCTCCAAAGAAAAAGTCACAGGCAGGCTAAGAAGATACAAAGTGTGCACGGAGAAGTCGGCTAGCACACAGCTCCTCTGGATATCAACGGGTCTCAAAGTGAAGAAAGTCCAGCAGCAGAGTCCTGGCACCCGAGGGGTGAACCTGGGCTCTGCACGCCAGGGTGCTCGCGGAGGTGTGGGTTCCGCCTCCCCGGTTTGCAACCTCGCACTTTCCGCACCAGAACTACAGGCTCCGACGCGAGGTTACACCTTCCTGCACCCCGCCCTGCGGCCCGCCCGGACTGGAACCAGCCGGGGCGCGCTCCCCGCCCGGCGTCCGGGTCTCCCGCCTGGGGGGCTCTGGGGAAGGACTCTTGGGGACTGAGAAACCCGGAGTCCCGCTGTCCCCGTCCCAGGCCCACACAGGGCCCAGGCACCCAAGCCGGGCCTCCAAGGACACTAGTTCAGACTCCTGCCCCGGATGGGCGCTCGGCCTGCGCGTCGGAGTTGGGGAGCGCAAAGCTCCTGCACCCCACCTTGGCCCCAGGCCGCAGACCCCACGGCCCCTCCACGTGTATACACACGAGATCCTCGGCGCCCGAGTCGGCGAAGATCCTGGAGAAACGGGCCCCGCGCGTTGGGGGGAGGGGGGGCGTGTTGACACAGCCAAGTTGCCCGCTTCCGCCCCGGCCGCAGCCCGACCCGGACGCCCCAGCCTACCTGCATGCCCGGCAGGCCCGACTGCACCGGGGAGTGGGCCATGGTGCTCGGCGCCGCCACTTCCTGGCCCGGGACGCGCGGAGCCGCGCGACGAGCAGGCCCGGGGCCGCGCGCAGCCCTCGGGTGGCGGGGCGGGCTCTAGAGCCCGAGGCCACCGCACCCCGGGGATGGTCTCAACGAAGGTTGGCGAGCCGCGGCCCCATACACTGAACCTGGGGCGGGGAGCGGGAGGGGGCGCGGGGGGGGGGATGTCTCGCGACTGCGGCTGCTTCTCCTGGGCTCCCGCTGCTGCGCCGCCGGGGTGCTCGGGTCGAGCCGGGCGGCCTGGGCCCGCGAGCGCTGGCCGCCTGGAGCCGAGTGGGCGCGCACAGCCCGCCGCGCCCCGCCCCGGCCCGGCCCCCGCGCCCGCCCCCGCGGCCCGGCCGGGGACCCCGCCCCGCGCTTCCGGGAGGGGGAGGGGGAGGGGAGGAGCCGCCGGGCGCCCTAGGCCGCAGTCGCGCCTCCCTGCGGGCGCGCGGGCGGGGTCCCGGGGTTTGGCGGGCAGGCTGGCGCTCTCGGGACGCTGCGCGCCGGGGTCCTTCGTAACCGCTGGGTGGGCCTCGCGCGCGGAGGAAAGCTGAGCCTGGGGGAGCGAAGAGCACCGCCACTCTTACTCTTCCCTCTCCACCCGCCCTGGCCCTCCAGAGGCCGGAGTCTGCACTCGGGGTGCCCCCAGAGGGGCCTAGCCTGGGGCCTGCTTCAAAAGCCCTGGCCAGAGCGTCCTCACTATCTGTACTAAGTTTCCAGCCAGATCAAGGAGGAAACCCCAAGGGTATAGAGGGAGGTTTGTGTGCAGTGCCTTGGATACTGAACTCGCCTGGGCCGCTGGGTAGAAACTTAGCTGGACGGAGGAAGGACTGCGCACAAGAAGGGAAAAGTGGGGTGCGGAGGGGTGCCGGAGGAAGGGAAGACAATAGAAGGAAACCGCGTCTGGACTCTTACCCAGCCCTCCCCTCGCTTCACTGCTCCTAAGGGCGCAGGCCCACTCTGGGCACCAGCTCTGCCCTCCTAAGCTGCTGCTTCTGCAGCAAACAAGGAAGGATGGAGTGAATCCATGCGCCTCCAGGAAGTACTTTTATTTACAAGTGGCAAATAGGAAGTGGTCTAAGAGTCAGAATTGCTGTGTCTCACGCTATAGGGACCCTGAGGCCTCATTCTTGAATGCCCATTTTGCCCCACGGCTGTGCAAGGTTAAGCATACAAAATTAGTCCCCAAGAGTTCAGAAACAGAAGACGCATAAATCCACCACTGAGATAGGGAAAAGATTATTTTCTGAGGTGTCCTTGTATTCCAAGAACACAGGCTCCTTCTGGGTGCTGCATCAGAAGTTAAAGTAAGCCTTTGGAAACGGATCCTTAAGCGTCCTCCAGAATGCATTAGAAGGCATACGTGATTACTCCTGGTCACCTGACTGAAATGCGTTGCCACTTCTCAAAAGTAAACTGAAAACATTAAAAGTATGAAACCAGATACCCAAGACTTTATGTGTTTCCTAGACAGAAGAAACTTTAAAAACAGAGTACATAAGGAATACAGGGGAAAATAATCATGACCATGAATCTTGAATAGGCCTATATTATTCAACCTCAAATTCTACCTAAAGTAACATGGAACAATGACCAGAAATATATGAGTCTCTACTAAGAGGCAGCGACTTTCTGATTACATAGAGTACTTTGTGATGTGTTTCACCAGGTGTAGTGGCACACACCTTTAACCCCAGCATTTGGGAGGCAGAAATAGGCACATATCTGTGAGTTCAAGGCCAGCCTAGCCTACATAGTTCCAGGACAACCAGAGCTATACAGGGAGATCCTTTCTCAAAAACATGACCCACAAAAAAAGGAAAAGAGGATTTCTGAGTTCGAGGCTAGCCTGGTCTACAGAGTGAGTTCCAGGACAGTCAAGGCTACACAGAGAAACTCTGTCTCGAAAAACCAAAAAAAAAAAAAAAAAGGAAAAGAAAGAAAGAAAAGATATTTTGGTAGGTTACATGTTTAGTAATTGTGATGGCCTTAATGATAATGTTCTTCATGAGCTCATGTATCTGAACACTTGCTCCCCCGTGGGTGGGTGCTGTTTAGGGAGGGAGGTATGAGCGGCCCAACCTTGCTGGAGGAAGAGTCACGGTGGTGGTGATGGTGGGCTTTGATGTTTCAAAGCCTGGTGCCTTGCCCAGTGCTCTTCTCTATGGTTGGTGCTTATGGTCCACGACTTGAGCGATGGCCGATCAGCTTCCTATCCTGATGCCACACCTGCCATGCTCCCCTGCCACGGCTAACTCTAGACCCTCTGGAGCAATGCACCCAAATAGATACTTTGTTATAAAGTTACGTCAGTCCTGGTGCTTTGTCACAGCAACAGAGATGTAACTAGTGCAGTAATGTAGAAAGATAGTTTTACTACACAGTGTCAGGAAAATACAGGGTACAAAACAATGATATGTAATCTGAAGTCCTAACAGTGGGAGGTAGAAACAGGAAAACTAGGAGTTCAAGACCAGTTCCTCCTACATATTGAGTTACAGACCAGTCTAGGTGAGACCAAAAAATAATAAAAAAAGGGTAGTCTGATCTCAAGCTACTGGAATTATATATCTATGTACCGAAAAAAAAGTCCAGCTATATAACAGGATTTAGCAGTGATGATTATTCTTGGGGTTTTTTTTTTTTTTTTTTTTTTTTTTGGTTTTTTCGAGACAGGGTTTCTCTGTGTAGCCCTGGCTGTCCTGGAACTCACTCTGTAGACCAGGCTGGCCTCGAACTCAGAAATCCACCTGCCTCTGCTTCCCAAGTGCTGGGATTAAAGGCGTGCACCACCACTGCCTGGCATTATTCTTGGTCTTAAAGATTTCTTCAGTCACTGCTAACCTCCACCTATGAAGACACCATGCTAAAATGTTTGCTAAGCGTTAGCACAGTCAAACCTATAGCATGGCTGAGGATGAAGAAAAAGGGGACAATCAGAAGTGTTGGAGAACTGTTCTTTGACCAATAAACTATAGAAAACTTGTAACTGACTTTGCTGATCTAATTTTCATTAGAGAAACCACAGAGACTGAAGTGCGAGGTGACATAATTTACAAAGCTAATCAGCGTCTCCTTCTGTACCCTAACGACACAAGTGATGATAAGAACTCGTCACTTACACTGAGAACTGACTTATCTGGACGCCATGACTGCCTTTCAGTAGCTGGCCTTTTCCTTCCTAGTACCCTTCTTGTTCCCTCACTGGCTGAACTTTACTTCTTAGACCGTGTTGAGTACCATGTTTGTAGAAAGAGAGGAAGTCACACAGGAGTTACTGGTTTGGCTACATCTTTTTATAGGTGTTACCCAATATCCCTAGGCCAGTAGATCCCTCCTTCCCTTGTTTTCCCAGAGCGGAGATGGTTGACAGGACCTAAGTGCAGAATCAGATCCTGCCCAATGGCTAATTGCATGCAAGAACACATTCATTCACACATTCGTTCATTCATTGGCACACTCACACCTGTTTTGAATGACAACCACAGTCAAGCCCACAGGCCAGGCTTGGGCATTTAAACTCTGGACCCTAGGTGCTTCCCTAATGCCATCCTGCAGACCACTGTCCCCGGATCCCAACTTTGGAAGTATACAATACAAAACTTGGGGTTATCATAGCTGCCTTTGCAGCTGAGTGGGGGAAAGGATCTCTCTGCCTCCTGTTAGCATTTTTTCCTGCACCTCCAATACACAATTATGACCGATTGTATACTCTCCTAATTCCAAATGGAGAGACTGCGAGGGGCTCCATAAAGATTAGACATATTTCCGGTCTCCATGGAGACACTAATACATCAAATTATTTTCATCCCCTTCTTTGCCTTTTGTGTTCACTTAAAGACATGAATCGAGCAATGAATTGTGCTCTTGACAGCGTTCTGGGCTACAAAGGACATTTCTATATTCCTATACAGAGCCTCTTCCACACAAGGACCCCCCCCCCCCCCCGTTTACCAGTCACCCCTAAACCAATTCTAAATTCTGCCATGCATGGGGAGTACAGAAGAGATCAGGAGCTCAGCAGTCAATAACGCCCTTGTCTTCCTGAGTCAAAAAGACAAACATCCCTAAAAACCCCTTTATAAAGAACAGCTAGACACCAGGGCATTAGCAATTTAAATGCACAGATTAAAGACAGGAACTTTCACGGTGAGCTTTAAGGAGAAAAATACAAATAGATTGGTAACTAACCAGCAGCTACTTGCTTAAATCTCCACACGTGTCTAGTAGCTGGCCCCAAATTATCAGCATCTGTACAAAGAAGCACTGGTCGCTGTCAGGTGACAGAGACAAGGACACTACGACGCCAGCTACATGGGAGAATGGTGTGAGTAAAGCATCACACGGTGGCCAAGGAAGCTCTTACAGGACATCACTGGAGTCACCTTTCATCAACACCCCACGTCAGTCTGACAGGACCACCTCCACAGAACACTACCACACTACAGGAATAGTGCCTGAAGCTGGGAGACACAAGTCAAGGTGTTGGCAGAGACCGCCATTTCTGTGGTTTGCAACTGGCCACCGTTCCCCACCTTCCGTCTGAATATGTTTGCCCTGATCTCCCTTTCCATAAGGACACCAATCAGAGCTGACTAAGACTATCCTAACACTCTCATCTTACCTTCCTTCCTTAACGACCCCCCCGCATCTCCAAATCCAGCCACGTTTCTGGGTGGTTTTCTGGGTAGCAAGGTTTAGGACTTAGATTCTGAACTGCAAGGGAAGGATAAAACTTGACAGTTGCCCTTGGAGTTTCTTACCAGCCCTCTTCCAGGGTTCCTCCCATCTCGGCTAGTGGAATGAGCCAGCCTCCTCTCTTTGAGGCTGTGGGCCTCTTTCCGCACTCTCATTTCACGTGTCTGTCAGGAGAGATTGTTTCATCCTCCCTTGGGTGGAGTTCTGTAGTTTTATCATATAGGGAAAGCACAGCGCTACCACTTACTTAGTCCTGAAACCTCAGAGAGTTTGTCTGGCGAGCACTCCAAAGGTGAAGAAATCGCTTGGGATGTATGGCACGATCTTCCAGGGAAGAGGTTAACAGAACCAGGAGTCTATAAGCACTGGTTTCTGGCAAACTTGTTCAAACCAGATCTTTCCCATCAGCACCCTCTTTGTCTCTACGTGTGGCTACATTTTAGAATTGCACCATTCTAGGAAAGCAGGACCTCATCCAGCCAGGGGAAGACTTTGGTTGTACTAAGGAACTACCAGCTGTTTAGAAGCACCTGCTAGCGCAGGCTTGCTAGAAAAATTCTCATGTGAGATTTTCTTCAGCAAAGAGCCAATTAACAAGGCTTGTCACACTCTGAACAGTGGCCACTTGACCCTGCCAATCAACTTCTTAAGGCTTCAGTACACAAAGACTCGCCGAGTGCTGTGTGTGTGGGTTTCCCTCCCTCCCTCCCAAGGCTGAGTTTGCTCTCCAATAGATCCAGAGAGGACACAAATGAAATCATCCCCCAAAGAGTGATGTCATGCATCCTACAGGAACAACTACCACTGCTAAAAAGCTCTTGGCCCGGTTCCTGACAAGAAAGATAAATGGCGGAGATTGATTTTAATTTTTACTTCAAGCAGGTCCACAGAATTACAGGCCCAAAGAACGCCGTGTAGCGACCCAAAGTAAAGCCTGCCCGATGAGTTACAGACTCAAGTTCCAGAATACAAATGACTTCTGTAAGCATGGAACCACTGCAGAAATGACCCTGCCTTCAGGGTTTCTTCTGCAAAAAAGACAGGTATCTCGTCTATGTCTTACCTCTCCAGCCCATTTTCGTTTGGTTTCCCAAAGCTCTTTGTGTACCCAGTAAGAGAAAGTTACCTCTGACCTCAGCATGTGCAAGAGAGAATTTTTGCCTGAATAATGGAAAGCCAAACTTGAATAATCAGACCTGGATAAACAAAAGATCCAGTGTTATGGATCCAACTTGAAATGTTACCAACAGCCTCATTTGTTACTGTTTTATGGTTGGTTCAGGGTCCTATTTCATTTAGGGTTGGTGTATGTGTGTGTGTGTGTGTGTGTGTGTGTGTGTGTTGTACGTGCCCAAAGTTGACATTAGACACATTTTCCCATCAACTGGGTGTCTTTTGTGAATGTTCTTCGATGTATTTATGGAAGCAGGTGGAGCAGGTCTCCTCCCGCTGACCCTGGAGCTCACTGACTTCAATGAGTTTAGCTTGTCAGTTTATTCCAGGGATCTTTTTCTCTGCTTCTGGAATTTTGGGATTATATATGTCCACTATGCCTGCCTGGCTTTTATATAAGTTCTGGGATCTAAACTCTAGTCCTTTATATTTATTTAAGAGAGGTGTCTATTGGTTTGGTTTGGCTTGGTTTGTTTTGTTCAGACAATATCTTAATTTATAGACTTGGTTGGCCTGGAGTTCAACATATGGACCAGACTGACCTTGAACTCTCAGAGATCTGTGTCTGCCTCCTAAGTGCTGAGTTTAAAGTTATGCACCACCATGACCAGCCAGCCCATATTCTTGTACTGCAAACACTTTATCCAAAGACCTACCTTCCTGCACACCCCCCCATCTGAAGTATTTTTATATTATATATTAAAAAAAAAAACACAAAATCAAAAAGGAATCCTCAACATATCACATTCACGGTCACCCAGAATCTCATTGCTTAGGGTGCAGGTTGTGTAAAGATCGCTGGGGGCGATGCTAGCCCTTGAAATCTGATTGCTGTGACAGATCCAAGACCCTGAATTTAACCAAGCCACAGAAACATGCTCTTACCACCCTCCTACCAAAATAGCTCCCATTCAGAGCCGTGACGGCTTTAATTGCTGATTCAACGCTTTCAAATTCTAAAAGAATTCTTCTGACTCATCATTGAGAGTGACAGAA
Source organism: Mastomys natalensis (assembly GCA_021653895.1). Lineage (NCBI taxonomy): Eukaryota > Metazoa > Chordata > Mammalia > Rodentia > Muridae > Mastomys > Mastomys natalensis. Next base: position 923,372 of record JAJTUV010000267.1, on the reverse strand, counting down.
ACCCTTCCAGGCTTGCTCAGTTTTTCATACCCCTCTTCCAAGTCTTCATCAGCCCTCCTGAACCTACCGAGGTCCTCAGCAGGCCACGGCCGTCGGTCATGTAAGTGCTTCAGTTCATGATTTAAATCTGACCTCTTGGATATGTCCTGAGACACCCCTTCTCTGTTCTGTCACCTACAGTGATCTTGCTGTCCTCTTGCTGGTCCCTTCTGACAGCACGGTGCTCAGCCCCCACTCATGTTTCTCCAGCGCTTCTTGCTGGAAGCTGTACTTCAGACTTCACCCATGTCGGCAAAGAAGGTACCCTGCCCACCTTTACCTTTTTTTGTCTTTACATTTATGTATGTCTGTCTAAAATAAGATCTCATGGAGTCTAGACTGGCCTAGAACTCTTTATGTAGCTGAGTCTGGCCTTGGACTCCATGTCCTCCTGTTTCTACCTCCCAAGTACTGATATTATAGACAAGGACCACAGCGGTAAGCAGCCTTGTGTTTTCAATACTTGTTCCAAGCTGGTGACCTTTGTGAGGTCTGTAGTTCCTTTGGGAAGTAGCTGATTCAAGGTCACTAGGGGGCATTTAAAGGTCATCCCCACCCCGGATTCTAGTAGCTCTCTGCCTCCTGTATGGGTCATGTGAACAGCCACGGATTGACCCTCACCTGGTGGGCTTTCATCTCTTCTGTTCATATAGACTGAAATCCATTGAGGAAAAAGTAAATCTTTCTTCAATTGTTCCTGCCAGGTGTTTTGGTTACAGTGACCCAGAAGGAAGCCATGCAGACGGATTCAAGGGCGCAGAGCTGCCTCTCTTCTCTCCTTACATCCATTTTCTACTCTGCTGGGCACAGCCCTCATCTCTGTTCTCCCAGTGTGATGTCAAGAGCTACTCTGTGGGGTTCTTGTAATTCCAGAGAGATGAGTGTCTTTCACTTTGGGGGGTGGGGGGTGGGGTCTGTGCATAAAATCTCACTAGATAAACCTAAATTTGTGGGTATGTATTCTTATGACCAGTGGGCAAGAAAACACACTCATAGGAGAGAGCAGTGTAGCTGGCCTATAGTCCTGAGCAGTGGGAGGACCACTCTGTTGCAGGATGAAGACTCAGCATGATAACGGTCTACGGAGGCTGCCTAGCACATGGGTCAACACAGAAGACACACATACCCACACATGTCTGCTCATACAATCTGCTTTTACACACACACACACACACACACACACACACACACACACACTCTTTATGTTTTCTTCTGGAGGCTGTAAAGAAATGTCTATTCCCCTCAAACAGAGAGCACACAGGCAGACCGCCATGAAGGGATTCAACTTGGTGAATCAATAAGTTTATTGGGCTTTCTTACAGGTTATTCTAAGGCAGCTAGACCACCAAGAAGCTCCCTAGGCTACATTGTCAGAGTTCCCAGTACAACATTTGCCTCTTATATGGTCTCAGGGATGGGCAGACCTCTGGAGGATGGTGGGCCACGGAGCCTGAGAAATCAGGGAGCCTCTGTAATCTCTGCATAAAGGAATGCCAATAGGCTGGAGCTCTCAAGAGTCCCATGCTACTGATCTAGCAGAGACGGCAGTGGTCTACAGCCTGTGAGGTGGGTAAAGGAGCATGCCTCTGAACCCACCAACTCGAGTTCAATTCCAGGGTAGAAAAAGAGGTCAGATTCCAGCAAGTTGTTCTGATCTCCACCCACCGGAGCATACATCTACAAATAACTGAATAAATGAATTTAAAAATAAAGGTTAAGACAGCAGTGGTCATATCCGACCCAGAAGAGACTGCTACATTGCAGTAACTCCGTATGCAAGCCTTCATCCCCAGGATAATGGAGGCACCTCATGCCAGCCCTCCAGTAATCAATCAAGCTCTGCACCAGTGCCCTCTACAGAAATCTCCTGTCTCCAAGAGTCTTGGAACTAAAAAAAAACAAAAAACAAAAACAACAAAAAAACCTCTCTTACTCAAGTACAGGTGAGCCCTTCACAGTACGGCAGTCCAAAGAAAAGCTGAATCCCCCTTCTTGTAGGGAAAAAATGATTAATAACATGTATAAAAATGAATAAAAACCTCTTTTGAAAGGGAACAGGAAAATGAGTGGGTGTCACCATCAGCCCCAGTGTGTCTGATACCTTCCTGGAAAGTAAAGTCGGGGCATCTGTGCCAGTCTCGGGGCTGTGCTGGCTCTGTGTCTTGAGAGATGCCCTGATTTTTGTAGCCTCCATGGGAAGGACTCATAGAGCACTAGACCCTTTCTAGCTCACCTCTTGTTGGGGAGGGTGTGGAATCACTCGTTACTATTTTAGTACAGAGGTCTCAGATTTCTCCTTATAAAGCCTTGATTTTTCATAGTGTGTCTTGGCCCAAAGACATACCTAATCGACTAGTTAAGAAGCCATGTATTGCAGGCAGTGATAGTGCACACCTTTAGTCCCAGCACATGGGAGGCAGATCTCTGAGTTCGAGGCCAGCCTAGCCTACATTCTAGAACAGCTAGGGCCACACAAGAAACTTTGTCTCAGAAAACAAACAAATAAATAAAACCAGAAAAAAAGAAGAAGAGGAGGAAGTCACCATGTATAACTAGCTTAGCACACAGGTGTGCCTTAATAATGTAGGTGGGATTGCTTAGTTCATGAAGTGCTTACTACACAAGCATGAAGACCTGAGTTCAAGACCCAAAGCTCAAATAAAAAGCCAGGACACAGTGGAATTCACCTGTACTCCCAGGCAGATTTCAGGTAATATCAGTGAGTAGCCAGCCTAGCATAACTGATTGTGCCTGGTCCCAGTAAGACAAACTACCTCAAAAAAAACAAAACAAACCAAAACAAAAAAACCACAACCCCCCCCCACACACACATCAAATAGATGAGGACGAGTGAGCCGGCTTGCTGTGGAGACTTAGCAACTCCAGTTTAATCCTTGATGGAAGGACAGAACCAATGCCACAAGACTGTCCTCTGACCTCCACATACATCATGAATATATCCCCAATAATAGTAAGTAAATTTTTGAAAAGCCAAGGTGGATGCTTCTCGCAAGCAACACCCAAGGTTGGCCTCTAGCCTCCACACACAGCCACACACATACATGTACCTACACATGAAGGTATACATACGTGCTATATACAACTACACACAATTTGCATATATATATATATATATATATATGAAACACACACACACACACTACCTGTGGAGACCAGAAATATAGGATGCATCAGGTCCCCTGGAACTAGACACAGGCGATTGTGATATCATTGGATGCTGGGAACTGAACCTGGACCTCTGGAAGAGCACCCAGTGTAGTTAAGCACTGGACCACCTCTCCAGTCCCTCTTATATTTTAATTCCTCTCCTAGATGAGTGACTAATGAGATCTATTCCTGTTGGACATTGTATAACTTCCCAGCCTTAGAGTCATAATGGACACCACCACACATTGATTTTTGTATTTTTTTTTTTAAATCACAGTAACTGCCAAAAATTATATAGCATTGACTTTGCAAACGACAAAACATGGTATTATCTAATGTTGAGATAAATATTAATACCTGCCAGTGTGATGTCTGATAAATGTCTGGTCTTGCTATGTTTTCTAAAAACGTACAGTATCACACGGTACTTCTGAAGTCTCAGTCGTACCCAAGAACCCCTTGGACCAGCGTTTGTGAACCATGAGTTTTAAGGATTAGACAATCAAATGACTTCCCTGGTGACCTAACTCCCTGGAAAATAGGGTAGACGGCAAGGCCACAGCCTGCTGGGTTAAAATGCCACAGTGTAAATGTTATGCATAGGCAGAGCAAAGGAGACCCTCAGCCCAGGTCATATCCCACGACTAGCCATGGGGAAAATCATGGCCTCCATTCAGCAGGAGGAAGGAGGAGTCTGGGATGTTTAGAGGGACAGATGATCAGAGTCAAGTGCATCAGAGTCAAGTGCTTCTCTGGCTTCTCCAGAGTACCAAGCAGGATGCAAGAAGAAAATGCACATCCTTTGTCAAAATGTATTAACAGCCCCAGACCGTGGTGTGGTGCCTCCGACCTGCAATTCCAACGGTTTCGAGGTAGTCACATGAGACTCAAGATCCTGCTACACGGTGAGTTTGAGGCTAGTCAGGGCTACGTGAAACCCTATCTCAAAATAACAAAACAAAACAAACAAAATGCCAAGTAGTTGAGGAGAAATTTGCTTGCTCTTCAAGCACGAGGAACAAAGTTTAATACTCAATATCCATCTAAACTAAATGTGTGCAATCCTGGTACTGGGGAGGCAGAGATGGGCAGAGGCCTACAGCTTGCTGGCCCGTCAGCACAACAGAATGGTGAGGTCCAGGTTCAGTGAGAGGGAGGCCCTGTCTCAGTTCATTGATTTATTAAGGGTACGGAGTGGTAAGTGAGGAAGACATTCAAAGTTGACTTATGTCCTACAAGCCTGTGTACATCACATGACCACGTACGTACACAAAACGATTTCAAAGCTCAATTCGCCGGCTCACACCTGTCATCCCGGGGCTTAGAAGAGTTGGCGCTAGATGGAGACCAGCCTGGGCTACAGAACAATACCCTGGTTCAAACGAGCAATCTCAAGACAGCAAGAGAAGAGCAGTAAGCCAAACACTGTTTTAAGAGTAGGACCACACGTGTTACATCTGGACCCAGGTTGACTTCTGGGTGTTCACCTGCCTCTCTGGCTCTCTCTCACTCGCTGTAACATAATTATGCCTTTGGCATGAAACACACTTCTGACTTGGGATGGTTGGAACAGGCCCGGAGGTCCTCTAGGGCAATGCCAATGGCTGTCATCCAAGACTGCATAGCTTGCTGATGACCAACTTGGCTGAGGCTCGCTTGTCTCTTTTTGCAGCGTACTCAAGGCCACAAAAGAGGTCAGCACACTTGACCTGACTTTTTTAAGACTAAGAGTGTCCTGAGTGCCAGGCTGTGGCACACCAGGAAGTAGCATCTCATGCCCACAGTCCCAGGCAACAGGACAACACCTAAGGTTGCAGAGCTTGTGGTCAACTGTCTCTGGCAGAGAGCACCTTCATCTGGCAGGGAGCACCCTCATCTGGCAGGGAGCACCCTCGTCTGGCAGGGAGCACCCTTGTCTGTTTGGATCAGCAAGTCTTACAAAGGCTGTGCTATTTTGTGTGGGTGTGGAGACACTGTGAGAAAATCACATCTTTTGAACCTACAGAGTCCAAGGTCTACAAGTGCTCCATCCCCTAAGGCGTCCAGCCAGGCCCAAGCCCAGCAAGGAGCACCAGCTTCCCAGTCACAGGGCTTTGTTCCTGCTGCTTTTTACATAGCACAGGCCCAGTGCAGTCTTCCTGACACCTTCTGGTCCTGATCCAAGTCTCTCTCTGTCTCTCTGTCTCTCTGTCTCTGTCTCTGTTTCTTTCTCTCTCTCTAATGCATGGAGCACGGTGGTACACATTTTTAAAAAGGATTTATTTTACATATCTGAGTACACTGTCTTTGTCTTCAGACATACCAGATGGTTGTGAGCCACCATATGGTTGCTGGGAATCGAACTCAGGACCTCTGAAACAGCAGTCAGTGCTCTTAACCACTGAACCATCTCTCCAGCCCCTGATCCAAGCCTCTTATTTCTCAAAACTACCATAAATAGGAAGAATAAGTTATTGTCTTATACAACTGAAAAAAAAAAAAAACGAAAAGCAGATTCTCCTTGTGTGTTTTGTTTGTGAGGCTGGGACTCAAACCCTGGCTCTTGCACACGCTGGGCGGGTCACTTCTGATCTATGCCCCTGATCTTGTGATTTTGAAGTAGAGGCTCTACATAGCTCAGATTGCTAATGAACCCGAAGTCCCCCTCAGCCGAGCCCTGGCTGAGAGCCAATGTTTTAAAGTCAGCCACAGTCAAAATTAGGATTAAAATTTTAAGAGGCTGGGTTGGAAATACAGCTTAATTGGTAGAGCGCTTGTCTAGCATGCAAGAGACCCTGGGTTTGATTTACAGAGTGACATAAACCAAGTAAGGTGTACATATTTGTTATCTTGGAATTAGAGAAATAGATACATGGGGCTTAAGAGTTCAAGGCCATGCATGGCTACACAGTGAGTTTGAGGCCAGTCTGGGCTATAAAAGACTCTATCTCTAAATAAACAAATTTAAAGATTTGTTTTCATTTGTGTTTGCGTGTGTGCACATGCCATGTGTGGGGTGGTGCCCAAGGATACCAGAAGAGGGTGTTAGATCTTGGATCTTCCAAAGCCGAAGTTAACAGGCAGTTGTGAACTACCAATAAGAATGCTGGGAACTAGCCTTTAATCCCAGCATTTGGGAGGCAGATGCAGGCAGATATCTGTGAGTTCAAGGCCAGCCTGGTCTACAGAGCAAGTTCTGGGACATCCAGGGCTACACAGAGAGACCCTGTCTCAAAAAACAAAAACAACAAGCAAACAAAAAGCTGGGAATTGAACTCTGGTCCTCTGGAAGAATAGCAAGTGCTATCAATTGCTAACCCATCTCTACAGCCACTCAAATAGAAAAAGTAAAATCAAAGCTGCAAGATGTGAAGCTGGCTTCTGATAACTAGATCCAAGTATCCAGGTTCTTTGGCCTCTCAGTTTAGTTTGCTTCTTGGGCTCCTTACACAGGAGAGCAGGATGCTTGTGTCAGCCCTGGACTCTGAGCAGCAGAGTAAGCTGAGAGCTTTGACCTAAAGTGAGCCATGGTTTACAATTGATCAGAAGTCTCAGAGACCCAGACATGGTGGTATCATCCTCAGCCCTTGGAAGGCTGAAGGAAGAGATTTGAATTTGAAGCCAGACTGGGCTCTGGAGATAGGTACTTGCCTGGGTTTGATTCCTAGCACAAAAGGAAAGGAATAGAAAAGATGAAAACCCAGAAAGAACTGTAATAGGACAAGGGCATGGGAAGGTGGGGTAGTCTGAGAATGGGTCATATATTTGAACACATGGTCCCCAGCTAGTGGAACTATTTAGGAAGGATTAGAAGGCATGGCCCTGTCGGAAGAGGTGTGTCATGCCAGGCCAGTCTTGCTTTCTTTCTGCCATGTGATTGTGCATCAGATGTAAGCTGTTCACTACTGCTCCAGCACCATGCCTGCCTGCCTGCCAGTCAGTTCTGCGCCATGATGACCTGCAACTGTAAGCAAGCCCTCAATTAAATGGTCCCTTTAAAAGTTTCCTTGGCCATGGTGTTTCATCATAGCAATAGAACAGTAACTGAGACAGACGGGCCTGAGTGATTTCTTGGGCAAGAGGTGGGACAAGACTAAAAGAAGATGCAGTCAGTAGACAAAAGTCCTGTGCCCTCTGAAGTGGGGAAGTTGGGGCTAAGGGCAGCTGTTTAATCTGATCCCTGGGAAATCCAGGAACATCTTTCAGAGCTACAAGGCTAGCCAGCCTTAGATCATAGCCAACATACTTCTCCATCAAAGGCACAGATAGTAAATATTTTGGGCTTCAACCTCACTGTTGTATCAGCAAAGCAGCCACAGGCAATACATTCATAAAGGAGCAAATAAAACTTTATACCATAGCCCTGGGGAACTTTGTGTGTTGACATCTGATCAAAGTGACTCAGCTTGGGTTGTATACATCCTAAGTTTGGTAAGTGGCTTGAACTAGGCAGACTCACGGAAGCTCACAAAGGGGGAAAATAGAAACTATGTATCCACAGTTGAGCTATGTGGCACCAGAAAGGTCAAGGTGCTATCCTTGATAATAAGTCCTTAATAACAGTCTATCATAAGTAAGTCCATAATACATAAGTAGTTAAAGATAAAGACACGTCCAAAATACACAACTGTCAGGAACAGTATGCAAATCTCAACAGAGAGGATTCTGGGAATATGACCAGTGGGCCTTTGTCACATGCAGGGGTGGTGGCACACACCGATGTGTGGGAGGTGGAGGCGGAGAGTCAGAAGTTCAAAGTCAGTCTCAGACAAGCAAAAACTGTAGTCCTTCCCCATAGGAAAGTATCTATGAGGGACCCGGATGAAGCTAAGTGACAGAGTACCTGCCTACCCGTGGGGCCCTGGGTCTGATCCTCAAGACCACACACACAGCCATGAAGTCATGTGGTCTGTGTAAGGCAGGAGTCTGGGTTTAGTTTGTGTCCTTGTGATTCAAGAATGTTCTAGCAAGAGGCAGCAAACGAATCATTTAGTAAATGCTTATTTATTTATTTATTTATTTATAGCTAAACGTGCCATTTTGAAATTTAAAATTCTATTATTTAGAAAATGCCTATATTGGAAAATTTGCAGTTACAGATGGAAATGTAAACAGATGGAAATGTAAACGGATGCAATTTCCTAGAGGGACCTTCAGTAATAGGACAAAAAGCCCTAAAGTATTGGTACTTGGGTATTACGCTTTTAATTTACAACATTATGCTTAGGGAATAATAATACTAATTTAAGAGTGTATATGTGAAAATGTGGTCATATTACTGTTGTAAGAGAAAAAACAGAAACAGTTAAAAAGTTGAAACATCCAATTAATAAATGTTTGATTAAAAATTTTGACATGCTCCTAGAATGTAAATTCTATGAAGCAGTTTAAAATTATTGTGTACATTAATATTGGTAATTGACATTAACATGTTTATTAGAGGCGTCTGCTTTGTTTTGTACCCTGCGCTCGAAGTTCCTGTTACTGATGGTGCTTGGGATTCAGTCCTAAGGCTCAGAATCACTGTTCACAGGGCTGGACCTCCCCCATTGGCTGGCAGGAGGTACTGGACCTCCCCTATTGGTTTGCAGGCAGTGATGGACCTCCCCCATTGGCTGGCTAGACAGTGCTCGTCCGCACCCAGATGCTATAAAGCTCAAGGGAGTGCGCTGCCACGGAGTGAGGAAGGAGCAAGAATCCTCAGGACTGTGTCTTTGCATCTCTAGCTGTAGCCACAAACAACTTCATCAACAACAAAATACAAAGAAACAAACATCTCCCTCAAAAACAAAACACTGAAGGATTAAAAGGGCCTCCGGAAAGGCATCTCAGGTGTGAAACTTCATCTGCCTCAGACCACACTCAGCCTCACAGCAGACAGATGCCTTAGATTCGCGTTACTCTCTGTCAGACTTCTCCAATCCGGTACACACCTGACCACATCACAGAAATTGTGTTCCATTCACTAATGACCTACATAGACATAGCTCATGGGTAACCAGCGGGCTGCCTCTCTCTTCGTTTTAGCCTCTAACATGGGTGAGTCTGATGCCTTCTTGAAGCATGACCTCTGCTGGCATCTTTTAAACTCCATTTTGGGCTACCATACCATGACACACTGCTACTCCTCTTGTGTCCTTGACCTGGTCTAATCAGTGAACTTGGCTCCAAACGCCGGGACCCATCCCTAGCCCTCCCTTCCCCCTTTCCGGTTGAGTCAGTTCTCTAACCCTGAAACCCGTCCTTGCGTTCCACCTATCTGCTCTGCCCCTACTCTGAACTCTTGCTGTTTTGTGCACCGCTAGGAGCATCCATTCCCCGGGTGGCTGGTTGCCCACATAGTATTTCCAGACAAACTCCAAGCCCACTGAACCAGAGCTCAGAGTTAAGAAAACGGAGGTGACTGGGCGCACATCACTTCCAAACCCTGAAATCTCTGCCTGGTCATCAGCTTCTGCTCTTGGCTCTTCCAGTAGGTCTTTCAAACTGTAAACTATCACACCCATGTGAAAGAAAAATGGAAGCCTCCCCTCTTTTTTTTTTTTTTTTTTTTTTTTTAGAATAAAGTGCATTACATAGCTCTTTGTCTTCTGGTAGTGGGTGCCTACAGAAGCCAGAAGAAGGTATCAGAGTTACAGGAGGTAACTCTGTGAGCTGCCTGACATTAGCGATGAGAACCAGACCTGGATAATGAGGTATAACTGGAGTAACAGCACTTCCTGGAATAACAAGAAGTGTTCTTAACAGCTAAACCATCTCTCCATCTCCCTTAACCTTTACCTTTATTTTTTAATTTTATGTGCATTCATGTTTTGCCTGCATGTATATCTATGTAAGAGTGTCAGATCCCCTGGAATTAGAGCTGCAGACAGTTTTAAGATCCCATATGGATGCTGGGAATTGAACCAGAGTCCTTTGGAAGGGCAGCCAGTGCTCTTAACCACTGAGCCAGCTCTCTAGCCCCTAACCTCAATTTTCAAACAGTACCTATATTTAATGCTTTCTCATCATGGTGGGGATGTCTGACAGACACAGCTTAAGGAAAGAAGTTTTATTTTGGATCGTGGTTTCAGAGGGAATTCAGTCTGCTATTGTGGGGGAGACATATCAGGTTCGGTCGGGGAGCTGACAGGAGGCAGAGAACAGGGAAGAGAGCACAGCCCAACTATAACCTTCAAAGGCCCATCCTCATGTTCTCCCTACACCAACTGAGCCCCACCTCCAAAACAGCCATTGCCAGCTGGGGACCAGCCGCTCAGCACATAGTCCTGGGAGCAGGGGGGTCGCTGCTGATTCAAGCCATGACTAGTTTAAATTAAGAGACATGTAGCTAATTGTACTTTAGGGGATGGTCAGCAAAGGGTAAATGTTAATATTCACTTTGGGAAAACTATTTCTCAGTTGACATAATTACTTTATGTAACAAACACATGTGAAATCCCTTTGGCAATCTTGAAAAGTCATCCCTTTGGATAGATAGGATTAAGATCTGCAAGTTGCAAGCAATGGAAACGAAAACTCATTCTAATTTTGTTTTTTATGAGGAAGACTCTGTCCTAGACATGACGGTCACTTCTGTGAAAGGCGGTTGTCTGACATAACAAATATGTCCAGCATCCTATTTCAGTCCTCGTGTCCAGTGCCAGCATGAGAAAAGAAGCCATTGTCATGGGAACATCTGAACCCGTGAAAACAAAAACAGTGCAGTGAGCCTGTACAATTCAATGTTGTTTTGTTTTGTGAAACATGTAGCCCAGGCTGTCCTCAAATTCACTATGCAGCCAAGGATGCCCTTGAATTACTGATCCGCCTCCACGTTCTGAGTGCTGCGACTGTCCGTGTGTAACAATGCTCCTGGTTTATTCAGTTCTGGGAATCAAATCCAGGACTTTTTTCCCTCAATGTTTTTGAAACAAAGTATCACTCTGATCTCAAGTTGGCCTAAGCTGCAGGCAGTCTTCCTGTGTTCTTCGGTGCTGGAGTTACAAGTGTGAGCCACCATTCCCAGCAAAGTTAATTTTTTTAAATCTGTTTTTTCATTTTCATTTTTATTTTATGTATATGAATGTTTTATATACAACTGTGTCTGTGCACCATGTACATGCCTGGTACCTATGGAAACCAGAAGAGGGCATTGGCATTGGGTACCCTGGAACTGGAGTTATAGACAGTTGTGAACCACCATGTAGATGCTAAGGACTTGAACTTGGGTCCTCTGCAAGAGCACCAAGTGTTCTTAACCACTGAGCCATCTCTCCACCCCACAAACTTAATTTTAAAATATCATGTTTACTTGTTCAAATGAACAACAGCAGTTTAGGAATAGAAATCTTACATAAGGCTACGGAATATAATCTAAATACAAATGAGGATCCTGACAGAAACTCTGTACCCTGTACTGTATGCTGAATTCACAGGAAATGATGATACTCCTTATTTTATTATTTTATTTTACTGAGACAGGGTCTCACTGTAGCTGTGTCTGGCCTGGAACTCATAGAGAGCTGCCTGTCTCTGTCTCCCAGGTGTGGAATTAAAAGCATACACCACCACACCTCACCCTATATGTTTTATTTTAGCGACAGGATCTCATGGAGTCCAGGATGGCTTTAAACTCTGCATGTAGCCAATCATAACATTGAATTTAACTTTTAAAAAGAATTTTGACTAGCCAGGAAGTGGCGGTACATACTTTAAATCCAAACACTAGGGAGCCTTAGTTTGAGACCAGCCTGGTCTACAGAGTGAGTTCCAGGACAACCAGGGCTACACAGGGAAACCCTACCTTGAAAAAAAACAAAACCAAAAATAATAAACAAAAAAACAAAACCAGTAATAATAACAAAAACAACCAACCAACCAAAAAAACAAACCCAAAAACCAAACAAACAAAAAACCCAAACAAACCCAGAAAACCTTTTAATTATGTTTTTGTGTGAGTATGTGTACATTAGTGCAGATGCACATAGAGGCCAGAAGAAGCCGTCAGATCCCCACCTGGCAGGATCGTGGGACCTGAACTCAGAGCTCTGCAAGTTTGTACTCTTGGCTGGTGAACCATCTCTCTAGGTCTAACCTTAAACTTTTTATCCTTCTGTATCATCCCCCCACCACAGCTGTGCTGTAATCTGGGTAAGATCAGTATGCAGTGTTGATGGATCTCCGGTTCATGGCTAGAGCAAAGTGTCCAAGTGCCTTCTGCATATTGCGTGCCTTACTAACACAGATCTAAAACTATGTTCTCAGAGCTCCTCCTCTCGATTTCCCTGGCTCAGTAATTTCTCCAGGGAGCTCAGGTCAAAAAGCCCAGAGGCATGCAAGCTCTTCTTCCTTCCATACACTTCAGACAATCTGCTGTCCGCAGTGCGGATGGCTCTGCAGTGTGGATGGCTCTGCAGTGTGGATGGCTCTGCAGTGTATATGGCTCTGCAGTGTGGATGGCTCTGCAGTGTGGATGGCTCCAGAGCTTTGCTTTTTTTTTAAATTTTTTTTAAGAATATAAAAAGTACAAAAATACTTTTTAATGAATAATTGAGTGTTTCTAGTAATGATTCTTTAATAGAGAGGCTGTGTGTTGTCCTGCTAATTAAGGTCAAAGTCTACCATTGACCAGATAGCCTTCTGAGCTCAGTGCATTATGGAGGACTTTCTTCATTGGCAGAGGTTCCCCTTTTCTGACCTTGTCCGGGGAGTTCAACTCCCCTACTCCTGGTAGAATGTCATGTAGCCTTGGTCAGATTACAGTTCAACTTCCTTTCTCCCTATAAGGAAGCCATTCAGCTAGTGCCTGAGATTCCTGAAGTGCTTCCCTCTGTTAATGAGGCATTTCAGTCCCCAAGCCTTCAGCCAATGACTTTTGCCCATCCTGGATGTTTTTATGCCCCTCCGCCCTCCAAAACTATATAAGCCTTGAATCATCTCCAAGTAGAGTTGATCTGCCTCCCTGCAGCTGGTCCTGGTGTGACTTCTTCACTGTATGTACTCACAGGGCTTCTGAACTCCCTTCCCCCTATTCTGTAGACAGCAGAGCTGGAGGGGTAGGGATACCAAAGCCCTATGGGGCCCAGGAAAATTTATCACGCAGGACTAGGGGTTTGCCCGGCTCAGTTTGGGTCTTCTTTTGTTCTGATCTTTCCATGTTGAGCTCTCACATCCCCTTTCAGAATGAGAATATTTATTCCGTGCCGTCATATGTTGGGAGAATATACCTTTCTTTTCTGTTTTATAGGAGCTGTGGTTTAGAGATTGCCACAGTGTTGGAACTGGTGAAGGCGATGAGGATTTTTGAAGTTGGATTGTGTTTTCGTTATGAGAAGACATGAATTATGGGGACAAGGGAAGGAAATCATGGCTTAAAAGTGATGTGGGTGTCGTGGGTGTCAGGTTGACAAGGATTGGATGTAATGGTTAATATTGACTGTTAATCAAATAGGATCTGTAATCACTGAGGAAACAACCTTCGGGGCATGTCTGTGAAGAATTATCCAGATTCGGTTAACTGAGGAGGGCAGACCCATCCTAAAGCATCTCACAGTCTGGGGCTCTAGACAGAGAAGAGGAGGAAGGCTGGGCACATTGCCCTCTACTTCCTGACTGCTCCCTCGGACTGAGCCAAAGTAGACATTTCCTTTCTAAAGAATATAGACTATTAGGATAAAACACAGAGACTCCTCAACAACAGCACAAAAACCATCTTTCTTTCTAGAGTTCTTTATGAGCACATCACTGATGTGACATACTATCGTAAAATTATTTCAACATAATTTTCTATGAAGTTTTTTTTTTACATAAAAAATTAGCATTTATGTTTTACTATTATGCCATCTCTGGATCCAGTTCAAGTTTCGTCAATTGACCCAACCGTGCCTTTTACAACAAAAGCAATTAGTAAAATGTCCTGTTACATAGCTGTCACGTCTCCTTAGTTTTCAAATGTCTGGAACAGGTTCCTCAAACTTTACTTGGTTTTTCATGTGAAACTGTGGTATTCTTGCCAAAATACAGGACCTGAGTTTAATTGTGAAGAAACTTCAAACGGGAGATAATCTATGATGTTTCTGACCTGCTACCTTCAAAAGGTTATTCACGAATGCTTCGTATTTTTCGGTAGAAGATGGTCTAGGGTTACCTGCTGCTTTTTCCGCCTTGGCTCTGGATTCAGCCTTTCTCTAAAGAGCTCTGGATCCTTTAACAGAGGAGAGCTGCTGACACAGGCATGTCACCATCGTCAGATAATCCTACAGTTTTTCAATAACAAGCTTGGGGACCGGTGGGAATGGGGATCAGTGTACACAGGGACTCATTAGCATCTGTGCGTATTTATTCTTCTACTGGGAAGCATTTGCCACCATTATTACTATGATGGTAATAACAAGTACTGGGGACTAAGCTCAAGTAACTACCAAAACTATCAGTTAACACCAATCTCCAATTCCAAACCAGTACAAGCCCTTTGTCAAATACATTCTTCGTACGTGTCTTTGTCTTTATGTGAAAGCAAACTCACATTTCTCCACATCTTTGCGTATTTTGTAAGTTTCCTTGTGTGCAACTGTCAGGATCATGCTTATTTGCCTTAGTTAACGTCACTTATTCACTGGCTTTAAAAATATTTATTTTCACCGGTCAGTGGTGGCACACGCCTTTAATCCCAGCACTTGGGAGGCAGAGGCAGGTGGATTTCTGAGTTCGAGGTCAGCCTGGTCCACAGAGTGAGTTCCAGGACAGCCCAGGCTACATAGAGAAACCCTGTCTCGAAAAAACAAAAACAAACAAACAAAAATATTTATTTTCGAGGTAACTACTGTCATATGGCCATCATTCATTTTATTTTTATCTTTAATTATGTGTATAGGTATATGTCTGAGTGTCTAGTACCATGGAGGTCAACGAGGGTATCGGATTCCATCCAGCTGGGGTAACAGGGATGTGAGCAGTCCAACGTGGGTGCTGGGAGGAAAACTTGGATCTTCCGGAACAGTCTTACCTGCTCTTAACCAATCTCTCTACCTCCATTCGCTGACTTACATTTTTTAAACTATATTTTACTTATTCACTTTGTATGTGCATCGTGTGTGTGTGTGTGTGTGTGTGTGTGTGTGTGTGTAGATCAGAGGACAACCTCTGGGAATTTGATCTCTCTTCCACCATGTGGATGCTGGGAATCGGATTCCAGTTGTTAGGCTTCAAGTGACAAGCACATTGGTCCATTGCCCTCTATCCCTAGTCTCCCCCACCCCCTTCTAAAGAAATACAATTATGAATTTCACACACATAACATAAATTTGACAGGTTTAGATGTATGTCTACACCTGTGAAGCGACCACAATCAAGATAATGAATGTGTCTTCCGCCCTCCGCAGTCCCCTGAAGTCCCTTCTTAATCCCGCTCCTGGCAACCATTGGTCTGAATCTGTCACCCTAGATTTATGCTGTAGATTTATAACTAATTCAGAGCCCAGCCCTTGGGAGCGGATGCTGTCAAACCAACTCAGAGAGCATGGCGCTGACGTCACAGGCAGCGGCTGGAAACACACTGCACGAGTGGGAAATCCTGACCTGCTTTGTCTGTCTGTTTGTTTGTTTGTTTTTCTTTGCTCATTTTCTTCTCAGCATATGTCGATGTTATAGAACAGAGGGTTTCCCCTGGACGCTTTCATGCATGTATTTTATCACAGACTCATCTCACCGCTCTCACCCATTCTCATCCATCTCCTCTGAATTCTCCTTTCTTTTCACCTCCATCTCTCTTCAGCCTTCCTGTCTTTATTTAATGGTTCGCTTGCTTTTTGATGACCCGGTGAGTTTCTTTACGGTTGCTTACAGCTTCCTTGTTTATAGGAGCATGACGTCCTTACCACTGTCCGACACTGAAGAAAGGACAGACCCTCCTGACTTTATAACACTGTGGCAAACTATGCGGACAAGCCGACCTAGGTAAAAGATGTGAGTGCTTGCTTGTAGGCTGCCATGTGGGCTATAGAAACTGAACCCAGCTCCTCTGCAAGAGCAGGAAATGCTTAATCACTGCTCCTTTCGTCCTTGTTGACAGTCGCATGTAGCCTGATAGCCTCGAACTTGCTATATAGCTTCTACCCACTGAGTACTGGTGTTGCAGGTCTGAGCTGCCACATGTAGTTTATGTGGTGTTAGGGATCAAACCCAAGGCTCTACCTTCCATCTCCCCTGCTCCTTTTTCATTTCTAAATGCAGTGTCTTTTTCAGTCTGCACAGGTCTGCTTCTTGAGGCTGAGTGCTGTAGCTCGAGCCCAGCCTCCCAGGGCTCACTGTCAGGCCCTCTGCAATCTTTATTTACAAAGGTCAAAGCAGAATAAAGGCCTAGCTGGAAGAATCTCTCCTTTGGTCTTTTATTTGCTTCAGAGAATCTCTTCCCTCTCTCTTGCTGGCACCTGCAAGAGGAAGCTAGTCACAACATACACTCTCTCCACTCTAACACTCTCTCTACCTCCTCTTCCTAGATGTTTCCTTCACTTGGAGGTTGTAGTGTGAGAGGGGTTAGCTGTCCTGCTTAGGGCTGAGCACAGAGGGTCTTAGTCTTCGCATGAGACTGAGTTAGCCGAAATCCCTCTGCAGATGGAATGGATGGTCTCTAGGCTTTGCCCCATAGAGAGGAGCAATGGGCAGTGGGTAGCAGCTGGGGAAGGGAGCATCATTCTTTATTGGAGATGCAGTCCCTGATAGGTTTCCAGCGTTCCAGTGCACAGCTGCACACTCATGGACATACAGATAAAACTCACTAGACTTGGTGGGGTACACACACAAAAAAGACACAAGGTAGAGAAGGAGGCATGCTGAGAGTATTTGGGGAGAGTTGGAGAGGGGAGTTGGGGGACAGGTATTTCATTTTATATATATATATAAAATATATATATATTATATATATATTATATATATATTATATATATAAATATATATTTTTATATATAATATATATTATATATATAATATATAATATTATAATATTATATATTATATATACACACACACACACATTATACATTATATATGTATATATCATACATATATATGTGTATACTTTATATACATATATATTATATATGTATATATTAGACATATTATATATTATATGTGTGTATATTATATTATATATTATATATGTATATTATACATATTATATATGTATATATTATATATGTGTGTATGTGAATGTGTATGTGTATATGTATACATGTGTGTATATATATATATATATATATATATATATATGATGACATTTTCAAAATTAAAAAAAAAATTAAAAGAGGAAAAACTATTTTCACTTCAGTTTAAGACAAAATCCAAGAGAAAAGCAGCTTTCGGTGATTCCATTTTGGGTGACATAGCCTGAGATCCCGCCAAGAACATGGGAGTGGGAGGTGGGGTGGGGCGGTAAAGGCCTTGCCTCCTTGGTAGACCAGGGGAGAGAAGGTCACTAGGAAAATGTCCCAACATGTTGTCCTATGTCTTAGATGCTGTGTTGTCTGTAAACAGGAGTCTGTGACTTGTGCATGAGTCACTATGGTAGGGACAACGAGAAGGCTGGAAAGTTTCAGCACAGGTTTGCTTTGTGATGATGCTGAAGATGGAACCCAAGGCTTCATATGCTCTGGGCAAGCACAGAACGGCCGAGCCACACCCCAGGCCCAGGTCCTGAGTGCTTACATCAGTTTCAGGTTCATTAAAGGAACTCTGTGGTCCACGGATAGGCCCTGACCTCTCTTGGAGAATTCTGCCCTGCCCTCACTTCCCACCCATGGAGGACATCATTACCACATCCCTATCATGTCTCCCACCTCCTGCTCATGTAAGTCTGGCCCACAGCAAAAAGCTGCTTCTGTGTCATGGACTGTTTCTGCCTCTGGGGTCCTCTCTCTCTCTCTCTCTCTCTCTCTCTCTCTCTCTCTCTCTCTTCCTTTCAGTTTTTTGAGACAGAGTACCACTACATAGCCCTAGCTGGTTTGGTTCCAGCTATTTGACCAGGCTGGTCTTGAACTCACAGTGATCCACTTGCTTCCATCTCCCAAGTGCTGGGATTAAAGTTTGTGCCACCAGAACCAGCTGACTTCTGACTCTTGAGTGTGTATTCACTGATCCAGCTTCTGCCTTCCAGGCTTCCCTGGGTTTTTCTGTATATGGCAGTGGCTTCAGGGACGTGAGTTTAAGTCCGTGGGACCTGGGGTCCTCTCCTTTCTTCTCCTCTTCCTCCTCTTGTTTTTCTCCTTCTTCTGCTTCTTACTCGCCTCAGTCCAGGGATGATGTTTTCTGCTAGGAACCAGAAACCCTGCTAGACAGATACATGCTAGAGGAGAGGTGACCTTTGGCCCAGAGAATGTCTTTGAAGCTGTAGTCCCTCCCCCTTTGCTGACTCTCTGGGTATCTGTATTTTCTCTCGGGTGTCTGTTCTCCCTGTTTCTCACTGTTTAAAAAATACTACATTACTAACTGCTATTGTGGGTTCTGCTTTTTCCTTTATTGCTTAACTTCTAAAGATGGAAATTGGGAAGAGCCAAAATTTTCAGAGCCAAAGAATATACTCAGAGAATGTGAAGGCTTCTTCAGGGAGTTGTCTCATTGCCTAACTGTATTCTTAATATACAGCAGTACTAAAAACACAAGTAAATAATAAATAAGTAAAATAAAATAAATTAGGGGAAAATAGACAGCTGAGAGCCAAAAAACAAAACAAAACAAAACCAAAAAACCAAAAACAAAACCGAAAACACAAAACAAAACAAAAAAAAACACCAAAGAAAGAAAATTAACATGGAGATTTCTTCATTAATTAATTAGTTTAAAAACCATCAAAGGGGCTGGAGAATGGCTCAGCATTAGGAGCACTGACTGTCTTCCAGAGGTCCTGAGTTCAATTCCAGCAACCACATGGTGGCTCACAACTGTCTGTATGGGATCGATGCCCTCTTTTAGTGTAATTAGAGTCACAGAGTTGTGAGATGCCATGAGGATGTTGGGAATTGAATGTGGGTCTTCTGGAAGAGACCAATGTCATAGGCCAGGCCCTCCCTGTTTCTCTGGACCACCTGTTTCTGTTTTGCAGGGCGGTGCATGAGCAGTACCAACAAGGACACATGCTCTTAACGTCTGAGCCATTTCTCCAGCCCCGAGATTCCTTCTTTTAAATGGATAAATATCAGCATAACTACATAGGTATTAGATAGTGCCCCAG
Source organism: Mastomys natalensis (assembly GCA_021653895.1). Taxonomy (NCBI): domain Eukaryota; kingdom Metazoa; phylum Chordata; class Mammalia; order Rodentia; family Muridae; genus Mastomys; species Mastomys natalensis. The sequence goes on along the minus strand of JAJTUV010000267.1, from coordinate 903,982 downwards.
GTGCTGTTTGGAGCATGCGTGAGCACCTAGCAATGTGCCTGGAAGAGCCCTCCTTTCTCACACTCACTATTATTCTACATTGACAAACAGCGAATCGTCTGTTGGACCTGCTTTTCTGAGCGCGGTTATTCAAATCTCTGGGTTCCTGGACTATTTCTCCAGTGCTGGTTCTGTTGACTACTAGGTTCTGATGTCCATCATATCTCCAGCTTGCTAGAGTTTCTAACGTCCCCTTGTTGGTAAAGCTCATGTACGGCCCTGAAGAACAGATCGAAACAGGTGGTCCAGAGAAACAGGGAGGCCTGGCCTATGAGACTGCGCCCTCTGGCTTTCTGTCCCTTGTGGAGCCCAAGGCTCTTCTGTCCTGTGGGTTCTGTGACCTCCTTCTGAATGTCAACCCACTTCCCATTTGGGTTAAATTTGAGCAAGCTAGTTTCCCTTACTTGATACCCCCAAAATTTGACTCGGAACGTTGCAGCAACCCCTTCCACGGTCCCTTAGCCTCCACTGTAAGCAGAGCCTTCCAATGGCTCTGAGCAACAGGGGAATTACCAGCTGGGCAAGTTCAGAATGTATCAGATCTGAACTTGTCTGTCACCCAGTCCTGCTATTTTAGCCTACATGTATACTTTTGTTTTATTTCTAAGCATTTAAAGGCTAAATATACATTATATTTATTTGCACAAAGTTAAGTACATGACATAAATACATATTTATGTGTGCTACTCTTATTTTAGGACAAAAATTTGCTGTAACCAAGAGCTTTTCAAAATTTAATGAAAATTGCATATTTTCCCATTTGCCCAAAAGTCTTATTTACAGAAAAAAGAAAACAATAACTAGAAAGCCGTCTCAGCGGGCTAAGGTGCTTGAGTTTGATTCCCAAGGCCTACATGGTGGAAGGAGGAATCGACTCTCAAAGTTGTCCTCTGACCTCCACTGTGGAGCATGTACCCTGACCCCAATAAATAAATTATGCAATAGCAACAACAACAACAAAATAAGCCTAAGTCTCTTACTGTTTGTTGCCTGAGAGAGGGTTATTTGTTGGTGTTGTTTTCTAAAAGCCCTAAAATATATTATTAAGTTCCTCCCTAGTTGTGATTTTTAAAAAGTTATATTACTCAATAAATAGACTTTTTCATAACAGATGCAGTATTCCCATTGTAAAGAGAACCTATCAATGATAGAGCAACATTTAAAAAAAAAAAAAATTCAGAAATAGCAAGGGAACCAGCCTAGAACCTTCCAGAAGCTGTATTTCCACACAAGTTACTTCAACTCTCAGGCTTCAACTTCCTCCTTCATGAAATAATGAAGTTGGCCCAAGACTACATTTATTCCTTATATTGCTCAAAGAAAAGGCACTAGAAGGAACTGTGGGCCTCCCATTGGCTTGGAGAAACATTGGCCCAAAAATAATTTCTCATTTCTCGTTTGGTACCTTTCCCTTCCCATAGTGCTCAGGGCTGCCTTCCCATCATCCTCTGGGTTATTCCCATCTCCCAGGACTTCTTCCCATCCTCAGCGGCTGTCTTCCCGTTGTCTTCAGGGCTGTCTTCTTTAGCTCTCTCCTCATTCTGTCATTTCCAACGTCTATGAGGTGAAGCACCAAGAACCCCTTTAAGTTGAATGATGTCACATGTGTCCTTTTATGCTCACCTAATTTCATTAGCATAATTTCTTTAAGGTCCTCCATGGTGTTAGAGCACAGGCCAGGATTTTCTTCCTCTATTTAAAATTTTAAATTATATATTTATTTATAGGGGGTGCATGTGAGCCAAATGAGTGTGGAGGTCAGAGGACAACTGTGGGAGCCAGTTCCTCCTTCTAGCACGTGTGTTCCAGGAACAAACTAGGGTTGTCGAGCTTGGTGGCAGGTACCTTTGCCCTCTGAGCTGTCTCACTTTCCTCTTCGTTTTGATAAGGTTTTGATGCATATACAGCCAGGCGAGCCTCACACTCGGATTCTTTGCCTCAGCTTCTCATACCGTACCATGCCTCGGCAGAATCTTTTCCCTTTTAAGGATGTTACTATCCCATTGTTTGTATGTCACCTTTGTTTATCTTCATCTCTGGATAGACTCTTGCATTGTTTCTACAGTTGTCTATTAATATAACACTGCTGTGAACAAGGGCATACAAGGGCATGCTTTCAATTCTCTTGAGTATTTACCTAGAAGTGAAATTGCTAGTAATTCTATAATTTGGAGGGCACGATCAAACTATTTCCATAGTAACTATATCATCTTCTTATTCATAATAACCATCCATAAGTGTTTGATTTCTTTATATCCTGGCTAATGCTAGTCTATTTCCACTTTTCTTTCCTCTTTTTCTTCCTCCCTTCCCTCCCTTCCTCGTTCCCCCTTCCTCTTCCTTCCTTCCTTCTCCTTCCTTCCTTTCCTTCCTTCCTCCTTCTCCTCCCTCCCTCCCTCCCTCCTCCGTCCCCTTCCTCCCTCCTCCTCTCCTCCCCTCTCTCTTCTTTCTTTCTTTCTTTCTTTCTTTCTTTCTTTCTTTCTTTCTTTCTTTCTTTCCCTTGCTTAGACACAGTTTCTCTGTGTAGTCCTAACTGTCCTGGAACTCACTCTGTAGATCATGCTGGCCTCGAACTCAGAACTCTGCCTGCCTCTGCCCACTGAGCGTTGGGATTAAAGGCGTGCATCACCACACCCAGCTAATTTCCATTTCTTTCCATAAGAGGCATTTTAATAAGCTCATGGCCTTATCTTACTTAATGATATTAAGCAAAGACTGTATTTTGTTATTGTTATTGTTTAAGCCAAAGTCTTACTATATAGTTCTGGCTAGCTTGGTATTTACTTTGTAGCCCAGGCTTGCCTAGAACTCATGGTAATCTACATGCAGCTACCTCCCAGTTGCTAGGATTGTGGGTATGTGCCACTGTGCCCAACACAAAGACCCTGTTCTCAAGTAAGGAACCATTCTGGGGTTCTAAGAAGAATATATGAATTTTAGATGGACACTATTAAACCCAGAATTTCTCATGAGAATAAATACAAGTAAAAAAACATGATGTCCAGAAATCAGTTTCCCACAGGCAGGTTCTGATATACGACTTTGAGTCTGACAGAGCTTAAGCAAGAGAAGCCAACTCATTTCTCTCACGCTGGAGGCTGGCTAGCTGCTGCTTTGAGAGAGAAAATCTACTGAGTGAACCAGACAGATACATGGGTGTTTATGGTACATGCAGGGTACCAGGCACTTAAAATAGCAAATGGCAAACCATTCTGAATCCAGCAGATTAAAAGCTGAGAGAAAAGCATTCATGTTTTAGGAGCTTGTTAAATATAAGTGTCTTAGTTAGGGTTTCTACTGTTGTGATAAAACACCATGACCATGGCTTATTTGGTTTACATTGCCTTATCACTGTTACTATTGAAGAAAGAGTCATAACAGGAACTCAAACAGGACAGGAGCCCAGAGACAGGAGCCAATGGAGAGGCCATGGAGGGATGCTGCTTACTGGCTTGCTCAGCTTGCTTTCTTATAGAACCCAGGACCACCTGCCCAGGGATGGCGCCACTCACAATGGTCTGGGCCTTTCCATCAAGTACTAAGAAAATGCCCCACAGGCTTGCGTACAGCCCTGTCTTATACTTTTTGTTAATCGTGGTTTCCTCCTCTCCGATGACTCTATTTTGTGTCAAGCTGACATAAAGCCCAGCCAGACCATATGTTTCTGAGTTTGATATAGTGGTGCACTGTTATCATCCCTAATGCTTGGGAGGATAAAGTAAGAGGATCTCAAGTTCAAAGATAATCTGGGCTAAAAAGTGAATTTCTGGTCAGCCTGGGAAACTTTTGCCTAGCATGTATGACCCTAGGACCATAAAAGCAAGCAAGCAAACAAACAAATACTTTCAGACGTAAATGGTATCTTTACATGTATAGTAAGAAATATGGGGCTGGCAAAATGGCTCAGTGGGTGAAGGTGCTTGCCACCAAACTCGATGACCTGAGTTTGATCCCTGGAACCCACATTGTTAAAGATGAGAAGTAACTCCCTCAGACTGGCCTCTGGCCTCCACATGCATGGCTGAGGCTATACACAAAATAAATACATGAAATGTAATTAAAGCTATAACATTTGAGAGAGGGAGAGAGAGAGAGAGAGAGAGAGAGAGAGAGAGAGAGAGAAAGAGAGAGAGAGAGCTTCAGAAACTTCTGATGGGTACAGAGAATTGGGAGACTGAAAAATTCCAGGTCTTTGGACTGAAGGTCTTATGGTTGAGCCAAGAGATCACAGATGGTGGTTTGGATCAAAGTCACTGATAGCATGTTGCACATACCAAAAAATATTTCTTACCCACCTTAGGTCACCAGTTGCATGGCCTCTTCTGTATGTTTCCTATCTGGGGGGTGTTTTAACTCTTTGAGGGTAAGATTTTAAAATGAACAATAGTCAAAATCTGAGCTGGAAAGACAGCTTAGTGGTTAAGAGTGCACACTGCTCATGTAAAGGATTCACCTTTGGTTCCTAGCACCCACATCAGATGGCTTTCAACCACCTGTAACTATAGCTTCTTCTGGCCTCTGTGGGAAACAACACTCACATGCACATAACCCCAGACACACACGCACACAGACACACCACACACACACACACACACACATACACATTAATTAAAAAAATACGAGTGGGCTATTTATAAAACAAACAGACAAAACTCACAAAAGGAAAATATACATTTATATAGTTATTTCATTTCCAAGAATATATAAGTAGGAGAAATATATTCCAGTAAAATTAATAAGTAGTTCGTGAGTAGTTAATTAAGGGCTGGGATTCTGTAGCGACTGGAAAACTTTGATCACAGTCTCACTCACTAACCTGATGCTTCCATCTCCCAAATTGGGGCAAAGCAGGCAAGCTTTTGGGATTCCATATCATATCTGAGGGAGTAACGTGACTATTCCTCCTACCCTCTCTTCTCTTCTCTCTCCCTTCCTGCCATTCATGGATTTGAATAATCCCCCTGCCTCTGCATCTCAAGTAGCTCTAAGTATAGGTACATACCAGGACTCCTACTTTAAAGTGGCTTTCTGGAGAGTTGTGCCTCAGGTCCCATTTCTCCTACAGATCCCCAGGCCACCAGCTCTCATGCCTTCAGCTGGTGTTTGTTCATACATAACTCTAGTCCAGACTTTCATCTCCCCTGCTGGCTAGGGACAGAGATTCTCCTTGCTCAGACTGACACCAGCATGCTTCTCTATATACCTAGGACTGAAACAGGGTCTTGCTATGTATCCCTAGCTGGTCTTGGACTCTGTACATCCCAGGTTAACTTTAAATTTGTGGCAGTCCTCCTGCCTTTGGCTTCTAGTCCTGGGATTATGGCATGTGCCACAGTGTTGGACCTGCGGTGTCTTCCTTTGTTAGTCTCAGGAAAGGTCTGAAGAAAGTCTGCCCTCACTGCCTGCTTCCCAAACCCAGGAGTCATGCCTTCCCCTCTTTGGCCTGTGGTGTATTCCCTCAGACACTAATCCTTGCCACCTCATCCTGGTCACTTAGCTCTGCCCACATTGTTCTTCTCCTACACTTCAGTGCTGGCATCCTTGCCTCTCAGAATTCACGCCACAGGCTCCTAGTGGGACCCCACCCTTGCCTTCTTCCAACTCACTTTCTATACCACATTCAAGGTAGTTATCTTTAAAGGATTCAAATTTAGTCATTGTCCCACCCACTCAGAACTCTCAAAAATCCAACCTCAAAGTAATGTCCCAACTCCCCAAAATGGCCAACAGTGACAAGGGGCATGTTTATTCACAACCAAGCCAGCAAGAGCCAGGGACTCTGCTGGTGAGCTGTGAGAGCCCTTAAGACTTGGTGGCCAATGGCATATATAGCATATCCCATATGGCCAGAGGGACTCTGACTCTTTTCTTTGGTCCTGTCTGTATCCCTGTTTTTCCCAGGCAGGTCAAGCCTTGCCAGGCAAGCCCATGGGGGCTTTGTTGTCTTAAAGACAGGAACTCGTTTTTCATTCAGGCCTTAAACTTACTATGTTGCCAAAGATGACCTTGAATTTCTGGTCCTCCTGCTTCCGTCTTCTAAGTCCTGGGATTACAGGTCTGCACCACCACAGCAAGCTTTAAGCAATGCGGAGGATCAAACCCAGGGCTTCATTCATGCTGAGCAAACACTCTACCAACCGAGCGACATTCCTAGCCCCATCTCAACACTCTGAGCACACAGCTCTGCTTCTAGCTGCTGGATGTCTCATGGTTTTCTTTTAGCCCTTACAATACCATGGTTTTTGTTGTTGCTGTTTTTGTTTGTTTGTTTGTTTGTTTGAGTTTGTGCACACTCAGTTATGTTATCCAGTTAGAATCAGACTCCTGAGCTCAGAGGAACCCCCCCTCCCCAGCCTTAGCCTCCAGAGTAGTTGGGACTGGCTGCTTGCTACTATACCTCTCTGGTTTTTATTCTTATTGGCATTTTTAAAGTTACAAATATTTGTGTGTGTGTTTCTATGTGTATGCATGCATGTGCGCATGTGTACATACATGTGCCCTAACACATGTAGGTCAGGGGACAACCTGAAGGGTAGGTGCTCTTCTTTTATCAGGTGTGTCCCGGAGATGGTATTCAGGTCAACAGGCTTAGCTAGAGCCTTTCCTACTAGGTCACATCACCAGCTGTGGTGGTTGGAATATGCTTGGCCCAGGGAGTGGCCTATTAGGAGGTGTGGCCTTGTTGGAGAAAGTGTGTCATTGTGGGGGTGGGCAATGAGACTTTTCTCCTAACCATGTGGGAGCCAGTCTTCTCCTAGCAGCCTTCAGATGAAGATGTAGAACTCTCAGCTCCTCCAGTACCATGCCTCCCTGGACACTACCATGTTCCCACCTTGATGATAGTGGACTGAACCTCTGAACCTGTGAGGCAGCCCCAATTGTAAGGGTTGTTGTCCTTATAAGAGTTGCTTTGGTCATGGTGTCTGTTCACAGCAGTAAAACCCTAAGACACCAGCCCTTATTTCCTTGTTAGAAATGAGAAAACAGACATAACCTTGCTCCAAATCTTCCAAGAACCTTAAAGAGGATTTACATCCAAGCCTTCTACTCCCTACACCCTTGATTTCATCCGCCCTCTCATGCTCATAATGCCTATTGCTTTGATACACCCCTAGCTTGCTCTGGAACCTTCTGCCCAGTCTACCGTAGTGTTGTTCATTGGTCTAGTTTTTCTGAATGGTACAAGCACTCCTGAGTATTCTAATACACACAATTTTATACAACATACCCTGGCCGGGCGGTGGTGGTGCTCGCCTTTAATCCCAGCACTTGGGAGGCAGAGGCAGGCGGATTTCTGAGTTCGAGGCCAGCCTGGTCTACCGAGCGAGTTCCAGGACAGCCCGGACTACACAGAGAAACCCTGTCTCGAAAAAAAACCAAAAAAAAAAAAAAAAAAAAAAAATACAACATACCCTGTCTTCTTTGGCTTGCTTTTGGGAGGGAGCAGATTCAAGACAAGATTTCTCTGTCTAATAGCCCTCACTGTCCTGGAATTCACTTTATGTAGGCCAGGCTGGTCTCAGACTTACAGAGATCCCTCTACCTCTGCCTCTTGAGTGCTGGGATTAAAGGCATGTGCCACCACACCCAGCCTTTAAAAAAGCAATAACACAGAGTTTCTAAAGTGGTAATATATTCTGAGAATTATGTCATTGTGCAGTGTTAGTATTGTGTAAAATCATCCCGGAAATGTCTTTACTTAAACTGAGATGGTTACAATGTCACCTGGCAATATAATCTTATGGGACCATTATAATACACGTGTATCATTGGCCCAGACTTCCTTATGTGGCACGTGACTATATATTGGAATGTGTCCATATGAAGACATTAGTCTCCCTAATAGCTATGGAGCAGTTCATTGGATGGCTACATTCCATGATTTACTTAGTCCCTTACTGAAGGGATTTGGCTAGTTTCCATTCTTTGGCTATTAGGAAAATGCTGTAAAAAAATAACCTTGACCGAACTTTATGTTGTACACGTAGAATAAATATGCCTGAGTCAAAGGACATATTGGATAGACCATACAGGCCATCCAATACACATCCCATCCAGCTTCCTCTAGAGCTATGTGTCTTGTCCAATAAAAGCACACAAGGGCTTTTAAAAGCCTGGGCAAATAATTCAGGGTTTGACTTGGTGATTCTGGAAGAGGTAGAGAATACCAACACACATATAGATAGGTGTAGTGGCATATTTTCCCACAAGTTGGGAGGAGCTAAGGTGGGAGGAGTAAGGAGAGGAAGAGGAGAAGGAAGAAGAGGAGCTAGAGGCAGAGATGTAGGAGCCACGGATGACCACGCATGTACCAAGAGCAGTCCTGGGTAACAACTTATATCTAGGTTAGTTAATTGGTTAATACTTCCAATTGTGTGGGCATCTTGCTAATTGAGCATTACCAAATATATAAAACTATTGGATAACCTTTAAACATTAGAGTCTCATTTCCACCGGGTACCACTTGGGGATGGCAGGATGGTCTGGGCTCAGCCCAGCCTTGTGGAGACAGCGTGGAAGATTGGCAGAGCTGATTGAGTGGCTGAGCCGGTGGCCTGAACCAAGTGCCGGCAGTGTATTCTCAGACCTAGGCTAGTCGGGAAGATGGAGGCTGATTAAGAACAACCAAGATCAGTGCCGCCATTTTAAATATCTACCGTAACAGACAGGAAACCTCAGTGGGAAAGTGCGCTGTAAGATGGATTGGAGCCAGAGGCGGTGGCACACACGTCATTCCAGTTCATAGGAGGTGAGGTGGGGGCAGGAAGGTTGAGAATTCTGGGCTAGCCTGGGATACATGGCAAATTTAAGACTACATGGTAAGACCCTGTCTCAAAAAATGAGGTGCCGGGCTATTGCTCAGTGAGAGTACTTTCCTAGAATGTGTGAGACACTGGGTTCAATCTTTAGCACTGGAAAAGTGTTGGCTTCAGGATATATAGTTGGGTTTCCACAATCAACAAATCAACACTCTCTTCATAGTCCTCAGAGACTGTACTAGGACAATGATTCTCTCCTTGCTTGCTTTCCCACAGTCTTCTGTGGGAAGTGTCCCTCAACATCCATTCTTTCCCTATTAGATATCAATGGTATTGACTATTGGGTGTGTGGTAACTCCACTAAAGACTACATTTCCCAGAATCCTCTGTAACTAAATTACAACATTGTGTGCATAGAACTGCTGAATGTAACTTCCAGACCTTGACCCTAAAAGCAGAGGTGTTTCCTTGTATCCACACACCCCCCCCTTCTTGGCTGAAGTGTAGGTAGTAGAGCAATGACAGGAACAGAAGCTGAGGATGCAAAAGCCAGACAAAAGGTTACTGGGGCCCTGATGGTCCTGGCATGCCCTGCAAGAAGTCAGATTTCCAGCTGGTATTATGATGTGTGCCCCAGAAAGCTGAGGTAGGAGGATAGTGAGTTTGAGACACTACACAATGATGCTACACAGTGAGACCCTATCTTAAAGCAAAAACAAAAATAAATGAACAACAAGCAAATAGATTCAAACAGAAATTGCAATTTACCTTCTTAAGTAGGAGTTTCTATGTGAAAGCAACTGAATCTAAACCCTCGCTGACAGACCTGAGCACATGAGTTTGTGCTACTTTTGCCTGGTTTTAGCTCATTCATCCATAGAAGATGGCAAGTACCCACTGCCTATTCCTGCACCCACCGCTGCTGCCCACTCCTCTACCCACCCTTTCTACCCTCCCCTGCTGCCCACTCCTGTATGCACCTCTTCTGCCCACACCTCTTCCCAATGATTCTACACCCAGGTCTTGGACCTGGGAATCTTCTCCTTCCACCCTGGTACTTCCATCAGAGGAACCTGCCGATTGTTTTAGTAAAATCATTATAAACTTTTAATATCAAGAATAAGGAGTTGGGGGCAGGGGTTCAAGACCAGCCTAAGCTACAAAGTACAATCTTAGCTCAAAAATAAGAATGAACAAGCAGAAGGAAGGAAGGAAGGAAGAAGGAAGGAAGGAAGGAAGGAAGGAAGGAAGAAGGAAGGAAGGAAGGGGAGAGAGGGAGGGAGGGAGGGAGGGAAGGAGGAAGGGAGGGAGGGAGGAAGGAAGGAAGGAGAATCAATACTTCAATGATTAAAAACTGTACCATTGCCAATCGGGGGTGAAGCAAGGCCTCTCACTGAGCCAAGAGCTTGCTGGTTTGGCTAGTCTGGTTAGCCTGCACGTCTGGGAAATCCCTAGTCTCTGTTGTGGTTCCAGGTGGCCTGTGACAGCTGCCTGGTTCTTATATGGGGGCTAGGGTTCAAACTCCAATCCGTACACTTAAGTCAAGCGCTACATCCACTAAGCCTCTGGCCAACTCCCACTGCAGAACTCTTAAATCGAACCTTCTGATTGGGTGTTTAGGTCATTCTCAACTACTTATCACAAAAATACATAGTAGGAAGAACACAGGCTAGAAAGAGGGCAGACGGGAGCGTGACTCTGTTTCCACCACTTGCTTCAGGCATGCCTGGAGACTGTGGCCTTCAGTCTTCTCTGAAAATACCATGCCCATCGCTGATGACACAATGACACTAACCAGCTAGGGCACTCATACTGGCAGGCTTAGAGAACAGTAGCTGTAATCCAAGGGTGCTCAGTGATTTTTCAAACACTGGGTCATTTTGACAAATGAAGTTTTGTAAATTGAGATTTCCAGAATTGAGGCTTGCTGGACACACAGAACATTCAACACGCTCTGAGGGTCCTCAGAATCTCTCGGGCTTTGCTTAGTTTTTTTTCCCAAAGGAACAAACCAAGGCTCACGGAAGTTAAACCATCCTAGGGCTCGGTGCTCATAAACTATAGAGAACAGATTAAACCCATATTTCTTAACTTTTGGTAGGAGCAATTTCCATTAAATGTTGCAGACTGAGAACTGAACCTCTACAGTACAGGAAACAGAATTAAAACCTTTGCAATGTATCAACTATATGAGCTTCTTGTCTCAAATTCTGCTGTTACAATAGAGTAACACATATCCAGTGACTCATAAAGAGTTTACTTTCCATAAACTTGGGACCAACAAAGAAGATGGCACAGTGCCTGCCCAGCACGAGGACCTTCTTATTGTACCATGATGTGACAGGGACATGGCAGAAGTGAGGGGGTGTGTGCTGGATTCTGTCTTATTCACTTCTTTTTAACTTTGTGTAGTGGGTGTGTTGTCTGTATGTATCTCTGTGCAGCATGCTTGTGTCTGGTGCCTCTGGGAAATAGATACAGGGTCCCCTGGAACTGAGGTTACAGACAGTTCTGGAAGAGCAGCCGGTGCCTTTTAACTGCTGAGCCATTTCTCCAAGCCTGCTCTCTTCATACAACTCCACTGATGCTATCATGGGGATGCTATTCTCATGACTCATTTAACCTAAGTACCTCCCAGAGGCCCTACCCCAAGAATCATCCATGTATTGGTTTGAGAATCAAGTTTGCAACCTATGAACTTTGGGAACATGTTTTCACTATAGTTGCTCCTTCATAATTCTGTGTCAGCAGGCTTCGGAGAACTTTATGGGCATACAATAAGGAAAGGCGTGCCCTGGAAACCTATCGGCTTCAGGGACTCAGAAGGCTTGGGACTCTTCCCAGCCTTGCCATCTACACTTCCTGCTTTCGAGAGAAGTCGACTTATCTGTAAGGTGAGAGCTCTGGATTGTACCTAAGGTCACTTCGAGTTTAAAGTCCTCTGTTAGTAAGTGATGTGGATGAGTGTGAAGAGTCAGGACTGAAGCCCCAATTCTAATACCCAGGCATAAGCCTTGCAGTCAAAGTTTTGCCCAGGGCCAGTAAACTCTCTTGCCAAGGATGACGGATGTATTTTCATTAGCCTGCAGGCTAATAAACCCCTACCGCTTTAGCAAGGGTGAGAGGCCACGGATGAACTACAGTCTAGTATTAGCTCTGAGTACTAGCACGATTACGTTAGCACCCACACTATACCAGCTCTAATGCAGTGCTCGTGAGAGCCCTAGGCAGCGAGAGGCAAGCACCCTACAGCTGAGTACTCTAGCACCCTACAGCTGAGTACTCTAGCACCCTACAGCTGAGTACTCTAGCACCCTACAGCTGAGTACTCTAGTACCTCTAAGCTGAGTACTCTACTATTTTCCACTCCTTAGGAGGGTCATTGAAATTCAATGTTATCCAAGTGATAGGAGGGAGCTGTGTATAAGAAAAACATATATTTATTTGATGAAGATCAGAGGGAAATGAAAACACTTGATTGTGGGGTGGAGGAGTAACAAGAGGTTTTACTTTCTCGGTTATCCTTAGTATTGTCTCTGCAGTGACAACCTCATTATGAACAACAGCACTCAGTCAGGTGTTGGTGGTAGCCCTGGTGCTGAGAACTTTGCTCAGGAGTGTCCCTGGGCAGCACATGGTGCATATGCCTGTGATCCTAGCACTGGGAGGCTGATGCAGGTTGACAGTTTTGTAGCTAGCCTGGGCAATATAGTTAGACTGAGTTAGGACAGAGAGACAAGGAGATTAAGGAGATCATGGAATCCCAGGGGATCCAGTGCCCTACACCCTCTTCTGGCCTCTGTAGGCACCAAGCACCAGGTACACAAACAGTGCACAGATGTCCATGTAGGCCAAACACGCACACACATTAAGATTTAAATTCTAGAAAATTCAGCGCAGATAACATTTGCTGTCGAGTTTGCAGACACAGAGAGAGCATTTATTTTGTGTGATGTTTTTATTTTATTTGATGTGTGCAGATGAGAATGTTGGGAGTGGCACTTGTCACTGAGCATGACAACTTTATGTCGATTCCCCCAGGACCCACAGAATAGAAAGCAAGAACCAACTCCCATGAGCTGCCCTCAGATTTCCACATGTGTGCTCTAGCATGCACACCGTGGCACGCGTGCAGATGTGTGCACATAAATATACACACTGATAAATAACTTTTTTAAAATTTTAAGCAATGTTAAAATAGCAATGAATCATGCTTAAGACCAAAGCACGTATAGCCCTTGCACTTTTCCAGATACTTTCTGAGAATCTCACAAAAACATCTTAATGCTGCTTACAATGCAGAAATAAGGAGTTGGGCATGTGGCACAGCCTTAATGCAGCACTGGGAGAGGGCAGGTGGATTCTTGGTTCTAGCCAGCCTGTCTACAGAGTGAGTTCCAGCAACCAGGCTGATAGGACCTGTTTAAACAAACACAGCGGGTGGTGACACCCTTAATCCAGATGGGAGGCAGAGGCGGCGATTTCTGAGTTCGAGGCCAGCCTGGTCTACAGAGTGAGTTCCAGGACAGCCCGAGCTACACAGAGAAACCCTGTCTCCAAAAACCAAAAACAAAAAAAAAAAAAAAAAAACCCAAAACAAGAAACAAACAACCCAGGACTAGAAAGACGACTCAGCAGTTAATAGCACTTGCTGCTTGCTCTTCAAGAGAACCCAAGTTTGGGTCTCAGCACCCACATGATTGTACTATTACCTGTTAACTCCAACTCTAGGTTATCTGACATTCTCTTCTGTCTTCTGTGGACCCCCATACAGCACATGGCAATCATTTAAATACATATAAACAGGACCAAAAAGTAATTCTTTTAAAAGATCTTTTACCCTTTTTATCTATGTGTATGCCTCTGTGTGGTGTATGTGCGCATGCGTGTGTGTAGAAGATGCTGTCAGATGTAGGCATGATTTTTTTTACAACCTACTTTTAATAAGGGTTCACTCTCCTCCAGCCCACCACCCAGCAGAGGTAGTGGAAGAGAAAAGTTATTAGGACATGGGGGACGTGGACCTTGCTCAGCAATGGCTCTTTGAGGGCGAGCTTGATCTTCTTTGGCAGCAGTCGGTAACAAACACCAAATAGATACGGAACCATCTCAGAGGCAGCTGCAGCTCGCAGTCCTTTCGGCAGCAGACACCAGGCATGAACCAGCAGCTGTAGTTCAATCCTGAAGGAACCACAGGCTTCCAACTAGCCGAGGTGAGGCTGAGAAGCAGCAAGCGCTGCACAGGAACCCAGAGCAGTTCTTTTGGAGTTTCTCTCATGCGGAGTTACCACAGTTGAGCTCAACAACACTATGTAAGGCGAACCAAGACATGCGTGTCTTTGGCAAAGATTAGCAAGGCAGAGCAAACCAATGTTCAGTCCTCGTCCTCACTGTCTGTGGGGTCATAGTTACATTCCTTTATCACAAGTCCTTTCACGTGTTTGCTATATCAAAACATCCTTTCACCTATGTCTGCTCAGGAAAACATTCTTTCATGTGTCTGCTTTAGCAAGACATCCTTTCACCTGTGTGTCCCAGCAAGCCATCATTTGACAGAACTAACTTTCCAAAGAAACCAGAGGTTTCCACTTCAGTCAGATCCCCTGGTGGTAGAGTAATAGATGTTGTGAGCTGTCAGCCATCTCTACTGGGAACAGAACTCAGGTCCTCTGCAAGAACAGCAAGTGCTCTTAACTGTGCAACCATCTCTCCAGCTGGATAAAAATAAATCTTAAAAAAAAAAAAAAAATTAACTTCCCGTGCAGCTCTTGCGACCTAGAACTCTTACCGCATCGATGTCTCGTCCAGCCCACACAAGGAACCACCCTACAACCTCATGTTCTCGTTTACTGACGAGTTCCTTAGCAACCCATTGAGATGCAATTTCAGAAGCCACCAAAATCATATGCACGGCTACTGTAAGAATGCTTAAGCGGCTACTCTCTCCTGGGAACCCTGTGTCCTAAACAATCCCACTCAAGTTGATGCAAAATTCTAGTAATAAACCTAACTCTGCCTCATACTGATGTTTCCTGAAAGTCTTTTCTCCCTTATCCTGGGTAGTGGTCTCTGAGAACAATCCCTCAGGCTACGGAGGAACTGTGTCTCTGACTTATGTCCCACTCCTGTTGGCAACGCAGAATCTAAAAAAAAAAAAAAAAAAAAAAAAAAACAAAAAAACCCCAAGAACAGAGCTTTTGTCTCAGTGTAGAGAACTTGCTTACTGCTCTAAGGAAGATCCTGGGATCAGTCCTTAGGTGGGTATTCTCTTTTTGTTTTTTTTTGTTTTTCAAGACAGGGTTTCTTTGTGTAGCCCTGGCTATTCTAGAACTCACTCAGTAGATCAGGCTGGCCTGAAACTCAGAGATCTGCCTGCCTTCTGCCTCCTGAGTGCTGGGATTAAAGGTGTGAACCACCACTGCCCGGAGTGATAGTCTATTTAAAATGTTCCCCGCTCCCCGATGACATTGTAACCATGAACTCACAGCAGTTGTGATCACATACAGGTACAGGGCCAGCACAAGACCCTGTCAACAATCAGTCATGGATGGGAGAGAAGAAAACGTGGACCTTAACCCTCCCTTCTAAACTACTGGCCACCCATGGATTCTAGGTGAAGGGTAAGTCAGGGTCTTCAGTTGTGCCCTGCTGCTGAGCCTACCAGCCTTCAGTGGTAGGCTGAAGTCCCAGGCTGGTTAAACTCTGGGTCAAAATAAAACAGCAAGATAAATTGAGGGAAGATCTGTAGGGAGGAGGGGACTGAGAAGGAGGGAAGGGAAACCAGGAGGGTGGAGATTCGGAGTCATCAGAATGCACTATATATTGTGGATATAACATGCATACACACATACATATATATTAGTAAGAAATCACCAAAGGACCAATTGAATTAATATGGAAGTTTTTCAAAATCTTGTTTCATCTGAGTGAGTCAACACAGATGTGAATTCTATACAAACATATATTAATAGTTTGCTACACAGATAAGTTTTTGAGCTTTCATAGCAGGGAGTCATTTGAGCCCTGTGTTTCAATGTAGCTGCTCACTCTGACAGGTATTTACTTACCCTGTGGCCCAGTCACACTATGAGGTCCCAAGTCACTGCTTCCCCTCCCCCACCTCCTTCATTCACTCGGAAGTATGAAGTTGATTTTAGATTTGTGGTTCCCAACCTTGGTTTCTCCATCCATCCATGCCTACCATCCAAGGGGAATCAACAATGTCTACAGATATGTGGGTCATCAGAAATGAGGAAGGCGAATGCTACTGGCAGCTTTGGTGGAGGGGAGACATTTTGTTACATTTGCGGATAGCAGAACATCCCTCCCCCGAAGAGAATTACCCAGCCCCTAAGTCCATAATACTCTTGTTGTGAAACCGCGCTTTGGAGATAAAGGAAGCAAATATAGGGTGGAGTCTCTCTCTCTAGTCCTGTAGGCTGCTGTTTACAAAGGTCAGAGGAAGTCTAATGAAAGGACACAGCCAGTCCTGCAACTCCACCCACCCACAGCAACAGCTCCTGGAAACTAGAAATGTAAAGTCTGGATAAAGACACACACACGCACACGTAACACACACACACAGAAAACCAGACTTTGCCCCCAAAAGGTTACCCTGGTGCACATTCCCACCTCAGAACTTCTTCATGCCAATCATTCACCAGAAACCCTGCTTCTCCCACAAAACCAGTTCCACCAGCTCACTCTTGTCAGGTTCTGTTTGCACAGACTTTTAGATTCCGGATCTTACCCTGATACTCTCACGGACTGAGAACTGCAAGAAGACAGTTTAGACAAAGAGCCTGAATTCTAGGTAAGGGGAAAATTGGCAGCAGGGCCTAAGAGAAGTTATCAGAAACAATCTGGAAGCCATCCAAGCTGAAACAAGGAAGTGCAACTGATTGATTGACACAAACTCCACCCAAAGAACCACCCAGATACAATGTTTCCACCAGCTTCATTCCAAGCGCTGGCTTGACGCATAATGAAGGGAAGATCAAGGAATTGGTCAAAGCCTGGGGAATGGTTGAGGAAAAGGGGTTCTGGGCGACTTTATGGTCCATTTGCAGTATCAGGCTCCAATAGAACCCATCAAAGCAGGAGGCTCTAGGGCCCTTCCACCAGCTGGGGGGCTGGCACCTGCTGGTCTAAGAGTTGGAAAATTACAGGTAATTTGCTACCCCAGGGTATTTATCAGATAAGGCTTTGCCTTATCTTATAAATCTCATAGGACAAGAAATTGGGAAGTGGCTATGCTGGAAGAGTGTCAAGACTGTCACTCTCTGGAGAACCAGCCTATGGGAAACAGAGCAGGAATTTCACAAAGTCAGGTGTTAAAAGCCAGTCTGAGCCAGATTGCTACACCAACCCTCTTTGCCTTTTCTCTTGCCTGGAATCCTATTCCACAGAATCCTATGTTAAGAACTCTTTGGCCTTTGCTAGTCTCTTGAGTCTGCTATTAGAGAATAAGGGTCTTGTTTTTCATACAAGATGGGAAAAATAACCTCAGAGCCATGCAGGGATAGTGTTTGGCTGTGACCCAACTTGTGAAGTAGAGGGAGAAAGATCAAGAGTTCAAAGTCATCCTTGGCTACTTTGAGTTTGGGGCCAGCCTGGGCTATATGAGACCCTGTCTCTGAATTAAAAACAACAAAAACAAAATATCTGTTACTGGATAGTGAAAAACGGGAAATTGTTAGCTGACCGTAGCCTGGCAGGAATATTCCCTACAATATCTGGTTTCTGTGCTTTAATTTTATGTTAACTGTACAATTCCGATCTTGGCCTGTTTCTTCAAAGAAGCGCTCTTCCGTTGACATGTTAAACTGAAGACAGATGCTTTTACTGCAAATGAATAGAGAAACTTTTTGGTAAGTGAGACCTGGGAAAGTTCTGTTCACCCTTGAGGGATTCTGAGTTTTCAGAACCTTAATGCTAAGCCCCTGGCAACCTCCATGACAAGGGAGGCCACATAGCATCTGGGGGAGGGGAGTCTTTCAGAAACCAGCTCTTAACCAGGTGTTCAGTGTGAGGGGGTATGTGGACACAGAGGCTCACAGCCGTCATGTTCCCCTAAAGCTTTGTCCATGCCAGCGATGGTAGCATTGATGCGAGGGACAGAGAAGGTTTTCCTGATGCTAACTTATCTTTTTCTCCTTCAGTGAGGGGTGTTTATCTCATCAGCCTAACTGGAGGCTCCCGATGCTAATTATGAAGACATAAAGTGTAAGGAACTTTGTGAGGAAAGAGAAGACTTTAACTATGTTATCATTGTGTGTGTTTTGGTGTGTTGTGTACAGGGGTGCATGCATGCTGTGTGTGATGTGTCCTGGGGTGCATTGAGCTGTGTGTGATGTGTCCTGGGGTGCATGCATGCTGTGTGTGATGTGTCCTGGGGTGCATGCATGCTGTGTGTGATGTGTCCTGGGGTGCATGTGAGCTGTGTGTGATGTGTCCTGGGGTGCATGTGAGCTGTGTGTGATGTGTCCTGGGGTGCATGTGAGCTGTGTGTGATGTGTCCTGGGGTGCATGTGAGCTGTGTGTGATGTGTCCTGGGGTGCATGTGAGCTGTGTGTGATGTGTCCTGGGGTGCATGTGAGCTGTGTGTGATGTGTCCTGGGGTGCATGCATGCTGTGTGTTATGTGTCCTGGGGTGCATGGATGCTGTGTGTGATGTGTACTGGGGTGCATGCATGCTGTGTTTATGTGGCTAGGGGATCAGAGGACTTTGAGGAACTGGTTTTCTCCACCACTGCATGGGACTAGCCTCAGGCCCTCAGGCTCAGACAGCAAGCTCTTTAACCTGCTGAGCGATTTTGCCAGCCTGGGAGGACCTTCTGAACCATGGAAGTGGGCCAGGACACACAAGCTTCAACATAAATCAATAAACAAAAGACTGTTTTTCCTGCCAAGTTCAGTGATGTACACCTTTAATCCCAGCACAGACAGGTACGGATAGGTGTATCTCTGTGCTCACAGCCAGCCTTGACCCTGTCTAAAGCAAAGATTGAAGGAGAGTCTCAAAAGCAGAATATCCTCAGAATATCAAAGTCAATGTTGCTATCTGTCCCTGGGACACAGCACAGAAGGAGGTGTGCTTGCTCACAGACTAACCCTGGGCTCTAGCCCTCCCTCAGTTGCTGGAACCTTTGCAGAGCTGACTCTATTGCACCAGATTGTGCCAGAGGAGTCACCATAGGGGTTGTGGAGGAGGGAGAAAGGAGAGAGAGAGAAAAGTACATGCAAAGAGAGAGGAGGCCAAATGTCTGGATTATATAGGAAGAGCCTCTGGGAAAGGGCAGTCCAGTCCCTGAGCTGGCAAGTTCAAGGTTGGGGGCAGCAAATGCCAGGTAGGGACTGAGGGATGCTGGGAGAACCTGGAGGTCAGGTCTGCTTTGATATGTAAAATCTGCACCTCCGTCCCTTGTCCCGGGTCAGAAAACCAAACAGTGTTATGTATGCCAATATATATGTGAGTTATACATACATGTGTGTCCATGTCAGGAGTGCATGTGCTCATTTGTGTTCATGTATATGCATTACATATGCACATGTGTGTGTTTGCATGTATGTGGGGGGTGTATAAGCAGAGGACAACCTCAGGTATTATCCTCAGAGCGTCATTCATTGCGGTTTTTCACTGGTCTCAAGATCACCTTATTAGGCTAAACTGACAGACCAGTGAGCCCCAAGGATCCTCCTACCCCTGACTCCGCAGCACTGGAATTCTAGTCATCTATCACCATACCCGGATGTTTATATGAACGCCAAGGCTTGAACTTGGGTCCTCATGCTTGAGAGACAAGCCCTTTGCTGACTGAGCCACCATCTCTCCAGCCCCACCATTGCTATTTTTCCCTTTACAAATAAAAAGTTTCAGTTTCATAATTAAGATCAGAGTAAGAAGGGGCTGGAGAGATGGCTCAGCGGTTAAGAGCACTGACTGCTCTTCCAGAGGTCCTGAGTTAATTCCCAGCAACCACATGGTGGTTTACAATCATCTGTAATGGGGTCTGATCCCCTTTTCTGGTGTGTCTGAAGAGAGCCATAGCGTACTCATATAAATAAACAAACAAAAACAGAGTACGTGAAGAATTAAAACAAAACATAAAATCAACAGTTAGAAAATACACAAAGAGATCTGGAGGGATGGCTCAGCAGTTAAGAGCACTTGTTGCTCTTACAGAGGATCCAGGTACAGTTCCCAGCATCCCCATGGCATCTCATAGACATCAATAAATCCATTTTCTTGGGATCTGGCAGCTTCTTCTGGCTTCTGTGTATACTAGGCAGGTATGTACTATACATACATACACACATACATACACACATGCATAACATATACATACATACATGCATACAGGCAGGCAAACCACTCATATAGACACACATACAGAAAGACACAGACACACACATACTCTCAAGAATCAAGTGGAGAACATGGAAACAGGACACAGGCACAGGGGTGGGCATCCACTGTGTAGCCCTTCTGCAGTGGAGATGCTGGAATGCCCAAAGTTAACCTGTAAGCCCCACCCACCCAGGAACCAGGTAACTCCCTGGGATGCCAGCAGTTGTGTATCTTGGAAAATCACAAAGCCTCATGGGAAAGTAGTGTCCTATAGGTTTGTCCTTACAAATGCCTTCAACATGTGGCTTGAGGCCATTCTCAGCTGGGAAACTCCAAGGAATGGTCCTGATCACAGTTCATCTCTTGGTCGGTATTTAATATTTAATAAAGCTTGCTTTAAATTTGACCCAAAATGGCTTTTTTTTCTGGCGAATCTCAGGACTAACAATATCAAGCAAGGGAACCTTTCTACATAGATTAGGAAACCTGGGTTCTGTGAAAGCTCTGGATTACTAGCTGGTAACTTGTGGTATATGCTGAGCCTCGGAGCGGTGTGAAATCCGCGCAGATACTACTGGGTGCTTTGCACATGGTCACGTGTTCTTAGTGTCCCTTTGCAGATGGCTGCTTTCATCATTGCAGTCGTTCAAATGAGGAAATAGAGGAACTGGGAGGTTAAGCAAGCGGTGCAAGGACTTCGGGCTAGGAAGTAGCAGAGCTTGAAAGGAAGTTCGAAGGAGGTTGGTGAAGCACAGACCCGCCCCCCACGACTCCGTCCCCCCCGCCCCCCCCCCCCCCCCCCGTGCCAGGAGTCAGATCTTTCCATTCCCTTTTTCCTTCTTTTCTTCCTTTCTATTTTGAAACCTGAGAACAAATGTTTTAGCAGGCCAGGCAGGAGGAGGAGATGGAATGAGAAGGAGATGAGATGAGAAAGTCACTTCTTGTAAGTTAGTGACGGAGGTTGGAAGCAGCTGCAGAATGGAAGGGGTGTGAGTCTTCCAGAGAATCTTAGAGAAAGCCAGGCATCAGGGAAAGCACGCTTAGGTCTTCTTTCTGCTGATACTTGAAAAAGATAAGAAGAAAGTTCAGGGGCCAGCAGGATGACTCAGCAGGTGGCTCTGTCACCAAGCCTGAGGGGAGACTTGGTATTTGAACCCTTGGAAGCTGAGGGCTCATTGCCTTGTCGGAGGAAGTAGCCACTGGAGGCAGGCTTCAGCATTTGAAGACTGAGCGGTTTCCATTTGCTCTTGCTGGTTTGTGCTTGTGGTTTGAGATGTGGTTCCTCAGCTTGCCACTCCAGTTACTGTACCTGACGTTTCCCTCTCATGATGGACTTTTATCTCCCTGGAACTGTAAGCCCAAATAAACTGGTTCTTCTATAACTTGCCTTGGTCATTGTGCTTCATCATCGGAACGAAAAGTGCCTAAAATACCGATGAGCTAAGTGTGGTTCTTGGAACCTATGTGATAGGAGGAGAGAACTGGCTCCAGCAAGCTGTCTTCTGATTTCCACATGTGCCATGTGGGATGGGAACACATACACACACATACATATACACACATATGCACACATACACACACTCACACATACACAATACATACACATCAGTCACACATACGCACACTCATACATGCACACTCACACATACATACACTAACATACACACACACTCACATACATACATATACAAACACACACACACATATATACACTAACACACATATACACACTAACATACACAAATACACACATACACACACACTATATATACACACATACATACACAAATATATACATACACATCACACACTCACTCACATACATACATATACAAACATACACACGCTTACACACATGTATACACTAACACATATATACACACTAACATACACAAATACACACATACATACACACAATATATATATATACACACATATATACACATACATATATACACACACATATATGCAGTCACACACATATACACACAGCCACACAGTCACTCACATAACTCACACATAGTCACACACATATACACACACATACACAAACATACACACACATATACACACTAACACACATATACATAGACACACGCACATGCACATACATACACATCCTAACACACAGAAGCAAGCATGCCCACACAAGCATATACAAGATAAATAAATGTAAAAGCATAAAAAGAAAAGCTACGCTTTTTGAGTCAGATGTAAAAAGTGGGCTGCCTTAGTGGGAAAGATCTACGAGCAATTGGACGGCATGTGAGCTTTATTTCTCTTCTTTTTGGGGGGACAGGGTCTTGTATATCCCAGGCTGACCTCAGCTATGCAGTGAAGCTTGACCTTAAACCTCTGATCTTCCTGCTTCCACCTCCCAAGTGCTAGTGACAGGTGTGCTCCACGTGCAAGAGATTGGACCGTGGGCCTTGTGCATGCGAGGCAAGCAATACTCTGCCGACTAAGCTACATCCCCACTTTTCTTCTCAAAATATCAACAAATCCTTTTAGTAAGAAAGATGACAGAGGTCCCTCTCTGAGATCAGCATGCTGGTGAGATGGATTCTGAAGGGCTCACTTGAGAGAACACTGTTCTTACTGGGAAGGAAGGAAGCCCAGTAGGGACCAGCATGCTCTCATGACACATCTACCATGTGATTCAGGTGTCACCTGACCTTTGAACTCTGTGAGCTAGCTTCATGAACCAGAGCTAGGGTCTGGCCATCAAGGAATCTGGTTTAGATCCCCGTTCTGCTACCTGCTGGCTGAAGAACACTTGCCAACTCACTGAACTACGGGGTCTCAGGTGGTGTGAAGGGTCCCAGTTCTGATGTGGGAAAACTCTGTGTGTTTCTCCATGCTTTTGCTCTGGGCCTGTAAAATGGGTCACTACTCATATTCAAAGCCCATTTCCCAGACACTTGGCATTTTCCCATCTCACTATCAGGGAGGCCCGGGAATCCAGCAGTCCTTAAGGTAGAACTGAGATCCAAAGCCTTGTGCTAGGCCTCAAGTCACTCCATCAAAGGGTATTTTTGACACATGGTATTTCTGAGTATCAACCAGGGGACTCTGGGTACAATGCCTAACACAGGATCCAATGGATAAAAAAACCACAACTAGAGGTAAAACTTATTTGAACTACTTTCCAGGTAATCTGAAGTTCTACAGGATATGTAAAACTAAAAATCAAAGCCTTACCTCCAGCTCTGGTTCACTGGACAGTATCCATGGATGATCTGTGAAATCCCGACAATGAGATCTATGGCTTTCCTGCTGGCCTCTGCCTTCTTGGGCAGCCAGTTCAGACCACAGGCGGGTGCGTAACAGCAACCTATGCCAGCAACTTCCCTTGTCAGTATTGAAGTTACCTGGGGACTTGGTAAGACACAGGTTGCTGGGACCATCTTCAGAGCTCTGCCTCTGTACAGCTGTGGGGTCTCACAGGCCGGTCTGAGGCTGTAGCCCAGGGACCATGTGCATTCATTCTTTCTCTCTCTCTCTCTCTCTCTCTCTCTCTCTCTCTCTCTCTCTCTCTCTCTTTCTCTCTCTCTCCTTCCCTCTCATTTTTCAGACAGGGTTTCTCTGTGTAGCCCTAGTGTTCTGAAACTTACTCTGCAGCCCAGGCTGGCTTCGAACACACAGAAATCTGCCTGCCTCTGCCTTCCCAGTGCAGGGACTAAAGGTGTGTTCAGCTACACCCCCTAGGGAACCCTGTTTCTTAAGCACCATATTAGACAAGCAATTGTCATTGTCCCCTGAGCCTTCTGAAGCTGACTCCTGGGATTCTATGAGGCTACCTCATGTGTGGCTTGGCACAGGAATGTCACACTGGTCACCTTGAGGGGCTGAGGCTCATGAGGTAGGAAGAAGTATGTTTCAGTAGCATTAGGGCTAGGAATTTAGGAATTCAAAACTGTGGGATCAGGTCAAACCAGGCTGAACAGGCCTGCTCTTTAGGAATGTCGTCTTGCACAGCAGTAGTGAGTCCAAGTCCAGGGAGAAATGCCAAGAACACCATTAGGATCACAGGGCTGGGGAAGAGGCTCTGTCCTCAATCACCTTTGAAAGATCCATGGACATGTTTTACATAACAATGCTTATGAGAGGGGAAGCCAGCTCCAGGTGCCCTTTAGGCAGAACTTGACATACCGGATGCTGGACAATTCATATCCCAAGCCCTAGGAGGGTCACTATAGCCAAACCGAGGGGCCATATGTAGCATCCCTGAAGATCTCAGTTTGCCATAGGAAACTAAAATTGAACTTTGATGACACTCCCTGTTGTATGTGATTATGTTGAGAACGGTTGGGGTGGAAAATGTCCCACATCAAAAGCTTTCTTGCACTGTGGACAGCGCCCAAATTTCTGGCTGGTGAAGATGCAGTTATTTTATTATAAGTGCTGGTTCTATGCCTACTCGGAAGGCTAGAAGAGGTGTCCACACTCTGGTAGGTGCTTGTGTGTGTACATGTGTGTGTGCACATGAGTGTTCATAGTCAAAGGACAACCTGAGATCTCACTTCTCACATAGTTTTTACCTTTTCCTTTTTTTGGGGGGGGGGTTCTCACTGGCCTGGGACTCAAGATTAGGGAGGGTTGGTGGCCCTCCAGGGATCCGTCTGTCTGTCTTCTCAATTGTGGTGATTACTAACACGCTACCATCCATGGCCTACAAACAACAGTTCTAGGTATTAAACACGGGGCTTTGTGCGTTTTATGAACCGTGCCATCTCCCTAGCACTGGTTTGTGGTTTGGTTTCTGTTTTTAAAAGTCTCACACTGTTTTCCCAAGCTGGCTTCAAACTTGCAGCAGGCATCCTGCCTCGTGTCTCAGCACCCCATCCCCTGGCCCCCACCCCACTCCCGAGTTCTGGGATTAGGGGTGTGAGCAATTGGAAATCGAACTATATTCTTCTGCACTATGCTGGAGAGCCATCAAGAAGCAATGGTTCAGGCCCAGTCGGCCACTTTCCCTGTGGGACACACGTGACAGGCGGGTCCAGCTCTGAGCCTCTCCCATACTTTTTCATTAAACCATTCAGATTCCCTTGAACAGAGTCTATGAGGACACACTACTTAAAATGAGGAGGGAATATGGTCTAGCCTGAGAAGCCTTATTGTTTTTTTTTTTGTATCAATAAAAAGCTACGCTAATTCTTCTTAATAAAAAGATCGTTTCAAAGAACTACTTTCTCTTCAACTGGTAAGTTGTCTCTTCTGGAGGCCATTGCGCATGCTCAGGGGTTTCCCGGCACGCAGGTAAAAGGGGGGGCTCTTTTTTCTTTCTCAGAGGCTCTAATGAACAAGCACTGTGTTCTATTTGCCCTCGCATCCTCCATTAGTGAGCAAAAGACAGCTCTGTCTTGCAAGGACTGTCTCCCTGATGGAGTTCTAATTGCACCAGAGCCTCTCTGTGCTGGACTAAGGTTCAGAATCAGATGGGAAGGAGAGAGAGAGGAGTAAGCACAAAGGGGAAAACTGGAAGGGGAAATAACGCCACGTTTAGCTGACGTCTCAGAATGACAAGGCTGGGAAAGCCTCCCAGGGCTGACAATGTAGGTCAACATTATGATTCAGCTAAGAGGAGAGATAATGGAAAAGATAAGAGACTTTGATAATGTATGGCACATACGAAAGCATTCTTGCTGGCTCAAAAAAAAAAAAAAAAAAAGACATAAAATGAAATCTGTTGTTATTTGGGTAAAAACTCCACAGGAATGGGCTCACCAGCCAATTGTTGGCAATTTTCTCTGGTTGGTCCAAAGCTGGAAGAGAAAAGAAATTAAATGGTTATTTCACTCAATGCTGCTGTTGGGGGAACTGTCGATAGAGGGGGCTCACTCAATCCTGGGCTGGTTGGTTGCTGGATTCCTACAAGTAACTGCAGGCTGCCTCCCGAGGTCTCGTAGATGCTCTACGGTGCCATGAGCTTTCCACCTCGTAGCTTTGATCTTTCTTTCTGCTTCAGGTGTCTTTAAGAAAGAACCAGAGATGGGAACTACCAGTACCCAGATGAGGAACAGGTGTGAAAGAATCATCTTGTCCCATTATCAAATTCTGTGAATACAGGACCTGCCCAGCTAGTGTCAGACAGCAGAGGCTGGTCTGATTTCACTTGCAATCTGCCTGATGTTGTTAACCTTGATGCAGAACACAGGACACACAAGTATTCCAGAATACCTCCCCCAGGGTCCCTACCTCTTACCTGTTGTGATGGTTTGTATGATGGCCAGGGAGGTGGCACTATTTGGAGGTGTGGCCTTGATGGAGGAAGTATGTCACTGTGGAAGTGGGCTTTAAGACCCTCACCTAGCTGCCTCCTAGCTGCCGGAAGTCAGTATTCTGCAGAAGTCTTCAGATGAAGATGTAGAACTCAGAGCTCTGCCTGCATCTTGCCTGCCTGGATGCTGTCAAGTTCCCACCTTGATGATAATGGACTGAACCTCTGAACCTGTAAGCCAGTCCCAACTAAATGTTTCTTTAATAAGATTTGCCTTGGTCATAGTGTCTCTTCACAGCAGTAAAACCCTAACTAGACAGAATTGGTACCAGGGACGAGGTATTGTTTGTAATAGGCCTGACCATGTTTTTGTTTGGAAGACTGTGGATTTCAGAACCTTGGATTTGGAAAGCATTGGAAGGCTTTAATGGCTTAATGACATCCTAATAGGAATATGGAAGACTTTGTTACTGAGAGTGATCTGAACTGTATGGATCTGGGCCCAAGAGGTTTCAGTGGAGAATTTCAATATGTAGCCAGAGACTGTTTTTCTGGTATTTTGTGAAAGAATGTGGCTGCTTTTGCCCTTTGTCGGAAGATTCTGTTTGGGGGGGCCAAGGTAAAAGAAAAATCAAATAATTTTTTTGAAAAAGGGAAATTTGGGGGAAAAATTTCCCATAAAAATTTTTGGTTTTCTATTTTTTTTTCCTTGAAGGCACTTTAAGCCCCCCGGAAAAGCAAACCCCCGGGGGGGCCTCCATCTTTTTTCCCTGCTTCCTGACCGGCTTTTTTTTCCCAAAATTCCTGGTTTCCCTTTTTGGTGATGAAACCAAGGGGGGAATTTAAAAAGGGAAAAAAAAAACCTTTCCCCCCCCAATTGGGTTTTTTGGGTATTTTTTTGTTTTGTGCGGGAAAAAAAAACCCCTTTTAAAAAATTAAACCTGTTTTTTCCTAAAGGGTGACTTTTTTTCTTTTTTCCCCCCATTAGCTTTTTTTTCCAAAAGCCAAAGGGCCCCAGAGGGGGAAAGTTTTGGGGGGGGTTTGCACAAAGCAAGGGGTTTTGGAGGGGGGGGGGGGGGGCCCTTTTTCCGGGGGTTTTTTTCCCGGCCCCCAAAACAAGGAAGCCTGCAAAAGGGGGGGTTTTTAAGGGAAAAAAAAAAGGGGAAAGGGGGGCCCAAAAAAAAAAAGTCCTTGTGGAAACTTGGGAACCCCTTTTTTCCTTTTTGGTTTTCCAAAATTTTTTTTTTTTTTTCAGGCCCCAGATTTTTTGGGGTTCGGCTCGGGGAAAGCCCAAAAAAGTAAAAAATTTTTGGGGGGGGGACCTGGAAGCACAAGAGGGGGGGGGATTTTTTCCCTAAAAAATTTCCCAAAACCCCGGGGAACCTTTTGCAGGAAGTTTTTTCATATAAAAATAAAGTTTTGGGGGAAAAACATTTTTTAAATGAAAAAGGGGGGGAAAAAAGGGGGGGGGTTTCCGGGGGGGACCAACTAACCAGCTAACCTGGGGGAAAAAAAATTTCCCCCCCAAAATTTGGGGGGGAAAAAAACCCTTTTTTTGGGGAAAAAACCCAAAAAATTTAAAACCAGAGTAGCAGGGGGGAAAATTTTTAAAAATTTTTGTTTTCCCCCCTTTTTCTCTGCTCGGGCCCCCGTCCCCCCCCCCCTTCCCCCCCCCTTTTTCTCTCTTCTCTCTCCTCCTCTCTCCCCCAAAAACACCCCCAACCCCCCAAAAACCCCCCAAATTTAAACTTATGTGGACAAGTTTTTTTTTTGGGGGGGTAACTTTTTTTTTGATGGGGACACCATGTCTGAAAGCAGGGGGGGGGGGGGGGGGGGGCCCCTTTTTTCCCCCCCAGTTTACCCCCCCAAAAAAAGGGGCGGGGGGGGGGGAAAAAAAAAGGGGGGAAAAAAAAGGGGGAAAAAAAGGAAAAAACCAAGGGGGCCAAAAAAAATGGAGGGGGGGGGGGGGCTTACCTTTTTTGGCCCCCCCTTTTTTGGGCTTTTTTCCCAACCCTTTTGCTTTTTTTTTTTTAGAGCCCGGGGGGGGGCCACCCCCCTTGGGTTTTGGGGGGGGCCCCCTTTCCCAGGGGGCCCTTTTTATGAAAAAAACCCCCCCCTTGGCCCCCCCTACAGCCTGTTTTTTATGGAGACTTTTCCATTGGGGGTTCCCCCTTTCTCGGGGGGGCCCCAACTTTTGAAAATTAAAAAAAAACCCAAAAAAAATTTTTATGCAGTATAGACATAAAAAAAAAAAAACCCAAAAGGGGGGTTTAAAAAAGGGGGAAAAGGGGGAAAGGTTTGGAGAAGGAGGGGGAAGGGGGA
The DNA here is from genome assembly GCA_021653895.1 of Mastomys natalensis. Lineage (NCBI taxonomy): Eukaryota > Metazoa > Chordata > Mammalia > Rodentia > Muridae > Mastomys > Mastomys natalensis. The sequence continues at coordinate 875,289 of JAJTUV010000267.1, read as the reverse complement.
AAGGGGAGGGGGGGAAAAAGGGGGGGGGGAGGGGGGGGGGGGAGGGAGGGGGAAAAGGAAAAAGGGGAGGGGGGGGGGGAAAAAAGGGGAAAAGGAAAAAAAGGGGGGGGAGGGGGGAAACCCCAAAATTTCCCCCCCAAAACAATTTTTAAAATTCCCATGGGGGGAAAAAAGGGGACATGGGTTGGGGAGTAAAAAACCTTTTTCCCCCTTTAAGGGGCCCCTGAAAAGGGGAAGGGAAAGAAAAAGGGGGAATGGTTACTTGGGAACGCTTTGGGGTTTTGGGGAACCCCCAAACTAAAAGGGGGATTTGGGAAAAAAGACGGAAAAGGGTTTTTCCCCGGGGTTTTTCCCCAGGAAAAGAGGGGCCCCTTCCCAAAAATTCAAAAAGGGGGGAAAAAAATTTTTTTTTGGGGGGGGTAATTTTTGGGGGATTTTTTTTTAAACCCCAAAATTTTTTTGGGGGGGGGTTTTGGGGGAAAATTTTTAAAAAAAAAGGGGTTTTCAAAAAAAAATGTTTTAAAAAAATTTGGGGGGCCTTTTTTAAAACCAGTAAAAAAATTTTTTCCTTTTGGGGTTTTTTGTTTGTTTGTTTTTTAAATAAAGGGGAAATTGGGGGGTTTTTTGGGGAAAGGGGGAAAAAGGGGGTTTTAATTTTTAAAAAAGGGGGGGGAATTGGGGGTTTTTTGTTTTTTTATTTTTTTGTTTTTTTTTTTGGGGTTTTTGGGGGGGGGTTTTTTTTTGGTTTTGGGTGGGGGGGGGGGGGGGGGGGGGGGGGAAAAGGGGGGGAAAAAAAAGGGAAAATGTTTTAAGGGGCAGAAATCAAATCGATAAAAAAAATTTGGGTTTTTTGGTTTTTTTTTTTTTTTGGTTGGGGTTTGGGGGGGGGGCGGGGGGCCTGGGGTTTTGGGGAGGTCCTTTGGGAAAAATAAAATAAATTAAAGGGGGCCCTTTTTTCGTCTTTTTTTTTTGTTTTTTTTTTCCCCTTGGGGGTGTTTCTTTCCCCTTTTTCCTTTTTGGGGTTCTTTCCCTCCTTCTCCCCCTTTCTTCTTTTTTCCCCCCCGGGGGGGGCCCCCCGGGGGGGAAAACCCCCCCCCCCCAAAACCGGGGGGGTCCTTTCCTTCTTTTTTTTTCCTTTTTGGAGGGGCCCCCTTTTCCGGGGGAAAAAGGAAAAGGGGTTTCGGGGGCCCGGGGGAAAAAAAATTTTGGGGGGGAATGTCAACCAAAAAATTTTTCTCTCTCTGTTCCCCAAGGTCTTCCCCCGGAACGGGGTCCTTTCTGGGGAAACCAAAACCCCCACCCCCCTCCCAATTTTTTGGGAAAAAGGGTTTTCCGGGGTTATTTTCCAGAACCTTTTTGCCCCCAAACCCTACCCAAAGCGGGAAGGGTCCTAAGTTGGCTTTTTGACCACTTTTTTAATTTTCCCAAAAGGGGCCCTGACGGGGGCGGGTTTTGTTTTTCCTCGGGTTTTTTGGAAAAAACCACCCGGGGGTCCACACCCCCAATTTTTTGGGGGCTTCCGGGTTTTTCATGGGGGGGGTTCCCCTTATTGGGGAAAGGAAAAAAAAAAAATTTTAAGAAAAAAGGAAGGGGGAGGGAGGTAAAAAAAAAAAAGACCCTAAGAATTTGGGGAGGGGAAAGGTACCCTCCCCCCCAGTTTGGAGCATGGGGTTTTTAATTTTTATGATCCCAGAATTGGGGGAGGGTAGAGGTGGGAAAGGGGGGGGGCCCCTCCCCCGGGGGCTTTTTAAAAATATGTCTCAAAAAGCAGTAGGGGGGGGAAAAGGTATTTTCTAAAAAAAAAACTTGAATTTTTTTACACCCAATTTTAAAACCTGAGCATGGGGTTTTTCCCTTAAAACCCCAGGGAAAAAGGAAAAAAAACAGAAAAAAAGAAGATTTCTGGGGGGTCCATCCCCCCCAGCCGAATCGAAAGTTCCATCCCCTGGGGAAAAAGATTTTTGTCTCTGATTTAAACAAGGGGGACGGCTTTGGAGACTGATGTTTGAGGGTCCTGTCCTACAGAACATTAACGGGGTTTTCCGGGGAGACACCGGAAAGGGAAAAGTGGGGGGGGGGGTTTGGGTAGCAGACAAGTTTTCCGGAAAAAACGACCTGTCTAGTTTGATCAATCGTAATCTTTCTGTTTCACACGGGCTTATATACACAAAAAGGCAGGATGTGGGAAGGGGATGACGCAGAATGTGAGTTTCAGGGGAGTACAGGAGTACAGATATCTTCCAGAACAGAGTATCAGGGGAATGGAGGTTCAGGGGACATACACTATGACTCTATGATTCACTTGTCTTTATCTAAGTTGGTACTATCCACCAAGGCTACCTATCTACAAGGTCTATGACTACTCATGTTTGGCAGCCTTCCACCAAAGCTGCTTGTTTACAATAGCTTATAGCTATCTGTTTCAGTGTTTTCCACAGAGACACAAGACTTGGTGTATGTCAGGCCTATTGCTGATTTTAGGCCTTCAGTGTATAAACAGGGCTGCCCCTGACACTTGAGGTTGCTCTCTTGTCTTTACCTACATCTACACACACACACACACACACACACATACACACGAGAAAGAGAGAGAGAACAAACAAAAACCAATCAAACCTCTGTCCCTAACAGTTCACTCCGATGTCTTTTTTTTTTTAGATTTATTTATATATTTTATGCATATGAATACACTGTAGCTGCTTTCAGATACACCAGAAGAGGGCATCAAATACTATTACAGATGGTTATGAGCCGCCATGTGGTTGCTGGGAATTGAATTCAAGACCTCTGGAAGAGCAGTGATGTCTTTAAGTCTACCCAGGACTAAAATATCAACATGACCCCAACCTACTGAGCGCTCAGTCAAACACATGCCATCGTTCCTGTCATGGAAAGTCACTGGTGGGCAGCTCTCTGTAGCTGAAGACTAAGTGTCTGGTGTGGGGTTGCACCTCAGCGTGCTTTCCTGATCCAAAGGACTTAGGTGTGGTCTGGAAGGAGGTCTGAATCCTGCTACTTCCCGTCTTCCTGAAAACATCTGGTAACAGACAAACCGCAGGGCAGTCCAGCTTGACCTTGGCTGTTGGCCAGTGTCTGAGTCAGCTTTGAAGTCAGGCTTTTCAGTCAGGCTTGCCTTTGGACACTCAGTCAACCGCATTATCTCTGTGCACATCCTGACTTCACGCACGTAGGTTACCGTAAGTGTAGTGACATGGTTGTACAAATGAGGAACACTGTTCATTTACTGCACCTGACTGTGTAGCTAAAACACGAAGAAACATGTAATGAAACCCTTGAGAATGTGTTCTTTAACCAAGGCACAGATCTTGTTTCCTGGGTTTAATCAATGACCAGTCATCTTTCCTGGTTATCAAACCTTTCAGTTCAGGAGCTGAAGAATGTGTGTGTGTGTGTGTGTGTGTGTGTGTGTGAGAGAGAGAGAGAGAGAGAGAGAGAGAGAGAGAGAGAGAGAGAGACTTGCTATGTAATCAGGCTGACCTCCAGCCTGTTTTACAGACTTGGGCTAGCCTTGAACTCACCATGTAGCCCAGGGTGGCCTTCAGCTCACAGTCCTCCTGCCTTAGCTTTCTGAGTGCCAGGATTACAGATATGCTTTACATCTGACACATCTCTACTTTTGTGACTTGACTCCTCCTCCTCTCCTCTCCGCCTCCCTTCCTCCCTCTGAAGAACAAGGGCATTTGCTTAACTACAGTAGAAGGTAGAGGATTTTGTACTAATGATGGTATGCTATAATCTAACTAGCTTTCTGGTGATGACATTTGTAATTTTCCCTGATTCAGAATCTTGTATCCAGGTGACATATCCTTTTATTTTCCCTTAATTAGGACCAGTTCATCCCTGATTTTTTCCTTTAATGCTACTGGCATTTTTAGAGAATCCAGACCATTTCTTTGTAAGATGTCTTAGCTCTACTTCTCATGATTGCAATCTGCTTTCTTCCTCACCAGAACTGTGTTGCTCACTTGTGCCTTGATTTCTGCCTAAATGACACCACCCCTCACCACGGCCTGAGATGAGGAAACAACAGCCCATCCCCACTGCAGATGCTCAGTGAAGCAGATGCCCAGGGTCTCCCCACTACACAGCTCCCTTTCTCTCCAGCTATCAGGACTTTCAGATGGAGACTGTGTTGCTGAGTTCACCGATGGGGAGAGAGAGCGAGTGAGGAAAGAGGAGACAGGTGAGAGAGAGAAAGGGAGAGGGGAGAGGAGGGGGAGGGGAAAGGAGAGAGAGAAAAGAGAGAGGAGAGGAGGGAAAGACAGACACAGAGAGAGGGAGGGAGAGAGAGAGAAAGAGAAGGAGGGAGAGACAGAGGAAGACAGAGATAGAGTGAGAGGGAGAGAAAGACAGAGAGGGAGAGAAAGGGAGGGAGGGAGAGAGACAGAAAGAGGAAAGAGAGAGGGAGAAAGGAAGAGAGACAGACAGAAAAGGAGAGAGAGGGGAGGAGGAGAGACACAAACACAGTGAGAGACAGATACAAAGAGGGAGAAGAGGAAGAAAGAGATTGGGAGAGAAGAAGAGAGAGAGAGAGAGAGAAGAGAGAGAGAGAGAGAGAGAGGCTGAGTCTGAAATTAATCTAAATGGGGATGTAGCTCAGGGTTAGGGCACTTCCTCTTTCTTAGCATGCAGAATACCAGGGTTCAAGTCCCACCACCACAAAAGAGGCAATAAGTAATAAAAAGAATGCAACCAGGAATTCTTTCTGTTTGTTTGAGGCAGGGTTTCGCTATGTAGCCCGGCTTTCCTAGAACTCACCTTGTAGATCAGGCTGGCTTCAGACTCACAGAGATTCTCTTGCTCTGCTTCCTGAGAACTGGGATTAAAGGCAAGAGCCACCATACCTACAACCAGCAATTCTTTTTTTTTTTTTTTTTTTAAGATTTATTTATTTCATGTATGTGAGTACACTGTTGCTGCCTTCAGACATACCAGAAGTAGGCACTGGATCCTATTACAGATGGTTGTGAGCCACCATGTGGTTGCTGAGAATTGAACTCGGGACTTCTGAAAGAGCAGTCAGTGCTCTTAACCGCTAAACCACCTCTCCAGCCACAACCAGCAATTCTTAAGCTAAGAGACTGAGGCAGGAGGATTGCCATGATATAGAGGCAGGCTTCATAGTAAAAGAAAAAAGGAAAAAAAAATAAAAAACCAAGCTCAGTTTGTGTCTTAGTCCTTGTTCTATTGCTATGAAAAGACACTATGACCAAGGCAATTTTTATAAAAGAAAGCGTTTAATTGGAGACTTGCTTATAGTTTCAGAGGTTTTAGTCCTGTATTATCACAGTGCAGGCAGGTGCTGGAGCAGTAGCTGAGAGATGCATCCTGTTCCATCACTCTGGCCTGGCATGGGAGTCTGTAGCCTCAATGCCCACCCCCAGTGACATACCCCTCGACAAGGCCACACCTCCTGATCCTTCTAATCCCTTCAAAGAGTGCTACTCCTTGGTGTCCAAGCATTCAAATTTATGAGCCTATGGGGTCTAGTCTCTTCTCATTTAAAGCACCACAGCATAGTTTCTCAGTACCGTTTTAAACTGTACTGGTTTAAAGGTTACTCTTGGGCAACATCAAATTAACCATCATATCCAATAAGCTTTCATCAGGGGTCTTACCATCTGTCAATCATTTTAGTCTGACTGCTCAGAACGGAGAGGATTCCGACTTTCTTTCATTTATAGTTCTAAGAGCTCTCTAGGGCATTTCACAGATGGGGAGATGACTCCTTGGATAAAGTCCTTGCCACACAAGCATAAGATCCAGAGTTCAAATCCACAGCATGTACAGGAAAGCTAGTCGGCATAGCAGCCCACCTGGAAGGCTGAAACAGTGTGGTGGATAGGAAGTGCGTCATCCTGCCATTTTTGTTTGTTTGTTTGTTTTTGTTGTTGTTGTTATTGTTGTTTTCTTGAGAGTTTAAGGGCTCGCACCACTTCCAATTTGCTCTTTCTACATTGTTGCTTGCATTTGAAGATGTACGCTGCTCCCTGGCTCTGCAGCGGTGCCTGAGGCTTGCTATACCTAACTCCTCCAGGATAGATGCTTATCCTTCTTGAGCCATAAGCCCAAATACACTTTTACTTCTGTAAGTTGCTTCTGATCACGGCGTGTTTTCACAACAACAGAAACATAACTAACGGCATTTCAGAGACGCTGGCTAGCGAGACTAGCCATATCAGTGAGCTCTGGGTTTGATTGAGAGACCCTGTCTCTGTGAATAAAGAAGACTGGTTGAGGAAGATTCCCTTGGGCCTTACATGAGCGTGTGTGCACTTACACATTTGAACCCACACTTACAGGTGCTCACATACATGAGAAACATACATACCTATGAACATAGCACACACAGGGAAAAAATGGATAAAGGAAAAAAAAAAGATGGGCATTTTATATTAAGCTAAATTCCCCTCTACTGTTCCCGGTGGCACTGGATATATAATTACTACTTTGATGTGTATAATTTCACATTGTTTCATTTCTCAAAATATTTAAATCTTTGCTTCATTTGAAACTCATTCTCAGATACATATGAATGCAACTTAATTTTTCTACATAGAATCGGTCTATTTTCCTATCACTTTTGTTGAAAAGTCAAACTGTTCATGTTTTGTCCAGTTGATTTGAGATGACAGCTTTATCACACTTCAGATGCCCACATAAATTGGGCCTCCTTCCCGTAGCTCCCTCCCAGGAAGATTTCCGTGTGCACCCGTGGGATGACGCATTCGCGTTGTGCCTGGCCTCGCGTGGGTCTGTTTTATCTTCTCATTTCGTCCCTTGTGTCGTTTCGTGAGCTCACAGCCCATGTTTGAACTATGGAGAACATTCTCTATGCTGTGCTACGTGCTGTGTGACAGTTGTCTTTGGGTCTCACACTCTGACAAGCTGTGTCTGCATTCCAGACTTGTTTTTTGTTTGTTTTTTTGAGTCAGGGTTTCTCTGTATAGCCCAGGCTGTCCGGAACTCATTCTGTAGACCAGGCTGGCCTCGAACTCAGAAATCCGCCTGCCTCTGCCTCCCAAGTGCTGGGATTAAAGGCGTGTGCCACCACTGCCCGGCATTCCAGACTATTTTTAAGGAAGATACAACAGATCGCTCGAAGACCGAGGTCATGTCTCCCTGCTACACTGAGCTGGCACTCATGTGTTCATTAAGGAAGACTTGATTGCCTGACCTCAGGCTTCTGTTAATGTTGTCCCCCACGCCCCTCCCCCCAATTCCCCCGGAATTTGCAGTGTCTTCCACCAACATTGTGAAACTGGGGCTGGCTAATCTAGCACCCAAGGAGGATAAAAATCCCAATGCCATGTGATCCTTGACTTTATAGAACAAGCTTTCCTTGGTGCTCTTTTTTTATTGTAAAAGTTTGTTTATTTATTTATTTAAAAAACAATGAATAGGCACCAGCCATAATGGGTCATGCCTTTATTATCATCATTCTGAGGCAGAGGCAGGTGGATCCCTGTGAGCTCTAGGCCAGCCTGGGCTACGTTGTGAGCTCCAGGATACCTAGGACTGTGTAGAGAAACTCTGTTTGGAAAACAATGAAAACATTACGAGAGCGCAATGCCCATGGAATCCAGAAGAGGGCGTCAGACCCCATGGAGCAGGAGTGAGAGGCTGCTGTGAGCACCTACGAGGAACCGAACTTTGGTCCTCTGCAGGAACACTGTGCTTTCAACCACTGAGCCGTCTCTTCAGACCTTGGTACTCCTCCCTTTTAAATAGAGTTCCCCTAGTACTTTTATGTGTTCGTTTGTTCATGTAAATTTAGAATTTCCAAAACAAAGTCCTTCAGCAAATCAAGAAAGCCTTGCAGGACATTTCCCTACCCTGTGTTAACTTTACACATCAGTGAAGGGAGAGTCCATCTCCCTTGACCAAGGCTTCCTTTTAAACTTTCTCTTTAATTTCATAATCTACATCCTTCCCGAGTTACACCTGAGTGTAAAAAGCACACCTTAGATTTTCTTTAAGTGGCAGAAAAACCTCTTTGAGACTTTAGGGAGCAGAGCAGAGTGCCGCACATGCGCTCTATCGGTAAGCCCAAGTTCTATGGGAAGAATGAAAGAGTTACTGCCCGTGCAGCAGGCAGCGTGTGGTCAGTGCTGGGAGCCATCGGTGTGTAATCGCCACTTTTGTGTAATCTCGAGCCTTCACCTCACCTGGTCTTCAAAATCCCAATTCCAAGTACCCTAATTTATGGGAAACCCGAGATAATTCGCATATTACAGAAATAGGATTCACTGGACAACTTCTGAACGTGGATTCATTAATTTGACTAATGTGGTTATTATCAACTATAAATAAAGTCTTTGCCCTCAAACTTATCTTTTAATTGAAAAAATCTTTTCATGTTTCTCACAGAGGTCATTACCTAATTATTACTTTTTTTTTTTTTTTTAACAACAGAATGAGATCAAAAGTCCTGATATTCAGAGAGGGATCAGAATGGATGGTTTTGTTCTAGATCAGAACTATTATGATAATTCCACGTCCTCTTTTCTTGAAAGTGTTTGCTGTAGAGATTACCTCTGGGGGAGGCGGCTGCAGTCCCTGGCTTTACTGCAAGTCAGCTATTTGTTTCGTTGTAAGGTATTTTTTTCTAATTCTCAGTCTCTCGTTTTAATATTAAACATCTTGCAGTTTAAGCCATAATGTAATAAAAAATTTCAATGATTTTAATGATGATCTGCTAGCCTTTATTTTTAATATTTTGTATATATTTGTGCATGTGTGTGTTGCATGTGTGTCTGTGTCTCTGTGTGAGGATATTGTGTGTCTGTGTGAATATGTGTTTCTGTGTATGTGTCTACGTGTATATATAGATGTGTGTGTGAGTATATTATGTGTCTGTATGTGTGTCTGTGTGTGAATATATTATATTTCTGTGTGTGTCTATGTGTGTCTATGTGTGTGTGTGAGAGAGAGAGAAAGAGAGAGAGAGAGGACTATTTCTGTTAGTTCTTTACCATATGGGCACTGGAGGTGAGATTCAGATTATCAAATTCAGTGGTGAGCACCTTTACCCACTGGACCATCTCACCAGATTATTTCTACTTATTCCTGCCTTTCTTTCCTCCTTTCTTTCCCTTTCTTTCCCTTTCTTTCTTTCTTTCTTTCTTTCTTTCTTTCTTTCTTTCTTTCTTTCTTTCTTTCTTTCTTTCTTTCTTTCTTCCTTCCTTTCTTCCTTCCTTCCTTCCTTCCTTCCTTCCTTCCTTTCTTTCCCTTTCTTTCTTTCTTTCTTCTTTCTTCCTTCCTTCCTTCCTTCCTTCCTTCCTTCCTTCCTTCCTTCCTTCCTGTCTTTCAATTAGTCTTGCTATGTAGTTCAGGCTAGCCTGGGACTCCCAGCAACCCTCTCACCTCAGCCTCCCAGATGCTGGGATTGCAGATGTGTGCCTCCATCCCCAGGGTTGTTTGTTTTCAAACTCTACATCCAAAAAACAGAAAGAAGTCTGTGTTGTTAAAGGAGGAGCCACTTGGCAGGGTAACCAGAGACAAGAGCAAGGGCCATGCCTGGTCCCCATGGCTTCACTGAATCTCTATCCAACTTCTCTCTCAGGTCAACCATCCAAAGAAAACAGCATCTACTGTGGTTCCTTAAGATCATCTAAGCAGCTGGGCCGGGCTGGGCATGCATTTCAATCCCAGCACTCAGGAGGCAGAAGTAGGCAGAACTCTGTGAGTTTGAGACCAGTCTGGCTTACACAGGAAGTTCTAAGACAGCCAGGGATACATAATGAGACACTGTCTCAAAAGAACAGGAAGGTTGTTCTGAGGGGAAGGGATTACGACTAACTGTATTGTGGAATCTTTATACTCCGAGCTCTCAACCACCATCAGAGAAGTCTCCCTTCACAGAAGAAGGAGGCCATTACAGAAAGCCACAACTGGTCAGAATGGAATTGTGGGGCATCCAGCCCTGATAGACACAACACTACTCCTGTACCTAAGGCTCAGGGAACATAGAGGAAGAGGGGCACCAAGATTGTAGAAGTCAGAGTCCGTGTGAGATGACAGGGAAGCATCATGATGTCACAACAACATGGCTGAACAAGACATGAATAAAGACACTAGTAATCGTGCCAATGTGGAGGGGGAATCTCCGGGGGTCCCAACCTACAGAGAACTACAGGGACTACTGAGAGAAACAGTTAGTCTTCCTCAGGGACGAGCTCCCTAATTGGTTACCGATATCAAGTAGCCAGCCCTGACATCGCCTCCATTCAAGCAACAGTAAATGGTCACAACAGTGTGTATTTATATATTTAAGTGCACATATCTAATAATAATCAATGAAAAAGAGGCCATGGGTTTTAAAGGAAGTAAAGGGGGCTGTAGCAGTTTGAATAAGAATGGGCTCCGTGTGCTCATAGATTTGAATGCTTGGTTATTAGGGAGTGGCAATATGTGACAGGGATTAGGTGGTGTGTCCTGTTAGAATCACTGGGGTGGGCTTTAAGGTTTTAAATGCTCAAGCCAGGCCCAGTCTCTCTCTCTCCTCTCTCTCTCTCTCTCTCTCTCTCTCTCTCTCTCTCTCTGATCTGGATGTAGAACTGTCAGTTCCCTCTCAGCACCATGTCTGCCTGCATGCCACTATGCTTCCTGCCACAATGATGATGGATTGAACCTCTGAACTGTAAGACAGCCCCAATTAAACATTTTCCTTTATAAGAGCTGCCATGGTCATTGCATCTCTTGACAGCCATAGGACACTGACTAAGAAAGAGGCACAGGAAGGGTTGGAGGGAGAGGACCGGGGAGGGAAAGGAGAGATGATGTTATTGTATTCTAATTAAAATAAAACATAGCCTTCTCTGACATCAATGGGAGGGGAGGCCCTTGGTCCTGTGGAGATTTGATGCCCCAGAGTAGGGGGATGCTGGAGGGGTGGGGTGGGAGAGGGTGGGTGGATGGGGTTTGCCTCATGGAGGCAAGGGGAGGAAGGAGAGTGATGTTGTGGGATGGGAGATTTGTGGAGGGGTAATTGAGAGATGGGATATCATTTGAGATATAAACAAATGGAATGATTAATAAAAAAGGAAGAAAAAAACCTATTATTTTAAGGGGAAACAAGGTAATTGTTTTGACCCAGAAACCAAGAGCTAGCTAACTTCAGCTGCTAAGGAGGATAAAAACCTAAAGAACAGGGTTCTCAGAATGGAAGTGGTCCCAGGACAGTGTGTGATCTGAGGCGCTGGAGAGACAGCACAGGCTACGGACATACCACAGTGAGATCAGTGGGCCTCAGTCCTCCTCAGCACTGCCCTCCCAGCGGCTGGTTGCCTTAGTTCTACAGCCTTCTGGAGAAACAGAAACTGCTATGCTGGGATGAATGCTGTGCCAGTAGCTATCTGGGTAGGACCTGTACCCTCCAGCTGATTGGCTCTTTCAGGCCCCACTCCTTTCTGGAGCATACTGAGTTTCCTAGGTCGTTAAGTAGGTTGCAGCAATGCCATCTTTCCTGCTGGTACTGGTGGCTCTACTTCCTGTGGCCTCTCTAGGTCTACCCTTCCAGCTCCAGCTGTCTGGCTTCTGTCTCAGGAGGCTAGTCTGCCTGAACTGACCAAGGAGCCCCTCGTTCTCTGGTTTACTGCTGACTTCAGCTAACAGGAGACAGGAGGAGACCTTAGAGGTAGATATCTTTCCAGGGTGTCTTGAGTTAGCCAGTTGCCTTCACTAAAGATATCACCTGTCCTCTGTCTGCAACCACTCCAAACCCCATGTATTAGTCAGGTTCTATGGAGAAACAGAGCAGATAGAATGAATGAATGTGCATGTGTGTTGTGTGTGTGTGTATGTGTGCATGTGTGTATTTTATTAGATTTATTAGAGTGGCTTATTAGCTGTGGTCTGACTATTCCAACACTAGCTGTCTCCCATCAGAAAGTCCAAGAATATAATAGTTGTTTGGACCATGAGGCTGGATATCTCAGCTTGTGGTCAATATACACCAGAATCCTGAGGAAGTAGGCTCTAATACCAGTGAAGGAATGGATTTACCAGTGACAGAGAGGGCAAGCAGGCAAGGAATGAGCACTTCTTTCTCCCATGTTTTTCACATAGGCTGCTACTAGAAAGTATGTCCAGATACAATGGGTCTCCCCACCTCAAGTGATCCAATCAGAAAAGAATCCCTCCTCACAGGTGCACCCAGCAGCTTGGGTTTTAGTGAATTTCAGATGAGTCAAGTTGACAGCCAGCACATTGTACCCACACCACCATGGGGAGGGCCCACTTGCTCAGGCAGCTCCAACGGTGCCATTCTGGTTCTGCAATGAAAATGTCATTCTGTCACCTCTCTAATGAGACACCTAGAACTGGTGACTGGGCTATTGGCCTCAGCTCCTAAACACAAGCTGGCAAAGAACAGTCTCAGACACTTGATGAAATATTCTGTCTGGATAAATACTAGGAACAAGCACATCGGAGAAGATACAAAAAAGCAGCTTGGGGAAACAATGTATACAGGGAGGAAGATATAAAAATATTAGTATCTGTTATAAGATGCTGTGATCATAAAATATAGCTGGGTATTGTAATGAATAATAATTTAGACTAATATATTGTGTGTAGGTGCTTTCTTTCTTTCTTTCTTTCTTTCTTTCTTTCTTTCTTTCTTTCTTTCTTTCTTTCTTTCTTTCTTTTTAGACAGGATCCTTACATATCACCCTGGATAGTCTGGAACTCATTTTATAGTCCAGGCTGACCTTGAACTTGAGATCTTCCTGCCTCTATCTCTCAAATACCTAAAATATTCATTCCTATCTGCCTGCCTGCCTGCCTGTCTATCCATCTATTTATTTATTTCATAGACCAGGCTAGCCTCAAATTAGATATATGGATGGGGATGACCTTAAACCCCTGATCTTCCTGCCAGCACCATACAGGTGCTGGGGTTACATATGGGTTAGCACCACCACACCCAGCTTTCAATTCAGAATTTAAAAGACTCTTGATTAAAGACAGGATGGCAGAAATAAGAAAGTCTGTTCAAAAGTCTGAAACATAGCTGAGGCAATCACAAAGCAAAACAGAACAAAGGAGATACCAGGGCGAGACAGGATAACAGCATCCGAGGCTGGTCAGGGAGCACTAGCGCTGAATTAAGAGTTCCATGGCAAGCAGGGAACAGAAGGCAGGAGATGAAACTAAAGAGTCATCACAATCTCTGACAGTCAAAGTTCTCAATTTGCAAGTCTCCATGAACATCCAGCACAACGGATAAAAATGATACACCAGACACATCACAGTGAAATTTCAAATTATAGGTTGAGCGTCTCTAATCCAAACCCTCAAATCTAAAATGCTTAATTATCTGAAAGTTCTTGACTGCTGGCATATGACTGCAAGTAGGAAATTCCACACCTGACTTTATGTGGCAGGTGGTAGTCAAAATACACAATATAAAAATTACTGTATAAAATGACTTTCAGGGACTGCTCATGGCTATGAAGCTGGGCATGGTGGGGCACACCTTTAATTTCAGCATTCAAGATAGAATAGATAGGTGGATACGCAGAGATAGGTGGATCTCTGTGGGTTCCAGGCTTGCCTGGTCTATACAGTGAGGCTCTGTCTCAAAAGCAAACAAATAGTCTACAGAGTGAGTTCCAGGACAGCCAGGGCTACACAGAGAAACCCTGTCTCGAAAAACCAAAAAAAAAAAAAAAAAAAGCAAACAAATAATTTAAAATTACTTTCAGATTGTGTGCATAAGTTGTATAGGAAACATAAAGGAATTCCTACCCCAAGATACCTCATTTCATATACACAAATACTCCAAATTGATTTTTAAAAAGTCCTCAAATTGAAAATACACTATTATTTATTTCTGTCTGTCTGTCTGTCTTTCTTTTCTCTCTCTCTTCCTTCATTCTTCAGGACAGGTATTCTGTGTGTACCCTTGACTGTCCTGAAACTCACTCTACAGAGTCCAAGCTGGCCTCAAACTCAGAGATCCACCTCTCTGTGCCTCCCGAGTGATGGGATGTGCTACCTTCTGACTACCTTTCTAATTAAAATAAAATATTATTATTAGAACCTTGAACATTTTTGGATAAAGATAAATAGCCTATAATAGATCCAAAAGATAAGCTTCTCTGGGGGGTGAAAAGTGTTTCCACATACAATGATTTATCTTCACTATTGACACATCTCTGGCTGTGTCCATGAAGGCGTTTCCAGAAATGTTTAACTGAGGTGGAAAGAACCAGCCAGAATGTTTGTGGTGCTGTCCCTTGGGCAGGAGTGCCACACTGAACAAAAGGGAAAGAGCCACTTCTCACTGCTTCCTAGATGTAGAACAACGTGAGCGCTGCCTCAGGTGCTGCCGCTGTGCCTGTCCCATCACGGTGGACAGACGAACCTTTCCTCACAGATCACATGTCTCCCTTTGTCACCTATTCTGTCGAAACGATGGGTAATTAATATACCATATAAAATATTTTAAAGATTTATTTATTTCATGTATATGAGTACACTGTAGTGTCTTCAGACACACCAGAAGAGGGCGTCAGATCCCATTGCAGATGGTTTGTGAGCCACTATGTGGTTGCTGGGAATTGAACTCAGAACCATTGAAAGGTTAACCACTTAACCACTGAGCCATCTCTCCAGCCCATCATATAAAACATTAAATGCTGAGACTGCCATGGGATTTTAATAGTATCATCAAAAGTAGAAAGACAAGGAAGGATGCTCCCCAAATACTCAAGAAAGAACTGCCTTCAACTGGATTTCTGTACTCAGCCAAGTGTCAATCAAACAGAAGAGGAATCTAACGTGTTTTCAGACTTGAAAGATCCAAGGGGTGAGGGGGAGGCAAAAACAGGATTCAGACCAAAAAAAAAAAAAAAAAAAAAAAAAAAATCAAGGAAATACCAAGATAATTTCTAAGGGACTCCTCCAAACTCTGTGCATAATAGGCTCCCAGATTCGGATCTTGTAGAAGATTCTGGGAAAAACCAACATATTGAAACCAATAGAACTTTTTTGTTCTAGTAGAACGTGTACAATACTTATAATCATTTGGAGCCTGGCTGTTCTCTAACCTCTTGCTAAGCTTACTACTGTTAGCACTTACTGGCAACCACCACAGTTTCTGTGTTTGCTAATCTGTCGGGCAACCTCAACGTATGGAAAACAGCAATGCATCATGGGCTGAACGAAAAAACGAGTGCGTCGGACGTAAGTGAAATGATGCAGAACCCACCAGGCGGGAAACGCCTTCCAACTGACAGTCTCCTTCCTCAGTATCCCCCATTGCTATCGGGCACCTCTTGGTGCCCCTCTGAGGAACAACAACCCTTGCTGGAATCCCCAGACCCAAAGACTATCTGAGCCCACGGCCGGCCGCCCAGCTCAAGATGGAAACATCTAAAAATATCAACCCCGGTGTCTAACAAGTCTTGTGATGTTAAGTATGAACAATTCGGAGGAGACGGGCTGATGTTTACAAAAAACTTTTGTTATTTTGTAACTCACAAGTGTACTCTTCTGCCACCTTGTGGCAAAGATGGGGCACTCCCAGATAAACGTTTGAGGGTTGCTTCAGTCAAAGTAGGAAGGAATGGGGTGATTTGGTCAGTTCTCTAGTTTAGACCATCCCACTATTCACTAAGCCAGGTTGGTCGAACCCCAAGGAGTTTGCTGGGTGTCATCAAATGCCTTAAAATCTATCAAAGCAGGCAAGGGTGCATCCACTCTGCACTAAATTACATTTAGTATGAAGTAGGTGCTTGCTAAGTATTTGTTGGTGAAGAAGTAAAACAAAACCCAGCTTGTATAGAGTACCTACTATGTGCAAAACCAATGCACTTTCTATGTCTAGTTTCATAGGCATGCAACATATCACCGAGGGCAATAGTCCAGGCAACCCATATTTCTGGCCAGAAAACTGAGCCTCAGAATGTATGGAATCATTTGCTCCCTGTATTATGTGCTTTCCTCATGGCTTGGCCTGAGAAAATACAACTTTAGAAAGTAAGGGCTCACATATTCAGGCCTACAGTCTGCCATGGTGAAGAAGGGACAAACTCATAAGAGGCAAGTGGACCTTAAGTTGAAACCATGGCTTGTACATTGAAAACTGCTCACTCTTCTATGTTGCCCTTGGGACACAAATGCAGAGTCCTATAGACATGGCTCCTTCTCTTATGTCCCATATCTAGTCCATCCGAGAATCCTCTCGCCTTGTCACCTCCAAAGTGTCCCCAGTCGGTCCCTGCTCTCCAGCCCACTGCCACCTTCCTGGACTGAACAGTCCTTCTGTAGGTCATGAGGGGATCTTGGTTCAATGCTTGACCTCTTTCCGCTGCTTCTTTAGCTTGAGGGATCCCACTGCAGCACTGGCCAGTGTGTGGGACTTTTCAAGGAGAAGCCTGTGTCTTTGTCATGACCCACAAACCCATGATCGAACACACAGTTCCTTCTGTCCCCACCCTAACCCCAACCCTTGCTCTCGACTGTGTGTGATGGTTTCCTGCAACTTCTTGAAAACCCTAACCACGTCCTCTTGGCATTCCAAAACTGTCCCCGTCCTGCCTCTCTGCCTCCAGCTATGATGGTGATTGCTTCTGTTGCTAAAAACCTTTCCCTGGGAAGAAGCAAACACCCACCACCTCCTTCCATCACCCAATGACAAACCAAGAAGTGGTTGCACCGAGGTTCGTTCTGAGGAACCAAAGAGTTTACTGGGTTTTCTTACAGAGCAATGGATACAGGTGACTTTAAAAGAGCCACACCAGGAGGTTGACACCCGGCATGCCTGAGGATTCTCCCATGACTGTGTGGATGGAGTCCCCTCCTCTAGTCCTTCTCCATCTATACCTTCTAGCCTTTCCCCAAGACCAGGAGGCCACGTGCAAACAGAACTGAATATAACTGGTTGAGAGGGGTGGCTGAATACTCAGGAGCAGGTCTCATGACCCTCACCACCCCTCTTGCAGGAAGGATCATTAACAGTCAAGCTCTGCTGCTGTTGATCTCTGGTGCACAGGCCCAGATGAACTGAAGATGGTCGTGCTTTGGCTCAGAGGATGGTCCTTACAATGGCTTTCCTCACCCCTTGAGGGAGGCTAACATGCTTTCCGATGTCCTTCCACATGGGCAGCTGGTCTCACTCTCTATGTGACTGTTAATAACCTGAAGCCTTGACGTCCTGTCTCCACCCACGTGCTGGGATCATGGGCAAGCACCAACATGCCAGGTTTTACTTTGAAGTGGGATCCAACCTGTCAGGTCACAATACCTCTAATTGCTGCTTTCTCTCTCCCCACACAAACCATCCACACCCAGTAGCCTCTCAATCTCCACAAGGTTGATAAGCACCTGCCGTGGCCTTGAACGCTCCCTCCCACTTACAGCTGCAAGCCCAGTCCTCCCCTCCCCCTCCCCCTGCCCCAGGCCCAAGACAAGCTTGATTTACAGCTTTGCTTTCAGTGTCTTTGGGCCTAGTGACTCCTTCACACAGGCTAGGTCACATGGTATGGAGCTTTTATCACCCCGTCTTCTGGAAACATAAAACAAGGAGTTCCCTTTGGCCTTTGGAACTACAGGATATGTCCCCTCGGGACCGCTGTCATGACCTGGAAGGCTCTAACTATCCTGACAAGATCCTCTGAAGAGTAATTAATCTCAGCTTCCTTTTTACTAGCCAGTAGCATTCTGTGTTATTTACACAGAATCCAGGTCTTCGCAGTGGCATTGGCAGGCACACACTGTTAGCATCAAGCCTGAGCTCTGAGTGACGTCATATTCAGGTGACTACTCAGGTGACCTGTGACCTCTACCTCGTTACCAAGACAACTGCCAAACCTTCCCATAATTCACCTGACTACCTCACATGGTACCTGTGGACGAAGAATACGTCACAGGCGATATAAATATTCAGGGCGAGCAACAGCTCTCTCTCTTCTCTCTCTCTCTCTCTCTCTCGCCATCCTTCTCCCCACTTCTTCCCCCATCCTCTATCAACTTTCTCCCGTGGAATCAGCTAGTCTGATGTGGTCTGCTTTAAGCCGTGCCGCCGGAACCCTTTACGCACTCTCGTCTTAAATCCTTGGTATTTTCTACGACATCACACACCCTTGCCCTTGGTTTCCTTGTTGACCAGATTATTGTCTACATTGCCACAATGGTTTGGATCTTTGGTGTGTCTAGGCACAGTTGGCTCAGGGTAGGTGATCCATAAGCAATGGTTGAACGAACAGAACCAAGAGCTGTAGAGGAATTTTAGTTTAGAATATGGCTGCTCCAACAAGAGATCACATTCAAAGACCTTCTAGGTCTATGTGATCTGGCTGGAATACAGACACACCTTTAATCCCAGGAGACAGAGGCAAGCAGATCTCTGAGTTCAAGACCAGCCTGTCCAGGGCAAGTTTCAGGTAAAGAAAAGCTTAGTTCCAGGCCTTGTACACACTTTAATCCCAACACTCAGGAGACAGAGCCATGCATATTTCTGAGTTTAGTCAGTTATGTTCAGTCAGTTCGTGGAATTCAGAGGCAGTTTTATGGGAGACTTGTACAGAGACAGGTTGCAGAAAGAGAACAAGCTAGACACAGGTGAAGACAGAACGAGCCAGAGAATGAGAAGGAGCCAGAAATTAGAACAGATTGCCAGAGTTGGTATGAGACCAAACAGAGCAAGTCAGTCAGAAACTGACAGGAACCAGATTGAATCAGTCAACTTGGAGAGGAGTTTGAGCCAGAACAGCTGAGTTGAACCAGCCAGCCTGAGTTCAGAAAGGACTAGAAAGAGTGAGGCTATTCAGCAGTAAGTCTCAGAGACTGAAAACATTCTAGGCCTAGATTAGATTGTACAGAGCTAGAAGCTTCCAGGACTAGGTTTAGGTTAGCAGACAGAGGCAGTAAGCCTCTGAGATGACAATTACATCAGGAGAATAAAAATACTTTTACAAAGAATGAACTCACTGGCACCCTCACAAAGGCTCTGAGGGGACCCACATTCTGTTTCACACAAATGGCAATGTCTCTGCAGGTGCTCAGAGCTGACAGGGGATGGGTCAGATTTGCCGTGTTTTATCTGCAGAGGGTAACTGCCCAGCTTTGCTCCTGTGTGTGTGGATGTGTGTGTGTGTGTTGTCCCATAGTCTACAGCGCTTTCCCAGTGCTTCAAATCCAGACAAGTTATCCTCAAGTTGGTTGCACTTTGGTCAGAATACTCCACTTTACTTGGGGTTCCTCCAGGGCCTCCCTGGGGAAGCTTCTCCATGCTGTTGACATAGGGTCCCGGCTTTGCTCTGAGGTCGATGGCCTCCAAATGCTGAAGCACACTTGCCTTTCTTATCCAGAGCGCTCATTTACTGTTTTGTTTTCTCTTTGTTGTGAGGTCTTTGGAGACAATGGACTCACAGACACACGGACATGATTGCTCACTCTCCAGCGACTCACACTGCACTCTCTCCTGGATGCCTGCTGTGGTTCTTTGTGAATAATTATTGAATATGTGTGGGTTGTGGTTTTAGAAGCCAAATGGGACCTATCACGAATTCTCCCCAGGTTTATAAACTGTAAAACAACCCAAGTAAACTTTTGGTGGCTTACTGCAGTTTGAGCCAGTGAGGTTAGTGGTCTTATCAGAGCTTGGGCCACTGAGGGCCAGTCCTATTGGAGCTAAAATTGAGGCTGAACAGCAGCAGCTGCTCAAATTGGGAGTTACTTCTGTCAGGTATGGTGGCTCACACCTTTAATCTCAGCAGAAGGACAATCTGTGTGAGTTCGAGGGTAGATTGGTGTATTTAGTGAATTCCAAACCAGCTAAGGCTATACAGTGAGACCCCCCCCACCTCAAAACAAAAAAAAAAAAAACCCCAAAACCCATAAACAAAACAAAACCTCAACAACTACTACAAAAAAAGTTACTTCTGCGCACAGGCACAAAGTGGGGAAGAGACTGTTGGCGCCCTCTGCTGGTCATTGTATAGCATGTCAGTCCAGGTTCTGAGCCACCTGGCCTTTCTGTAAGCCTGGAGACCAGGAGGCGATTTGGGAAGAGGAGGAAGAAGCTTTGGCTCAGTGCTATGGAAGGGCTGGTTTCCCAGTTCACAGGTCTGCGTTTGCCAGTTTTAGGGGCCCCCTTCTTGCTCTCAAGACTTCCCTAGGAAGTGTGGAGCTCTTTTTTGCAGGGAACCAGGATGGCAGTCTACCACGTTCAGTTTGCTTTTCCATTTGGGACTTTAAGCACAGCTACGGCGTCAAGAAGTCTCGTGAGACCAAAACAGACATTAAATCAAACGGAAACTCATAGGGCTCTGAAATTGCCAGTACCTGCAGGACGCCAGAAAGCCTCGTCCCTGCTTGCAGCAGTCAGTGGCCTCGCTGGTAAGCTGGGAATCCTAGAGGTCCAGGTCTTCCCATCAGCTGCCTTTCATGAGGGTTGAGCCAACACCCAGGCTACTCTAGAAAGCCTTCCAGAGGTCGGAATCACAGGGCACAGGTGAGCTGAAGTGGAAGTGAGCACGGAATCGCAGTTGTTTTGTTTCTTACCGCGGTGGCCTGGAAGAGGGGAGTCGGGGCTGGTGTTCAATGAACACGGGGTTTCCTTGCTGCTGGGAAAGGTCTTGAGGAGACTCATGGAGGAGATGGTTGCATAACAGCGTTGGTGTGGCTTGTGCCAGAGTTCTGTACCCTTAAAAGGATTAGTTTTATCTCTTGTGTATTTTACCACAATTTAAAAACTAAATAAACGAGGCGTCCTGCTGACTTGCTATCTATCCTGGCGTCTGCCCGCACCCCACAGTTCTTCAGCCTTGCCATGGCTGTTCTCTTCACTGGCCTCTGCCCCAGCCACTGCCTTCTGAGGTCAGAGCTCCTCTCCATGACCTCTCTTGGTAGTGGCGGTGTCTCCAATAAGGCTCGAGGGGAGGAAGTTAAAGTGTCTTTGGGTAGCATGGCCTCACAGAGCCAAGGCCTCCCTATGAGATAGTAAAGGTAGTTCTGTTTCCTTCGTTTGCTCTTTGAGTCAGGATTCCATTCTCAAATCCCCATACGTGGCAGGTATGGGTGTCCTTCCCAGGGCGCTGGAAACACTGGTTTAGCAGGCTCCCAGCACCCACACTACCTTGCCCTGATTCTCCTTCCATGTCCGCAGCCATCGGATTTGCTGTGTTATGTGCTATAATCACATGGTATCCAGCAGATTGTGCTAATTGGTAGATGCTATAGCTTCCTGGGAAATACTCACAACAAAGGTTTTTTTTTTTTTATAAGATTTATTTATTTTCTTTTACATGTGTGTTTTGCCTGCATGCGTGTATGTTCACCAATTTTCAGAGGCCAGAAGAGGGCATCAGAGTACTTGGACCTGGCGTTATAGAGCTACTGTGGGTTCTAGGTCCTCTGCAAGAGCAGCAAATGAACTAAATGGCAAAGGCTCTCTCCAGCCTTTTCCCTCAGTTTTCTTATCTCAGAAGTGAAGATGGCTGTCTCACCATTATCATAAAGATTAAGATTGATGCCCTCCTTACAGTAGACAAGCATGGTGTCAAGAGATGGCGGATGCAAGGCTGGTGGCTTCTGCTCCAGAGCCAGGCTGTGGGGATGGCCTTGGGTGGGCTACTTGCTTTTCCTTTGTCTTCTGTGAGTGGAATAATAGGAACCCACACTATTTCTAGGTTGTACCAGAAGACTGCTAAGCCCACTGTCTGCACATGCCAGTGTGTGTACAGCCTTAGTTGTCACAAAATATGAGAATATAATTGTTTTGCAAAATGCATAATGCCTATGGTTAAAATAGCCAACAGCAGTCAAACTTGAACGTTTTTAAAAGTCTAAAGCCGACTTAAAAATACTTAGTACCCTGAGACAAATTTCACCTGCAAAATGAAAACAAAACACCCATACAGATCTTGTACAAAACCACAAGTAATTGAAAACCAGTCATAGGAATCTGTAAAAACTACTGAATATAGTCTGGGTTTTAGGTGTAAGGGTTGGAGTTTGTTCTAGGGGTTTCCCCTCCCCACCCCATGCAGAATAGGACTTAAACAGTGCACTGTTTTGGTTTTAGCCTGTCAGGGTGGAATTCAGAGAAAGGTAGGAGGGGACAGGAAGGCAGGAAGAAATGTCAGGTGAAGGCTGAGTGACAGTTTGTGGACCCTTAAGTCTAGGCTTTTACATTGGAGTTGCTGTCAGGCACATTTAAAGTCAACTCGGTTTGCTTCCGTTTTGTTGTCGTCTGGTTCCTTGGGCTGAGAAGCTGAAAGCTTTTTCTTAGCAAAAGAATGTTGTGGAGAGTGGGGAGCTGACTAAGGAAAGCTGGGAGATCGAAGTCTGGAGTCTTCTGGCCTGTTGCTCAGAGAAGCAATGGGACCCACTGAGTCAGGAAGATGTATTGAACCTCTTACAGGGAGCAGTGTGACCGGAAGGAGGAGGGGCTGGGGTGAGGGCTGGAGAACGTCTTCCCTTTGATGTGAGAATGAAGAGTACACTGTGCTCCAGGGAGAGGAGTTTCCAGTGTTGACTGGGTCAGAGTACTGGAGAAAAGAGCCTGGGCCCCACTTAAGGGGCTCCGAGGACCGCCTTACAGAGCTGGAAAGTTGTTGAGCTAAGTGTGGTAATCTCATTATTTCTCCCTCAGAATTTGGGTCCGTGCAGCTTTTATGTGCAATGATGGTGTATGACGCCTCTTGCAGGTCAAGAACAGACTGTTCTTCCTCATCGGGGGCCAACGTCTGTCTTCAGAGCCGTGTGAAGTCTAACAACAGCTTGTATGGGAACACCGGACCAGTGGGCCTGACGTCTGGGATTATTTAATTATAGCTCCACGATGAAAATCAATCAGTGGAGTGCTTGTCACAACACACAAAGCCCTGGGTTCAACTCCCAGAACCAAAGAAGTCTGGACATCATGGCACATACCCATACTCCCAGAATTTGGGCATGGAGGCAGGAGGATCAGATGTTCAAGATCTTCAGCTACATAGTAAACTTAAAGCCAGCCTGGGATACATGAGACCCTCTCTCTAAACAAACTGGCTAGAGATATGGCTCAGCTGGCAAGAGATGTGTCTGCTCATCCAGAGGATCCAAGTTCGGTTCCTAGCATCCATGTTACTCGGTGGGTTAAAATTGCCTTTAACTCCAGCTCCAGCTCCAGGGGATCTGACATCCTCACTTGGCCTCTGAGGGTACTCATATAAACATGGCAAATACACACACACACACATATACTCACACACAGACACACGAATAAAAAAGACACACACACAAAACCAAAACTGATTAGGTGGAGCCAGGGGAAACCCACAGAAGAGGAGAAGGAGCCAGAGGAACTGAGGACACGACAAGAATGTGGCTTACAGAATCAACTAAGCAGGGGTCATGGGAACTCACAGAGACTGAAGTGACCGTCATGGAGTCTGCATGCGTCAGTGCTATGTCCTCTACATAGACCTTGTGGTTGTGTAGCTTGGTGTCCTTGTGGGACTCCCAACAGTGGGAGTGGGGGGGTCTCTGACTCTTTTGCATGCGCTTGGGATCCTTTTCCTTCTACTGGGTTGCCTTGTTCTTGGTATGTGGATTTGTGCCTAGTGTTATTGTAACTTGTTAGGCCATGTTTAGGGGATATCCCTGGGAAGCCTGCTCGCTGCTTCCCCCTCCCCACTATCTCCCTTCCTCCCCTCAGGAAAAGGTGGATCTGAGGGAGAAGGGAGGTGGGGGAGGAACTGGAGGAGTGGAGGGACGGGACACTGTGGTCAGGATGTAATGTTTGAGAGCAGAATAAAAGTAAACAAGTAAGCTGAGTATCGTGCACACACCTGTAAAGGGAGGCAGAGGCCAGCCTGATCTACACGGTGAGCTCAGACAGCTAGAGGCCAGCCTGATCTACACGGTGAGCTCAGACAGCTGGAGCTACACACTGAGATCCCATCTTGAAACAAAACAAAAACCAGCAAAAAAGCATCAAATCTCTATAGGATGAATTAGGTAATGTTTATATGGTTTAGAAGGAATCTCGACTTTAAGTAGAGAAACAGTCATCAATTCAAGAAAAACACAACAGAATGTACAAGTATGTGCACACAGAAAGATGTTAGTACTAAAAGATGCACCGCCCCCTTGGAAAAAAGAGGACCAAGAAGAAATGCACATTGGTGTTTTGTGTCCCTGAGGTTTACCCTACGTGGGTATCGCTTATGTTAATGCTTTGCTGGTTTCTGAAAACATCTTAACGAGCATGTATCAATAATATAACCAATGAGCATGTATCAGTAATATAACCAATGAGTATGTATCAGTAATATAACCAATGAGTATGTATCAATAATATAGCCAATGAGCATGTATCAATAATATAACCAATGAACATGTATCAATAATATAACCAATGAGCATGTATCAGTAATATAACCAGCTGGCATAGAAAAGGTTCTTACCATACTCAAAGACACACAAACACATATTCTCAAGAACAAGAATTTACTTCATACCAAACTTCACAACTTATAACTAACCTTCCATTGAATAATCTTTTGAGTTATACATAATTTAAACAGAATTAAGGCAAATGAGACTAGAAACAAAACAAAACAAAAAAACCCAAGGTAAAGTTATTAGCTCGAATCAGCTGATATTCACTACATACTATTTAAAAAAGCCCTCTGTAAATTCAACATTGTTTTCATAAAACTGTTAGAAAAAACAGTACTGTTAACATTTTTAAAATTAAGTTAATCTGAGCTAAGTTCATTTCTGTGGCAGAAATGTATGATACCGCCCAGTGTTTAAAAAAACAAAACAAAACAGAAAGTGCGTGTTATAAATAATATTTTAGCTGGGTAGTTTGGGTGCATGCCTTGAATCCTAGTACTTAGGAGGCAGAGGCAGGCAGATCTCTGTGAGTTTGAGGCCAGCCTGGTCTATAGAGTGAGTTCCAGGACAGCAAGGGTTACACAGAGAAACCCTGTCTTGAAAAAAAAAATTAAAAAAAAAAAAAAAAAAAAAGGCTCATCCTAGAGTTTCGGATTCACAGCTGTCAGCTTAGAAAACTGCTTTGTTATTAATTTGGCTCACACTTCTGAGGTCTTCTCCATCAAGGGCTCTGTGGTGGAGTGTCCTGTCCCCTGGGCAGAGGTCAGGGCACATGCTGGACTTGGTGCGTTCTCCACTTGCCTTCTGACCTTCACATATTTGTCTGTGTGACAGGTTCCAATGCAGAATACGGGTTTTCCTTTCCTACAGCCTTTTTCTTCTCATCCTCATCGAACTGCGCTTCGATCTCTGCTGGGTTGACGTAGGTGTAGAATCGAGCCATGATGGCGAATATTATACAGACAACCAGGAGCAATGAGGCGAACAGAATGTACTCAGCCCACTGGAGGAATCAGACACGGAGCAAGAAAACAAACAAACAAACACAGGTCACGTTAACATAATGTCGCGTGCATCTCTTCTTGCTACTTCTAGGTGGAAGACATCTTGGAGTGAAACTAGATGTCAGCTCCTAACACATTGTCCAGATTTTCTCAAATGCTCAAGGAGCAGGTGACACTTTCTTACTAACATGGGATGTAGAAACAAGACTTTGGAAGGACGAGAGATACTTTCTGAAATTCTTAAAGCTTCAGGCTGGTGCCAGAAGAATGGGGAGCCAGCAAGGACCAAGTGGTAGCCTCCCAAGACAGAGCGTGCTGAACACGGGTGGGAGGGATTGCTTCACAGGTCTGAGCATCTCCTAGAAGTCCTTGGTTGGGGTCTTGACAAACCTACAAACCCCTCCAACTTCAGCTCTGGGGACCCAGTAATATAATATATAATATATATATTATATAATTATAATTATATAAAATATAATGTATAGTAAAATATAATATATTATACTCCATATAATATATATAGTATATATTATGTACATATATGTGCATGCACACACACATACACACACAGTTATATGCACATATTTTTTGACAACGCCTGAGCTCAAGAGCAGGAAGCCCCGTGGCCATTCCTAAAACAGGAAACCGTGTAACTGTTCTGGTGACAAGAAACCACCAGGCAGACCTTGTGTGCAACAAGGCTAGACAAAAGCTCTGAGCATCAGACAAGCCTGCGTTTTATTTTATTTTTAAATGGAAAGTTATAGCCATCTCAAGAACATCTTTAACTTATTGTAGAGTTTATGTTCAAGGAATCTGGTTTTCTTTTTTTTTTTTCCCCTCCTTCCAGTGCTGTGCTAGAACCCAGGACCTTGTGCGTACTACGTGAGTACTCTCCGTGGAGTTACACCCCTAGCCTATATGACCAGTTTAGGGATCTTGATCTCAATTCACAGAATTGATGTCAGATTTTTTTTAAATAGCGGACCCCATTGGGGTATATGGACTTTAACTCAATATGGCAAACCTGGTGTCTGTTTCCAGGTAACAGAAACCTGCAGAGACTCTGCCCAGTGCTACAGGTAAAAACTCTAGCTGATTGGTCTGGCAATGTTATTCAGCCACTCAGTCAAATGGATATGTATTTATAGATAGCTAGGAATGGTCATAGTGATGACCAATAAGACTAGAAGTTCAAAGCCATCATCTACGCAGCAAGTCTGAGGGCAGCATGGGCTACATGAGGCCGTGTATCCAAAGTTTCTTTCCCCTTATACCTGTTCGCTGAAGTGGCCGGCCCCTGCTACAATGAGAACAATGATATTGCCGACTGCCACGGTTAGAAGCCAGCCTGCCTGCAGCACGGACTTCATGTTAGACGGAGCCTGCGGAAGCAAAGCAGAATGCATTACAACCTGGGTTCCCGATTCAGGCCAAGAGAACCCCTCCTGTCCACCCGATCACTTCACCAAGCACCCCTGAAGTGCAGGTCAGGGGTCAGCTCTGGTCGGGTTTAGTCAGGTATGGCATCTCACTCCTATAGGCTAGATCTTGGGAGGTTGAGGCACAAAGATGCTTGAGGACGCCCTCAGCTACAGAGCTTGACCCTGCTCTCAATATAACTGTGTGGCTGAGCCAACGGAAAGCAGAGATCAGGATCGGGGTGATATAAGGAGGACATAACACTTGTGATGAGACAGGGAAATGTTCCCGGAGCAAGAAGCCTCTCTCCACATACTTACAGTGTGGCCCTAGTAACAGGGACAGATCTACTGGTGGACGGACTTTGCCTCACAAATTTCTAGGCAAAGCCATGTTCTCCCCAAAGGAAGACAACTGTGTGCACTCCTCTGTAGCATCCCTGCTATGTCCCCCATACTCCTTCCTCAAGCTCTTCCCCACCTATCACAGCATGGCTTTGTCAGATGGTGTGGTTCTCACAGAAGGAGGTAACCATGCTAACCATTACAGATGCTGAAGAAGAAGATACCCAGGATACAATGGCTTTAGCTATAGTTTTGACAAACATTTTAGACATTAAGGCTCTAATTGGGGTATCAATAAAATTTGTCTAATTAGTCTAATATACTTGAAAGCAAAAAAAAAAAAGCCATTTTCCTGAGGTAGGGTGTCGCGTGTCTCGGCTGACCTCCAGACTCACTATGTAGCCAAGGATGATCTTGAACTGGTTTTTCTACCTCGACCTCCCCAGTGCAGGGGTCACAGGAGTTCATCACCACACCTAGTTCACACAGCCCTGGGGATTGAACCCATGGCCTGGTGCATGCTAAACCAGCACTGTATCAACTGAGATGTATCTCTAGCCTTAAAAAGAGGGTGTTACACTTGTTCTTAGCAGTAGATCTGATTAGATGATGTCACTGGGAGTAAAAGAGAGATGCCTACTGGACATTATGTATAACCAGGACACAGACCTATAGACAAGTACTTAGACACCTAGATGCTGCCTTTGGGATATTATAAATTGCAGAATCATAGTAGCAATATGACCCTGGCAGCAGACCTTGGTGTGCTGCACCTTCCTTAGACTCTAGTCTTGTGTCTAGTGTCTTATGTCTAGTCTAGTGTGATTATATATCTATATATCTACTGTATCTCTCTCATTAGATATATAGATATCTACTATCTATCTATTCTATATATACTATATAGATATCTACTATTTATATATCTATATAAACTATATATTTATACTACCTATTTCTATACATAGATATACAAGATAGATAGCATGTGTGTGCATATATATTATATAATATATATATGCTATATTCCCACTGAATAAAGACCTTATTAATCTCATAGTCCTTGTTCTGTGGAAGATGCCTGTGGCTATTTGAAAGAGAAATGTCCCACATAAGATTGAGTATTGGTACACTTGGTGTTGCTGGAGGAAGTGTGTTCCTGGAAGTGGGCTCTTAGAGTTTAAAACCTCGAGCCACTCCCACCTCACTCTCTCTGCTCTGTGCCTGTGGTTCAGGATGTGTGCTTCCAGCCTCTGCTCTGGCCACCACGCCTGCCTATGGCTATCCTTACTGCCATGACAGACTCTGGTCAGAATCATGAGCCAGAGTAAACTTTCACTTGTATAAGTTGCACAGCAGGAGAAAGTAACCATGATGCTTAGAAGAAAAAACCCTATAGACAAGCCATAAGTGGTGGTTCATGCCTACTATTCTAGTACTTGAAAGCCTGAGACAGGAGGATGGTGAATTGGAGACCAGCATGGACTACATACCAAGACCGTGTCTTATAAAACAATCAAAACAAAAGACCCTCTAAGAATACACATATCCCAGATTCAAATCAAGGCCATCAGCGTTTTTTTCTGAGGGCAGCAGGTAGCAGCAGGGAGGAAGGAACAAGAAACAAGAAACCTGGGAATAAGAGAACTCCAGTCCTGTGACAGAGAAGACCACCTCGCCGCAGGTGAGAAGGAAGTACTGTGGGATCTGCAGAGCCATGTTCACCGTGTTGGGTGGGATGTCTTCAAATTCCTTCACTTCCAGACAGCCATCACTCTGGACCACCAAAGCACCAAGCAGGCCGTTGAGACAGAGGCAGAGATATGCTTTAGAATAGCAACCGTTCATATGGACACATTGAGCGGACCTTCTAAGGTTAAACAGGCGATTTACCTATTCACTGCCCATTTTAAATGTAACTATTTGGTACTGGAAGCCTACCAGCTAAAACCCTGGTAATCACTAAGTCCTGAAGTCAGAGGCATCAAATACTGGCACAGCAAATACTCGCACGCGCACGTGCACACACACACACACACACACACACACACACACACACACTAAAACAAAGAATTAGCGGTGAGTTGGGTTAGTTCTGAGACCATTTACAGATCCTATTTCCTCTAGGTAATCATGAACTCGCCCTGAGTGATTGAGGATTCGGGCCAGCCAAGGTTGGTCAGGCTGTGGTGGGGTGAGCTACTAACCGCCCTTTGGATCACATAGGTATAGGCGCTGCCAAAGTCGAGGTTGGAAGATTTGAAATCAGATGGACAGTTTGGTGCAACCTCTGTGGTGTTTATTGTGTAGTGTTTTCTATTTAAAAAAAAAATAAAAAGATTAACAGTGATTATGGTTCTTGGTGTTAAAAATCTCCATTTTTTTTTTTTCTTAAGAAAAAGACAAGATGGGCTTGAACTTGGAAGCACGTTGCCCAGTAAAGGTACTTACTCGCCAGAAGGGAAGAACTGGTAATTGGTGGCATTGTGACTGGTGACATTTTCATACACTTTCCCACTCATTTCGATGGTGAGCATCTCGTTAAGGGTGTTGACAAACCTGGAACAGAAAGTCATCTGTCTTGTAACCAAACCATAGAATAATTTATCCTAGTGCACACATGCGTGCGTACGGAAGATTCCTAGGGTCTAGAGGCAGAAAGTCAGCTACCTTACAGTTGTTCCTGTCCACCCACTCAGAAGCACACACCCTTAAAAGAATTTATCTAAGTGTATCGATCCATGCCAAGAACTACTCCAAAGGCTCAGAAGTGTTGCCTAGTTTCCTGGTATTTAGGGGAATCCACTACGTAGTCATGGAAACAGATACTGACTCCTTTTCTTTCTAGATGGGAGCCACGCTTTCATGCTGCTGAGATGGAAAGTTTCAGAGCTCAATAGGTGAATGACCAAAATATAGAAGTTGCTGGAAGACAGCCGCCAGCAAAGCTTCCCTTGGGAGGAGAGAACCTGCCATTTTGGTTACCTCCGAGAGCTTGGGGCAGGGAATGGATGCAAGATCTGAGAGAAAGAAAGAAGCTGGCTAGCCCAATAAGAAGAGACTGTCCTGAGTCACTGCCCTCAGATGGGAGAGAGTCGAGTGGCTCTGGAGTGGTGCTGGCCAGCATCTGCTGAATGCAGGGAGGAATGGGTCACCCGAAAAGCCTTGGCCCTCATCCCAAGATTTCTAGCCTTGGCAAGTCCCCTTGCTTAAACCTCAGGAGGAAGCAAGTGAGCTGCCTGCCTTCCTAGGACCATACAGAACATCACGGGACAGATGGCACAGGTGTTTCCTTAGATGTTCCATGCTGGAGAAGACCTGAAGTTCTCACACTGCTCTAGGGATGTGCATGTTGCTGCCCTAAGGGAGATCAGCTGTTTGTTTTGCCCACCAAATAGGCAGGTGACAGATTATAGCAGATTGGCCAATACATAGAACAGGAAGTAATAATGACGGCCAGCTAAGTACTATAAAGACAACTCTGTCTCTGAAATACATGGCCATTTTTATCTGCTTCATAGTGTTTTGGACTGGTTCTCATGCTACTTGTGTTAATTTGGCTTCCTAGATCACATGGGAATCTGCCTGTAAGACACTGAGGGTCCCTGTCCCCAGTTGGCTCTAATTGGTAAATAAAGTTGCCAGTGGCCAATGGCTGGGCTGGGAGACAGATGAAATGTAGACTTTATTAAGTAATAATTCAGGAATATTGGTGGGTAGGTATTAGCAATGTGGAGGTTTGGACGTGCTCAGCCATTGTGTTGTTTAAGGCATAATAAAATAGAAGGCTACATGTGTGTGTGTGTGGCACATGTGTGTGAATGTTGGCAGGAGATAGAGAGGTCTGATCACCTGAAGCTGGAGATACACGTGGCTGTGAGCCCACCTGGTGGATTCTGGGACTGGACTCAGCACCTTCGCCAGAGCAGGAAGTGCTCTTGACAATGGCCGAGCCATCTCTTCAGCCCCTCAACCTATGTTTGATTAAAGGCTTGCCTATGTTTAAATCTTTCAATTTAAAAATTTCAACTTACTGATAGTGAAATATAAAAATTTATTTGCTTGAAATTTTGTATTTCCTTCCTTTAATTTACACATTAGTCAGAAAGTCTGATTTTGTGGAGGTTTTGAAGTCTGCTCATCAGTCTCTCCTAGTTTTCTAGAACCTCCTCTTTAGCATTGATTTTAGTACTACAGAAGTAATAAAATCCTTTCGCTCTATCAAGGATTGGGTGTTGCTACTCAATAGAAAAGCGATTCTGACGGTTTCCGATTCACGGTTGGAGGGGTCGACGTGTCAACAGCTAATGCCACTCATCTCTGTTCCTCAATATTCTATCAAAGATACTTTAAAATCTACAACCTCGCCATGTAGATCACACACAAAGACTTTTAATTAAATTAAGCCTTTAAGGGGAAAAGTGATAACTCAATCAGTAGAGTCCCTCCCTCAAAAGCAGGAACACCCCAGTTCAATCCTCAGCACACGTGTAAGCTTAAAGCTTTGGGGCAGAAGCAGACACAACCTGGGGGACAGGGCAGCTCACTGGTCAGCACATCCCAGATGCCATGAGCACTCTCAGGAAACAATGTGGATCTCTGAAGATATGAGAGTCGACTTCTGGGAGCCAAATGCATGCACAATGCACCTGCATGCACATGCACACACGCACATACACACATGTACACACACACACACACACACACACACACACTTTAAACACTAGTGAGATATTTTAGCAGTTAAAGTTTGATGTTACCACCCCCGTTGACTTGAGTTTGATCCCTGGAGCCCACAGGTGAGAGGAGAGAGCCGACTCCTGTAAGTTGTCCTCTGACACATGCATAGCAACACATGCATGCCCACACACATACAAGTACACACATACTAAATAATAAAGTCTGGCAGGCAAACCTGCCTCCAAGCCTGATGTCCTGAGTTCGATCCCCACTACCCACATGGTGTAAGATGAAATCAGCTCCTGGAAGCTGTCTTCTGACCTCCATATTCACGCATACATACACACATTAAATACATACACACACATAAACAAACAAACAAATAAATAGCCTAAATACTATGATCTACACTGTCCAAAGTTTCCAGTGTTGGGGAACATTTCTAAAGAAATCAAAACAATGAAAATATTGTTCTGAGAACAAAATGAAACCCCAGAGATGCTTCTAGTTCAGTGTCAAATACAAAGCACAGGGCAGCTGTGTGTGTGTGTGTGTGTGTGTGTGTGTGTGTGTGTATGTACATGTGTGTGCGCCGTGCGCATGTCTTATGCAAGACAAGACGGGCAATTACAAATATCCAAAGGAAGGACTATGGATTGAGAGGCGTCATCGTGACACCTCAAAATGAGACTTTCTTTAGAGAAAAGGCCTTAAGGAAGCAAAAGAAGCTGTTGGAGAGCCTTAATCTGACATGAGTGATTGGAGTCCTTACATGAAGAGATTAAGTTTCAGACACACAGAGAGAAAGAAGATGGCTATCAACAATCAATCAAGGAGGGAGGCCTCAGTAGAGACCAGTCTTCAGGGCACCTTGACCTTGAACCTTCAGCCAGAGGAAATAGGAAAGCATGAATTTCTGTTTAATTGAATCACAGGGCTGTGTGGCACTTTGTCCTGAGCCTCAGCACAGACAGGCGCCAAGAAAATGAGAAAAGGAACTAAAAACCAAATGGTCTTATGCTGGTGAGATGAATTACACTGATTTTAGTTACCCTGGAGAAACCTCTGGGTTTGTCAAAGTCAAAGATTAAGACACCAGAGGCTTGATGAGTACCTGCAAGTCAGAAGCCAACAGAGAAGTCTCCAGACCTCCAGCACTTTACAACCATGTGTGGGAGAAGAGGGCATTTTCAGGCCTGCCAGGGAATAAAAGGACAGCACAGGATCCAGGAAAGGTAGTTTCCTGAGCACAGCAGTGATGTCTCCGAGGACAGTGTCTGGAGAGACTACAGAGCATGTGCTTCTGGTAGGTCCAGAGAACAAGAAGGAAAAGTGGTCCCCAGGGAAGACTGTTAGTGCTCTGGACACTGTAACTAACTAGACACTTAGTGACCAGGTAAAGGCTAACATTATTTGTGTCATGAATGAAAGCTAAATTCTATAGATTTTTTTTCTACACCAGTTGATAATATGGACTTTTAAATCTAAGTTATGAATTATTCCGGTTGATCCAATCTTGTATTCTTGGTACACACGTGACACTTTCACACCATTGTCACAACTGGGATTGTTTAAGGGAATGTGTTAAGCTCTGTTAGATCTGAGAAGAACCAGTTTCAAAAGAAATCTCCATACCTGATTCCGTTCTCTCCTTTCTCTGGCTTTTGGTTAAGACCATCGTTTACCTGAGAGAGAAGAAATAATATGAAAATGTTTCTGAACCAGAGAGATGGCTCAGTGTGTATGGCACCTGCTGTACAAGCCTGGCCCTCTGAGTTCAATCGCCGAAAAGATGGGAGGAGAGAATCCACTTCACACAGTTATTCTCTCACCTCCAAAAGTGCACTGTGGCACAGGTCTCTTATGTGCCCATTATGTGCATATATATGTGTAAAATATTACTTGACAAAATGTAGACGTCCAGGTGTGTCATTTGATACAAGAAGAGTTAATCTGAATAAAGGAACACACATGCACATACAATAAATAAACAGATAAATAAAATTTCATTAGAATCAATTCACACTAGCACTTCAGACTTTGAGCACACGATACTGGCCCTTGTCCTGGAGATAAGGGTTCTACTTCTTCCTTATTGTTTTCCCTCTAGGGTAGCACATATGTTTCTCCTGTTATAGATCCTTGATAGTCAGTGGCTCCAAAGGGTATGACTCTCTAACAATTTAGATTGCCTGACCTTCGGACATGGGAACACTGTGTTGTCAACATGGAGTTCACTTTGAGAACTGTACAGATGAATCAGGAAGACCACTGAAAAATAAATCTCATATGCGCATTTTTGCTAGGCCACATTAACAGCTTTGCTGGGGTGTGTCAATCTGTGGGCCACAGGAAGCATACACATGATAGGGCAAGCCACCCAAGAGCTTGCACTTTATCTCAAAGTCTGAGAATGTGCATATGCGCTCATGTGACTTACATGTATACTTGGAAGAGTACATGCACACATAAGCATGGGCACATACTCATAACATAGTTATATTATTATTCATATACATTTATATTTTTACAAGCTAATATATATCATATATACATATATATATATCATATATACATATATATATACATATATATGTGTATATATATATATATATATATATATATTTTATTATATGTATATATATATATATACAGGGTCCCACTATGTAGCCCTGGACAGCCTGAAACTCAAAGAGACCCTCCTATATCTTCTTCTTGACTGCTGGAATCTAGGGTGCCTGATGCTATCCTTAACTAAGATAGGGTCTTCCTATGTAGTCCAGGCCAGCATCTGCTTCCTAAGAGCTATATATATATTAAAAAAAAGGTATGGACCACCACAGCTGGTTCCTAGTTTTCTTTTTAAATCATAATTCACAGTAATACTTCTTCTCCACCAGCCAGACCTTTACTGGGAGTCAAATGTTTTATGCTCCTCAAGAGTTTGAAGATTGCTTTATACAGTGCTCAATATTGGTAAAGCATAGCCACACCAATAAAAAGCTGTGCCCTGTGGCTGGAGACATGGCTCAGTGGTTAAGAGCACTTGCTGCTCTTGCAGAGGACCTGGATTCAATTCCCAGCACATACATGGTGGTTCACAACTCTCTGTAATTCCAGTTTCTGGGGACCTGATGCCCTCTCTGACCTCAGACACCAAGTACCCATGTAGTACACATATTTACATGCAGATAAAACACTCATACACATAAAATAAAGTCCAAAAATTTTAAAAGCTGTGTCTCTGATATTGCAAACAGCCGAGAGACAGCTGTACTTACCACACGGTAGTTACTGGGGTCCCACACTAGAAGGGTGTGCCGCTGACCCTGCTCAAACTGAGGAGCTACTGTGGCGACTCCTGAGGATCCAGAAGAAGACACGTTTATGCTTGTCAACTTGTCTATATCGAAAGTCATGAATGTGTCTGTCTGGAAATGGGGGAAAGAAGGCAGGAGGCAGAGTCAGCACTGTGTGTTTGGACATACACATCCAAAATACCTTGTGGGGACTTAATACCTGGCCTCCTATCCCTCAGACACTGTCATACGGTTCTTTGTGTATTACCACAGAAACTATACTGTAATTTTGTTTTGCTCTAAGGAAATATATGCTGTGAACATCATTTATAATCCTATAAATATACTATATTATACTGTGTATAGTATAATATACTATACTGTACTATAAATATTGTACTATGTACTATATTACTATAGTACATATGTACTATATGTACTATAAATATAAATACTACATTATACTACTAAATACATATACTATAGTACTATACAATACTATAAATATACTATATTATATACAGTATAATATACTATACAGTACTGTAAATATAGTACTATATTATTCTACTACATTACAGTACTACATATGTATATTATAGTACTATACAGTACTATAAATATACTATATTATACTATATACAATCAATATGGGGCTGCCCTAACTATCTGGAGTCAGACTTTTAACTCCTTCTTCAAGGTCATTAGCTTGTCAAGGTCTAAGTCCACTGCTCCAACTGTGGTGGATCAGGAATGAGAGTATATGAATCCACACCACTAGGGTGGACCTCAAGGCTCTCCATGTGACCAAGTCTGGGAACCAGAGGTCAAGGGCAATGACCTCCAGAGCAGGGTTTTCACAGAGGCACTGTATATATGAGGACAGATAATTCTTGGCTTGGAGACTGAGTGCCAGCACCTCTGACTTCTATATATAAAGTGCCAGTAGCACACTTTGCTAGTTGCCAGTTTGCAACAACTAAGAATTATCTGTAGAGACTGCGTAACATCTCCTCAGGGATATCAGCACCCCTGCTTGAAACCATGGGCCTTCCCTGCTGTTGAAAATGCCAGAGTGATCTGTACCCACACTTGAGTTAGAGGCCCATGGGTTTAGAAAGCATTATGAGGTGGACATTGACATGTGTTAATCTTGGACAAACCTTTGGGGTTTATACAAGGACCAATAAGAACAGCTCCTCAGAGCTATGTTATAACTCGGGTGGGTAGATGAAATACAAGGTCCTGTTTCCTTCTACTTACCTGAGACATTTGGGCAAGTGTCACATTCTCTCCAGGAAAATACACGGTCATGTCATTGTTTCCGATGTTCAAGACCTTAATTTGGACTTGATTTCCGCCAGGGAAGACTGGAAGAGTTTCTGAGAAAAAGAAAAAAGAGATCCACAGTGGGGACTCCCGTGGACAGTCACCATCACCTTAGTTCTGGAGACTCCTTCCTCTTCAATGTACAGCTCATCTGGAGACACGTGACAAACACCTGGCTCAGCCTACTGGTCACATTGCTTGGCGATAGAACTTTATTTAGCCTTAAAAGCAAAGGGAATCTTTTTATATCCTCTAAAAGGTGAACTTAGGGCTTTTAAATAGCCAATCATAAACGGAGTTCTGATCGCGTTCATGTTTTTTTTTAAAAACCCCCCCTTTTTCCCCTTTTTTTTTTTAAAAAAAAAACCCCCCACTATTTTAAAAAAAGGGGGGGCCCGGGGGCCGGAAAAAAAAACCCCAAATGGGTTTTAAAAAAAAGGGAAATTGGGTTTTTTTTGGGGGGGGCCAAAGGGGACCCCTTTTTTAAAGTTAACCCAATTTTTTTTTTCCCCCCCCCAAAAAATTTTTGGGGGGGAAAAAACCCCCCCGGGGGGGGGGGGGGAAAAAGGGATTTGATTGAACCCAAAGGGGCCCCGGGGTTTTTTAAAATGGGAAAAAATTTTAAATTTAAAAAAAATTTTTTAAAAACCCCAAAAACCCCTAAAAAAAAATTTTTTTTGGGGTCCCAAAATTTTTTTTCCCAACCCCGGGGGGCCCCCCCCTTTTTTTTTTGGGAAAAAATTTTTTTTTTTCCGGCCCCTTTTTTTTCCCCCCCGGGGGGGGAAAAAAAATTTTAAAAAAAAAGGTTTGGGGGGGCCCCGTCCCTTCCCCAATTTTTTTTCCCCTTTTCAAAAAAATTTTTGGGAAAAAAAACCCCCCCCAAAACCCCCGGGGGGGGGGGTTTTTTTTTAAAAAAGGAAAAAAATTTTTTTTTAAAAAAAAGGGGAACCCCCCCCCCCCAAAAAAACCCCCCTTTTTTTTTTTAACCCCAAAAAAAGGGGGAAAAAGGGGCCCCCCATTTCAACCCCCCCGGGGGGGGCCGGAAAAAAAGGGGGGGGGGGGGGGAAAACCCCCAAAAAAAAAATTTTTTTTTTTTTGGGAAAAATTGAAAAAAATTTTTTGGGTTTTTTTTTTTTGGGGGGGTTGTTTTGGGGGGGGGGGGGGAAAAAGTCCCGGCCCCCCCCAAAAAAAACCCCCCTTTTTTTTTCCCCCCCCCCAAAAGTTTTGGAATTTAAGGGGGGGCCCCAAAAAAAACCCCCCCCCCCCCCGGGGGTTTTTTTGGGGAAAAAGGCCCCCCCAAAAAATTTTTTGGGGAAAAAAAAGGGTTTCCCAAGGGGGAAAAATTTTTTTTCCCCCGTTTTAAAATTTTTTTTTAAAAAAAAGGGGGGTTTTTTTTTTTTAAAATTTTTTTTTTTCCCCCTTTTTTTTTTTCCCCCCCAATTAGGGTTTGGGGGCCCCAAAAACCTTTTTTGGGGGGGGAAAAAAACCCCTTTTTTTTTCCCCCTTTTTTTTTTTTTAAAAAATTTTTTTCCCCCCGGAAAAAATTTTTAAAAAAAAATTTTCCCCGGGAAAAAAGCCACCCGGTTTTTTTTCCCCCAACCCCAAAAAAAAGGGGGGGGGAAAAAAAAATTTTTAAAAAAAAAAAAAGGGGAAACCCCCTTTTTTTTTCCCCCAAAAAAAAAAAGGGGGGGGGGTTTTTTTTTTGGGGTTTTTGGGGGTTTAAGGGGTTTTTTTTCCCCTTGTAATTTTTTTAAAAAGGAAAAAAGGGGGGAAATTTTCCCCAAAAAAAAAAGGGGGGGGGGGGTTTTTTTTAAAACCCCTTGGGAAACCCCTTTAAAACCCCCTTGAAGTTAAAAAAAGCCCGGGGGGCCCCCCCCCTTTTTTAAAACCCCCGGGGGTGCCCCCCAAAAATCCCCCCCCCTTTTTTTGGGGGGCCCAAAAAAATTTTTTAAAATTTTTTTTAAAAAATTTTTTAAAAAAAATTTTTTTTCCCCCAAAAACCCCCTTTTTTAAAAGGGGGGGTTTTTTAAAAAAAAAAATTTTCCCCCTTTTTGGGAAAAAAAGCAAAAAAAAAGGGGGGGGGGCCCAGGGAAGGGGGTTTTTTTTTAAAAAAAAAAACCCCCAAAGGGGGCCCCCCCCCCCCCCTTTTTTTTTTTTTTGGGGTTTTTTTTCCCCCCCAAAGTTTTAAAAAAATTTTTTTTTCCCCTTCCGGTTTGGGGGGGGGGAAAAAAAAACCCTTTTGGGGGGTTTTCCTTTTTTTTTGGGTTTTTGGGGGCCAATTTTTTTAGGGGTTTTTTTCCCCCAAAATAAAAAAAAAAATTTTTAAGGGGGCAAAAAAACCCCCAAAAAAAAAATTTTTTTTTTAAAACCCCCCCTTTTTCCCCCCAAAACCCCCCCCCTTTTTGGGGTTTTTTAAAAAAACCCAAAAAACCCCCCCCCCCCCAAAACCCCCCTTTTCCCCCCCCCCCCCCCCCCCCCCCCCCCCCAAAAAATTTTTCCCCCCCGGGGGGGGGGGTTTTTTTTTTTTTAAAAAAAAAATTTTAAGGTTTTTGGGGGGTGCGGGGAAAGGAGACTCTGGTCCATGTGCTTTAGAACAAGCATTTTCCCAACCACTTTAGCAATCTCTGAGTCCCTTTTTTTTTGTTGCTATTTTTTGTCCCGGGCTAGTGGGGGGGGGGAAAAAAGAAAGCCTTTTTCATTTTTTCTTCTTTAACTTCCAAAAAACCTATGATCACACTTTGTTTTTTTTAGGCTTCCCATTAATAGCATTTTTTTTTTTGTGTTTAAAAGGGGATTTTCAGGGGAACCCCTGCATAAAAGACATTTCCCTTTTTTTTGCCCCCCCCCCCGTAAAGTGTGTGTGGGTGTGTGTGCGTGTGGGGTTTTGTGCAAGGCGCTGTATTTCAAATGGGTATGAGGAGGGGCATAGGATGTCAGGTGTCTTTTTTGTCCCTGTGCATTTTATTTACACAAGGCAGGATTTCTCATTGAACCTGTAGCTCATCATGTTTGGCTAAGCTGACCAGCCAGCAGCTCCAGGGATCTGAAGTTACAGATGCACACTGCCATGCCTGGCATTTTACATGAATCCTAGGGATCTGAACTCAGGTCTTAATGCTTGCACAGCAAGCACTCTTACTCAGTGAGATATCTACCATCCCCCAATATCTCTTAAATTTATTTCTTTGAAAGTTTCATCATCAGCCAAGCCTGGTAGCACAGGCCTATAATCCCATCTCCTTGGGTAGCTCGAAAGTTCAACATCTAACTAGGCTGCAGGGTGAGTTTAAGGCCAGCCTTGTCTCAGAATACAAAGGGAAAAGAGGCTGATATTCTATCTCAGTAGAAGAATATTTGTCTAGCATGTGTGAAATCGCCTTGGTTCGATTGCCAGTACTGCAAAAATAAATTAAATAAATGTCCCATCACCTCCGTGGGAGCTTCTGGAAGCAGAACATTTGCGAGCCCTGGACCAATAGCATCCCAGTCAACCCAAGCCAAACAGCCACCAACAGCATCTCAGCCAACCCAGGTCAAACAGACACCAACAGCATCTCAGTCAACCCAAATCAAACAGTCACCTACGTGAAGTTGAAACCACATTTTGCGATGAGCGGGTACACCACAGCATCCACAATGGGGACCATGATGACAATCAAGATGGCGTTCACCGTCTGCAGGGGAAGTGGAGAGGGGCGTTAGTGCAATCACAAGGAACACATGGGCCTCGGAAAGTGAGCTGAGCATTTTTCTCCTACCTGCATCTGGTCTGGCTGAATCTCAATTGCTCCCTGAAAAAGAGGAGGCAAAATCTTACTGGAAGGAAAAAAACTAGGGAAGGAAAGAAGAGAGGACCAAGGGACTAAAGCAGGGCAGTGGTGACCAGGAGGGGACAGACCAGGAGAGGCAAACTTACAATTTTCCCAGACATGGTTGTTGCTTGCAATGTCCATCTGGAACCCTAAAAAATGAACACATCAATTGTCTCATGGGGGATTTGGCTCTTTAGAACCTGATAATCCACCACCAAACCTTCTATATCAGGACTGAAATATTATGGGATTTGAAGTAGTCATAAGCATCTGATCTGCCTCTTAGCTCCGTCATAATACTAGGAAGACAAAAGTCAGTGGTACATCCTGGGATGCGTGAAGGACCTCTGAGACAGCTGTCCTCAGTGGGTACAAAATGGTGTGAATACATGGTACCACCTCCCAGGGTGAGCTCCTCAGGGCCCTGTCTTCTACAGGTGCCGGTGTCAGTATCTAGAACATTACAATGATAAGGAACCATTGGTAAAGAAAGCCAGGGAGGGGCTTTAAATGCTTTACCATAAAGACACAAATCTGGGGAGCCTAATACAGTTCATCTGTCTCTTACAGGATGTGATGATTTTTACGGAAGACTAAGAGCTTAGTGGATCAATATGAATCCATCAGCTCCCCATGGAAAGAGGCAGCCCTGCCCTGATTGTCTCTTGAGTTTGTACCAGTCACTGGGGACTTTGTATGTAATGTCTGATTTAGGCCTCACAGCAGAGTCGGGTGAGTAGGACAAACACGTTCAGAAGGGTTCCGAGTTCTTAGCGCATGTCACCCAGCTACCAGTGTCACCTGTGTTCTGAGTGCAAATCTGACCCCAGTTAGGCTCTTTCCACAC
This sequence comes from Mastomys natalensis, assembly GCA_021653895.1. Taxonomy (NCBI): domain Eukaryota; kingdom Metazoa; phylum Chordata; class Mammalia; order Rodentia; family Muridae; genus Mastomys; species Mastomys natalensis. The sequence continues at coordinate 834,192 of JAJTUV010000267.1, read as the reverse complement.
ACAAGGTGGCTCCTTTGCCATTTCTAGGCTGCTGCATACTTCATACTACAGACAAGGAGTATGTGTTTGCTCAAATGTCTTCCACGGGTAGCCTAGCTTTCCAATAATCTTGTCTGTGCACGACACATACCTGCCCACAGTCTCTAGAAGAAACAGAGTCTTCTTGTTTTGACTAGTGAGTATTGTGCACTAGGTAGTCTGACATGACTGTGCAGGACTCCAGTGTGTGTCCTACAGATGGCGTCATATCTATGTGCTAACTGGACTTAGGTTACAATCACAGCAGTAAAGGAGAACATGAAGTTGAGAGGGACATGGGGTGAGGCAGTTGGAAGGAGGTAAATGTGTATATATGTAGCAGGAAAATTTTCTGCTACTGCTACATTATTTCCAATAAAGCTCGGTGATTGGAGAGGAGTTAATGTGGGAGGAGTGAAGAAAGAGGAGAGGAAGGGGAAGAGAGAAGAAGAAGCAGGAGAAAAGGAGAGAGGAGGAAAGAAGATGGTTGCAGATGTCTGTGTATCTCTAGCAGTCTCAGGTAGTTATTTATAACATTGGTTAGCTAATTAGGTTAACAGTTCTAATTGTGTGAGCATCTTGTTAATTGAGCATTTCCAAATATATAAATATTGGATAATCTTTAAGCATTATGAGTCTCATTTCTACCAGGTACTGCAGTCATAGTGAGAATGGTCTGAGCTCAGCCAAACATTGTGGACAGTGTGGTGGATTGGCAGAGCCAAATGCCACGCTGGTGTTTTGTGGGTGCCAGGGCTGGTGTTTTTAGATAGCTGGAGCCATGGTCCAACCAGGCTGTGGGAAAATGGTGGCTGTCTGGGAACAAGCTCCACCAGGTGAAGTTTTTAAAATATTAACTGTAATATATATATATATTACATGTTATATTTATATGTAACATATATATATATATATGTGTGTGTGTGTGTGTGTATACATATATATGTGATGTATGTATGTATGTATGTATATATGAGATAAAAGACACTGTTTAAGTGTATGAATGTTTTAATAATTAGAAAGTACAGACCCACAGGTCTGGTCTGGTCAGGACCTGCTTCAAGTATGAGGACTTGTGTACAGTCATTTACAATTCTGTAGGGCACTTCTGGCTCCAGTATTCCATTTTAAAGTGGGAGATTTGTATCAAGACCCTGTTAATTAGAACATTCCACAAAACTCTTCAAAGGCAACACCTTCGACCATGTTGGGTCAGTAGAACAAACTCTCTCTGCCCTCAGTTCTGATCAGCAAGAGTCCCAGATGTTCTCTGAGGAAATCTCCTTAGGGTTACTCTACAGAAACGAATCTCAGTTTCTTCACTGATTCACAATAGACACCTGGATGGATCCTCTCAGGATACATTTTAATCAATAAACTCAGTAAGATCCAACAGTTACATTAGTAAAATAACAAAAAGAACTGGAAGAGAACAGTTTTGGAGCTGAACACCCAGTGTAGCTGAACACATAGCAGTGTGTACTACATTGTGATCAAACAAGAGACATTACCTGCTGGTCAAACAAGGCCCAGAACATGGGGAGTGGAATGTACAGGAACATCACCTTCGTGACCATCTTAATCTGTGAGATGAGCCGCTCCTGCAGGTAGACAGATTAGCCAGGGCTGGAGTCCACATGGGGTGAGGCAGTTGGAAGGAGGTAATGGTGTTTTTTTGTATAATTTCCTGCTACTGCTACATTGTAGCAGGAAAATTGCTGCTCTGCTGCTAAGTATGGATGTTTGCATCTAGAGACAAGCTGGGAGGTGACAGTTCAGTCTAAAGAACGTGAGCGCAGGTTTCTTTAGGAAACGAGACACTCTAAACAAGTGACCATTAAGCAAGAATAGCTGTTTGGGATACCAGCCACCAGAGCTCACTAACGGTCAGTCTCAAGGTCACCACCACAGCTCTTCTCTGTTCAAACTGAAGTCATGTGATCTCATGGCCTATGCCTAACAGAAGATGACCCAAACGAGCACTCCAAGGGGGTCATGTTGCTCCCCAGTAAATGATAACCATCCGTTTAAAGTCTTTTCAAAGCACTTGTGCATAGTCGTATTCCACATGCTATTAAGTGCAGGAAGGACATGGCTGAGGGTATTGTCCATGTACTAATAATCCTCTGCACTGTGCTTTCCTTCCACGCCCATTTCCTGGAGCAGCTGGGACCATTGCCGCAGGAGTATGACTTACGTCGTATTTCTCTTTGGCCCAGTCGAGCCAGTGTTCCCTCTTGGGAAATGCCTTACTTCGGTGCCGAAACCTGTTTTTGATGGCAAACTGAAGGAAAGAAAAAAAATTAAAATTTAAGAGAGAATCAACTACACCAGAAAAATACATTTCGAAGAATTCCCTTTTAATTGTCAAACATGGGAGAAGAGCACATTTTTCATGAGTAGATCCTATTTGCCTGGGTTGGGGTCCCCTTCTCAGGACTTTACCAGCCCGCCTAGAAAAGCATATTCAATAGAAATGTAACAAACACACTTGCAGTTATGTTTTCTAGCAGTGAATTAACAAATAAAAACAAAATATGTAAAAATCCACCCCCCTACCCCAGCAGGGTTTCTCTGTGTAGCCCAGGCTGTCCTGGAACTCGCTCTGTAGACCAGGCTGGCCTTGAACTCAGATCCACCTGTGTCTGCCTCCTTTACGATCCTTCATGCCCATGCTGGGATTAAAGGTGTGTGTCACCAACACCGCCGGGCTCTATTTGGTTAGTTTTATAAAGACAAAACACCCAAGCACCCTAATAAGTAATCTTAAGGAAAAAAAATCAAAACTTGGTTGAATTTTTCTTTTTTTAAAAAATTGGATTTTGATTTAAACAAGGTGGAAGGTAGAGGAAAGTTTTGGAATGATTCAATTAGAGGGAGGGAGGAGGGAGGGAGGGAGGAAGAGAGAAGATGGGGAGGGGGAGGGAGGGGAAGAGAGGGGAAGAGAGGGGAAGGGGGAGGAGGAAGGGGAGTGAATGAGAGGGGGATGGAGGGAAAAGGAAGGGGAAGGGGGAGTGAGTGAGAGGGGGAATGAGTGAGAGGGGAATGAGAGGGGGGTGGAGGGGAAAGGGGGATGGGGAGGGGATAGGGAGGGAGGGAAGAGCACTTACACCAATGCACTTGGCCACTTTGCCCATGATGTTGCCCTGGGGCTGGAACTTCTTGTACATTCTACTTCCAAGGACAAATACAACTGCACAGGGCAGAAGAAGAGGCGTCACTACAGAGTTCCCTGTGGTCTGAGATGCTCATTTATCTGTGTGGTATCCTTGGCGGGAGTCATGAGATTGCTTATAGACTTGTCTCCATCCTCCCAGGTGAAGACCTGCTTCTGATTCTGAGGATCAGGAAGCTTGAGCTAAAGCCTACTGCCTCCATCAGTCTCCTCATGAGGCCGCCTCCATCAGTCTCCTCACAAGGAGGCTCCTAGACTTGCCACAGCGGTTTAAACACAAGTCCTAGCTACTTAAAGGGAGACAAAGGCCATGGATGCCTTTGCATACCATAATCATCATCATTGTACAAACTACATCATTCTACAAAGACCATAAATACGGTGCTAAGATTTTTGGCTGTAATAGCAAGAGGAATTTTCTTCCTGTTTCTAATATTCAGGAGAAAGGTATCAAGAGTTGAATCAGACCCTACACTAGGTTTTTTGATCACCCCAAACCACAATTTGATAACGTAAGAGCATTGATGGATCACTCGCTTTCCCCTGGTGAGAAGGCGGAGACCTTGGCAGCCACTTGCTCTCAGGGGTCTCACTGAGTTCTGACCTGTACTGCAGATGTCCTTCACAGCTCACTGCCTTGTGCCACGCCCTTACAAGCACCAGTGGTAAAGGGTCCCAACAGACTGAGGCAGCATTTCCCTTTGCCAGCCTTTTTAACATTTAAGCTTTTTGACAAACTAATTCTAGCACAGAAATTTCTGGAGGAGCTGTAGACACCTACAGTCTTTCATAGGAAGATGCAGAATCTTTTTCTTAAGAACAAGTTACACAGACTTAATGAGAATATACCTGAAGTGCCATTCTCTGCTCAGAATCGAGAGAAGAAGCATACACAAGCCCTTAGAAGGGCATGGCCATCTTTGAAGAATTACAAGAGAAGACATATTGAGCAGGGAAGAGGTTGGCACTTGCATAATAGCAAAAGCAAAGCAGAGTTGTTTCAGTATGAGAAAAAAAAAGGTGAAAAAATGGTTCTATTTGATCATGGCGAGACCTAAAAAACAAACCTGGGGAAAGTGTGAAGAAGCCATGGGGTTTTCAGGGGACCAAAGGCCAGGTCCATCTCACACTAACTTTCAACTTAGAACACCCCAGGTTACCTCTTTGTATATCCTAAAACAACAACAACAACAACAAACCAAAAAAATGCTCAAAACCATATGTGAACATACTATATACATATGTATGGAATCTAGATTCTAGATTCTATCATCTATTTGTCTATCTATCTATCTATACTATCTATCTATCTATCATCTATTTATTTAGTCATCTATCATCAATCATCTTTCTATGTATGTCATCTATCAATCATCTATCTATAATCATCTATCAATCACCTATCTATCATGCATCTATGTAACTATCATCTATCCATCTTTATCATTTCTCTATTATCTATCATCTACCTATCAATCATCTATCTATGATCTATGTATGTATGTATGTATGTATATGTATGTATCTATCCCTTGAAAGCAGAGGACACTATCTTCTGTGCAGGAAGGGGAACAGAAAGAAGGATGAGGCAGGACTGGGATAGATAGTGGAACCCTGAACATGAAAAAGATACAATGATAACTATGTATAAAAATGTCATAATGAAACTTGCCATTCTGCATATTAAAGTAATCTATGAAGAAATCTAAAAAGCCATTGATATAAAAACACATGTGCAAATGAATATAACTATTATGTACATACATTCCTCCTAGCAGGAAAAGATTCTAGTAGAAACCCTTGGGATGATGGATAATGGGACTTAGAATGGCCATTGAACCAGCCTGGCGTTTCTTGACTCAAGCCACAGATGACCTGTGTTGACGAGTAAAGAAGCTTTCAATCTCCAGCTTAGCATGCTAGTAGCCTCTTCTGCCTCTGTTCATCTATTCAGATGGACCCAAATGCCCAAGTCACTGATGCCTCTTCTTCAAAGTCCTTTGAGGATCTCATTTTCTATATAATATGGCCGCCCCACTTTCTCCTCTCTTAGAGGGAGAGCATGCCAAATGCCTAATGGCAGGCTTTTGTGATACTTTTTGTTACAACTTGGTACACTGACTGTAACAAATCAGCCATGATAATTAATACAGAGCCAGACTTGGACACCGCTTGTGCCAGCTCAACTGATCTACTCACTTAGGGCAACAGCCATGAGAGCCGCCGGAACCCCAAAGGCCAGTGGGTAACAAGCTTGTTGACTGTGGATTCCACACTGCTGAACTGAGGAGAAATAACAATAGAATGCATCATGTTTTTGTTAATGCGTGTGTTGCTCCCATTTCTAAACACTCTCCACTCATCACATTATACTTTACTTCCTGTTCTGGACTTAGCTGCTTATCTTAATGATGCCATGGCCAACTGAGCAAACCGTTCTAAGGATTTTCTTTTTAAGCATTTATTTATTTATTTATTTATTTATTTAGTCAGTCTGTCTGTCTGTCCGTCTGTCTGTCTGTCTCTCTCTCTCTGTGGATGGAGTGCCTTAAGAGGTCAGAGAACAACTTGCAGAATTTAGTTCTCTCTTTCTAGTATCTGGGTCCAGGAATCAAACTCAGATTATCAGGACTACCAGCAAGCACCTTTACCGGCTTAGCCAGCTCGCTGGCCCTTATTCTGTGGATTTTCTTACTCGTGGAGCTAAATGTGACCTGGACACTCTAAGTCCAACATGTGGGACTCGGGAGCTGACATACTCTCATTCACTATTGCACGGGTCCTGTAAGCACAGTAGCTACACATTATGAGTTAAGGACAGTACTTATTTTAGGCCTTGGTGCCTCTACTCTGCCTTCACAGGGGAAGCAATCAAATCTAAACGATGGTTATACTCAGGCTCCTGGACTTGACCCACAGTTTGCCACCCTCTGACAGAGGTACTCTTAGCTCCCTGAGTTCTTCATCTTGATAAAGAAAAGTGTTAGGGCTTTGTAAAGGCAACAGAAGATCCCCAGAAATGCTCTGAAAGAACTAGATCCCACAGGGACTTTGGTTTGGTCTTTAACAAGCTATTTCACTACCTTATAGAGAAAAAAAACTTAACCATGGGGAAAGTGATGTTTGGGTAAACGATTCCTGTTCACAGCTGTACACACAATTCCCATTCATGACAGAGAAGACCTGTCCCTCAGGCTCTGAGCACTTCCAATCAAATCCTTGCTCCGCAGATGGCCACAGCTTTCCAGTTCCCCACTAATGAAGCGATAGAAACCTTTGACACATTCAGTTTCTTATGTCTTCCCAACTCTCTAAAACACACAGGGAGCCGGGCAAAAGGCCAGACGTCAACCATAGGCGGCTGTATGTCTTCCCAAGCATTGCCGATGGTGTCTTTCCCCTTGTAAAGGTTTACTATTAAACAATCAATGGTGTGAGAAGTTTTCTGTTGCCCAGGGAGTCAAGAAAGGTTGGAAGGGGGAAGCATGGAAGAAAGAAGTTTACAGTTAGATTTGGACAACTATCCCAGCATGTGTGACAGCTGGCCATTAAAGGAAAGCAAAAGACAAGGACTAGCCTTTGTTTTGTTTTGTTTGTTTGGGGACATGGTTTCACTAAGTAGCTCTGGCTGGGTTAGAACTCACTATATAGAGCAGGCTGGCCTCCAACTCACAAGGATCTATCTGCTTCTGCCTCCCCAGTGTTATGATCAAAGGTGTATACCACCACATCTGGGAGATTTAGCCTTTTTACCTGACTTTCTCACAGTTAAAAAGAGAAAATCCAAGTTCTTTTTTTTTTTGTTTTGTTTTTGTTTTTGTTTTTCGAGACAGGGTTTCTCTGTGTAGCCCTGGCTGTCCTGGAACTCACTCTGTAGACCAGGCTGGCCTCGAACTCAGAAATCCTCCTGCCTCTGCCTCCCAAGTGCGCCACCACGATGGTTCTTTACCTCTGAGTATGGGAGTGATGATAGTGGAGAGCAGGCTTCCAGCGTTGATAGCCAAATAAAAGATGGAAAAGAACCGGTTTCGCTGTTTTTCCTGTCATAAGAGGGACACAGTTAGGTTACCACAACCAGGCTGGGAATTATGGGAGATGGCGGGGCTCAGAACGGGGCTCACTTCTGACTTAGTTTGGTCAGTATCCTACTTTCGAGCATCCTGGAAAAGACTCGGACGGAGATGGGACTCCACGCTCCAGGGATTGGATCTCTAGACTGCTGTGAGTCACTGGCTCCGTGCAGTTCACGGTCTTACCTGACCCTCTTCAAACTGATCGCCACCAAACGCAGACACACAGGGCTTGATTCCTCCCGTACCAAGGGCTATCAGGACCAGGCGATCATGGACAGTGCTCTGGGGAAAGAGGTGGTTTAAGGCCAAGGTGGGAGTCCTCAGGAAGGCCCCTCCCCCTGTAGTCTCCTTACAAGGACTTGCACAGAAGCTGACACACGGAGCTTCACCCCTCGATGGGAAGGTAAGGCGTAAGAATACAGGCTGAGCGTTGAATGAAACCTGGACGCCATGGAATTGGAGCCTACTGTGTTTCGTCATTTATATTTAATTGAAAATGGCTTGAAATCTGAACAAGGATTTGCATATGGACTTTTGGCAGCCTTACCATTTCTAATAAAAGAACGAGTACATGAAATGTTAGTTAAGGGGTGGGGTGCATAGCTCAGGGGAGGAGTAAATGGTTGGTATGCATAGGCCCTGGCTTCACACAGATACCAATCAAACAAACATAAGCCTTATGTCATCAAAATGGACTCATAACCCACAAGATGGCTAGCTACATCATGAAGTTGAAGTTTAATCAGTCTTAAATTTTAAAAGAGATTTTGGAGTTTTCAAAGACTTTGGATTTGAGAAGAAAGCTTGTTTTGTTTTGGTTTTGTTTGTTGTTGAGACAGGGTCTCACTGTGTAGCCCTGGCTGACCTGAACTCATTATGTAGACCAGGCTGGCCTTGAACTCACAGACATCCATCTGCCTTTGTTGCCTTTGCTGCTGAGTGCTGAGATTAAAGACATTGCATCCTCAATGCTTGCTAAGGACTGAATTTTAAGAATTTACGTTTGTAAAGACTTCGGGACTTCTAAAACTTGGAATATTTTTATATTGTGATGTTCAAATTAATGCGTGATTTTGGAGGTAAATAAAAGAAGGAAAAGTTGTGACTGAACGGTGTTGTGTTTGCGTCAAGTTGACAATGTGTCCATTGTGTTAAATGGTTTTATGCCACCTTGAAGCTAGAGCCACTGGAGAGCAGGGAGCTGAGAAAATGCCTCCGTGAGATCAGGCTGCAGGCAAGTCTGTGGGATATTTTCTTAATTAGTGATCAATATGGGAGAGCCCAGCGCATTGTGGGTGGTGCCATCCCTGGGTTGGTGATCCTAGCTTCAAAAGCAGGCCAAGCAAGCGATGGGGAGCAATCCAGTAAGTAGCACCCCTCCATGGCCTCTGCATCAGTTCATGCGTCCAGGTTCTTGCCTTGTTTGAGTTCCTATCCTGACTCCCTTCAGTGATGGACTACAATGTGAAAATATGAACCAAATGAACCCTTCCTCCCCAACTTGCCTTTTGGCCATGGTGTCTCATCATAGCAAAGTAACCCTAACTAAGAGAAGAGCAGTGCACACATGCAATCCCAGCACATGACAGCTTAGGTGGAGGATTGTGAATTTGAGACTATACGGCAAGTTCTAGACCAGCCTGGGATACATAGTAAGATGCTGTGTTAAAAAGCAGTAAGCAAACAAGCAAGCCATGTAATTAGTGTACTGAGCCACATTTCAGGGAAGGAGAATAACTCCAGTAAGAGTAGACCTTGCTGTCAAGAGTTCAGAGCAGGTGGCTAGGACAAATGTCTGTTAAATAGAATTGCTAGAAGCAACCTACTGTGGTTTCAGGGAGAAACTAAAGGTCTTTAGTTTAGGATATTGGGGAAAGCTAGTGGTTGAGGGCCAAGGTCTATGGGAGTTATGTCCCCTAGTGAAGACACTATGAGCACAAAAACATTCACATGACCATACATGGAATGGGATGTTTTAACCCTAGTCACAGTGAGCAGACATTAGGATGGGGACACCTTGAAGACACAACTCTGAACAACATTCTCTACGTTACTGAGTAGGGAGGAAGACTTCTCCGTCCTCTTGGAGGACATTTCAGGAACAAGATGAATCATCAGATGGCCAGCTAAGCAAGCAGTAAGCGGGCGGGGCAGCAGTGACCACGGACTTACACGTGCACAGGAAGGCTGTCAGGAGTACCATTGTGGTCGTGGTCTGTGAGGTCATTGATTGAGCTCACCGAGATGACTGCTTGTCCAATCGTGTAGACGATGGATAATGAAATAATTGTCCTGTGTTTAGAAAGGGCAAGAGAGTCCTAGTTACAGGCACAGTAGCTGTTTGCTTCTGTTCTTCCTCCTGAAAAGCTTAAAGAGTGCAGTCATGGATCTACCCATTTTTCTTCCCCCCTCCCATTTCCCTTTTTCAAAACTAGGTAAAACTGGGAACTGCCAGGAAGGGAGAGCATAGGAACACAGAGTGAAATTGTGGTTAGAGCCCAGAAGGGGGAAGCCCCACCTCCAACTTCCCTCTACCCGCACCTCTGCCACCACAGAAATCAGTATTTGTAGCTTTGGACAATAAGGCTTAAAAATCTTGACAGCATTGAGTGTACTCAAGGGTTAGATCAAAGAAACAAAGAAACAAACAAGACTGGAAAGGAATGCATTGGTAGGGGTGAGAAAGGAAGTGGATGTGAGGAAATTCAGAGTAAACTTGATCAAAACGCCATGTACATATCTATGATATTCTCAAACAACTAAGAAAGTTTCCAACTTGGGCCTGGTAGTGGTGGTGGGCCAGGAGGAGTACACATTAAGTTTACAGACTTCTTTAAAGAGAGCTGACTGTTCTTCCTCCTGCCTGTGTTAGCACTTTGGTCTAGAAGAACATCTTCCTTCTCTATAAAGTTCCCAGACACTTTTCCTGATAATTTCCCATGAGATAGCCCCTATTTGGGTAAGTACTCACAATGGCTCACACCCACCAAGCCACAGGAGCCTGTAGCAGCAAGACCTGGGCATCAGACAGAGTCTTTTCTTACCAGTGATAGTCCGAGTCCCTGCCACTATTTCAAAACAATACAGTTTGTTTGCATATGTGTGTGTGAACAAACAAAACAACAGCAAAGCCTCATCCTTCTTGAATTTACTTTGTCAAGTGCTAGGACTACAATATAAAGCAGAAACAAAGACACAGACGTCCTATGAGTTTCTTTTTCTTGAATCCTTCCCAACCCCGGAGTCTGCCATCCCAAATCACAAAGCTCACAGTTTACATCTCTGCTCTTGTGGTGAGAAAGTCCCAGTCACTCACTTGAACTTCCCCAGCCATGAGTCTGCAATCAGAGCGCCAAGAATTGGAGTCAGGTAGCAGAGAGCAACGAATGTATGGTAGATGGCCGTGGAGAGATCATCGTCCCAGCTAAGGAAGTTCCTGAAGTACAGAACCAGGAGTGCTTCCCAAGGGGGAGGGGAGGTGGGTAGGGAAGAGAAGCAGAGTTAGGGCTGGCCGAGGCAACACACGCTCTTATAGAACGGTGAGGTGAGCCGGAAAACTTACCTCGCATCCCATAGTAGGAGAATCTTTCACAGAATTCATTGACCACGATGAAGAAGATGCTCAATGGGTAACCAAAGCAACCCTGACAAGCAGGGAAATAATATTTAGACTCCTCACAAGATTATACTCACACACCGGCACTGGAAGCTGGACAGAGATCCACCACACATGTAACAAATCCTCAGCTCCATTCAGAACCAGAATTGTGAATTTTGTGGGTTTTTTTTTTTTATAGCTTTATGTTAGTTATTCCCCCACAGAGACAGCAATGAGATAGATCAGCTAGCAGGAGAAGGAAATAAACAGCACTCCTTAAGCCGAGGATATCTCATGCAGAACTCCGGACGGATGCCTTAAGCATGTGTGTCCACCAAGAAACAAAACATTGTGTAACTTACAGGATGAAGACATCAGAGAAAGACAAAGGATACTCACCCGAGACTTGGACATCCCTAAAAGAAAAACAAAACAACATTAAAGTCAAGTTATGACAGTGCTTTTAACTGAGCCCGCCTCAGCTCCTCTGGCTTCCCACAGCAGTAAGCCTTAGTGTCCTCTGGGATCCAGGCATCGGACTCGCATCTCATCTGCAGTGGGGGACTGGTCTCCTCAGGCAATGCTTGTGAGATTCGAAAGTGAGAACCAGTGCTCAGGAGATCATGCCCAAACCGTTTCCTCCTCAAACACTTCAAAGGCTGCCTCTGCATAAAACCAAACATTCTGGTGTGTTCTTCCATATCTCACAAGGTCAGTGGGGTGCTTCGAGGGTTAAATCATTGAGGTATAACACGCTTTGAGGTGTCTAAGATTCAGCCTCTCTGTTCCTAACCCTGCCTTTCTTCCTGCCCTTCTCGGAGCAGACTCCAGTGTTTCAATGGACTGTCTGTTCACTGACTGTGTTGTGTGTCCTCTCAAAGTTTGTAACATGGGAGACAGCAGCCAATCACTGGGTGCCCTATCCATTTAGCATGTCCCTTTCCACTTGAGTGCTGGCACTGGTGTTGAATTCCCTTTACATGGTGTGCTGTTATGGTGGGCCATTCGCTCTAGGCTACCTGTCACTACTGTGCCCCCTTTCAGGGGATGCCCATCCTCTTCCTGTTTCCCAGACCCCACTGACTTCATTTTATAGTTCTTTGCTGCTAGGGCCCCTGAGGCACACACCCTGCTTCTGTCAGGAGTCCACCGACGGACCGCTCTGCAGTACTGGGTTACAAACTGGGCTGTGCCTGAGATTCTCCAGGGGGCTTGTAGAACAGACTGTCGGCCTGGGCCAGTGCTGCTGACTCGGAGGTCTGGCGGGCACACGTGACTGTGTTTTCTAACCAGTCTCCAGTGGTTGTACGCTTTTGAAAACTGCTGTACTGGAGAATTGTAAGTAACCCTTAAACCCCAGTCCTGGCCCATGTGCCCCACCCTACAGCAGCATGAACCATCTGGAGAGGGCTTGTTGGACCCCACATTGGTCACTGTGTCTTGCAGTAAGAGTTAGAGAGGCCCTGGCTTTAAAATAAGCCCCATGGTGACGTGGATGCTGCAGTCTGGGGACCTGTCTTTGAGAAGCGTGTATAAGCTGTGGTCTCTGGTTTCCTGACAGATCTCCATACGTAGAGATGACCACTTCTTTGGCCTGAGAACCAGGAAGACCAGCTACCCAGAGCAGAAACCAAATGCAAAAGCTGAGCAAGTATTAGTGTTCTCCACCGCTCCCTGCCTCAGTCTCTTATCATGTTTCCCATTCACAGCTCTCCCCCTCTCAATCTCCACTGTGTACTGTCAGTCTGTGTGGCTCCCAGCCCCCATCCACCACAGGCACACCCTGCTCCTGTCAGCTGAGCTGGGGCCATTTCTACCTGCCCACTCCGCTATGGCCCCAAGGTATCACAGGGTATCACAGCAGATGGTCTTGCAGTCTTTTGCCCACTTCAGAGTATATTTGATGTTATTTTAGTCTTTGCTTCAAGGAGGGAAACACCACCATCCTGACCTCCTAGGATGCTAGTTCCCATTCTCCTGTGGTTAAAGCTGGAGCCAGAGATTCCACATCATAACCAAACTCGGTTTTCTTTGATGGAAGGGGTTGCTTCAAGGTGCAACGAGAGTCATGGGGTCAGAGCTGGGATTGAATATCAGTTCTCCCAGCTGCTGCCTGGGTCCCCGGGCAAGCCTGGGTAATCAGTGGACTGAAGAGAAGCACCCTCTGCTTTGTAAGGTACTGTAAGAGTTCATGAGGGACCAGCAAGATGGCTCAGACTAGTTTTCCTCTGACTGATAACAGTTTATGTAAAGGCTGTTCTCCTTCACTTCACACGTTAGTTAATCGGAGACATTACATCCTAGAATCTTCAGCCTTGAAGGACACTCTCCTGAGTGGCAATTAAATGTCACCACAGAGAAGGACAGAGGAGCAAATCAGGATGTGGATATTTTTCAGCACTCTGATTTGCCACAGGCCAGCTTGTGTTCTTGAAGAAGTGGCACACTGTTCTATCTACTTAAAGTTTGGAGAATGTGGTCTCCCCAAGGCCTTCGAAGAACCAAGCAAGGAATGAGACTAACACAAAGACTAAACACAATGGTCCAGAGATTCTCATGAGGAGGGGCTGCAAGCCCAGAGTCCAGAGAGCCAGACTGAGTCTCACTGCACCAGTGTCTTTCCTGTGTCCCTAGATGTTCTGGTTCACAGGGGAAGAACCTTATCTCAAGAGCAGTGACTATATATTCCTGTTAAATATTACCTAGCACTGATTCACATCAAATGTATATATGGTTACGGGTAGTGTTTAGAGGGCTGAGCCCATGGCTGACCAATCATCAGGCTTAGAATTTCATTATGGAAAAGGAAGGGTCCAACCTCACTCAAGCAAAGAAGAAACTAGAAAAAAGAAATTAGATCTCTTTCCTCTCTTTCCCTCTCCCTCTCTCCTTCTTTCCTATCTAGTGATAAAGGGTGGAAAAAGAAGAACCACAACATAGCTGAGATTAGCTACAGTCAGCAAAGAAGAGCCTTGGTCTCCAGGGAGGACAGCAGAGTAGACGAGGCTGTGGGCATTCTCCAGCGCACCAGGCTGTGGGCATTCTCCAGCACCCTGATTGGTTGCAGAGTGGCTCATGTTCTTGAAGCAAAAGTCAGAGATGGTGGGACCCAGACATCCTGCAGGAAGTGTTTTGTGTATTGAAAGATGTGCATTCCTGAGAACTGCCTTTATTATTCCGGGGCAGAGGTTGCTAAGCTCCTTTTATAGAATCCCAAGCTATCTGCTGGCCATACGCTGAAGTCAGCACTTCTTATCTGAACACACTTGTGTCAACAGGACCGCTATCATAGAAAGGCCAAGTATAGATCCAGGGGCCACAAGAGACTTGATTTGAACTCAGATTTCAACTTCAACCAGACTCATTTACTTTAGACCACTCAGTTCGAAATGTTGGGTGAGCCCATGTTTCCAGAACAGCCTGTAGGTCACTGGGAGATGTAAGTATGACCAGGATTACATCTAGACTCCAGACTCTCTTATCTAGAGAGCTCAGTGGTGCCAGTGTGTCTAATCACTGACTAAACATTGGCTTTTGCTGTTATTATGTCTAATGGATTTTTGAGTTTCTATTATCTAAAAAATTTAGACAAGAATAAGTAACAGTAAGTATATATTAAACATTTCTCTTATTGCTAACTTTGGGGTGCAGTGGAGTGACAGAGAAGCAGGGGAAAAATGAGACACCAGGGAGACCCACCACTTACTAACATTTCTCCTTTGATGTGGAAATTTCCTGTGGTTTATGCAGAGCATAATAAATTGAGTCACGTAGGCTTGGGATCTCTACATAATGTTTTGCTACCTAAAAATCAATATAGAGAAAGCTGCCTAATGGGGACATATTCTGAGAAACGTATTGCATCATTGATGGCAAAGATGATGATGATATTTTCATCCATATCCAAACACCATGGAGTGTATTTACACAAACCGGAGGGTAAACCTATCACAGGCCTACGGTATATTGTAGCCTTATAGGCATGTGCTATCTACAGTCAGGACACTGTCATGCGGCACACAGCTCGGATCCCTCAGCGATACTCAGACTGCAGAGCGCACTTCTGAAAGTTGGACTTGGGATACAAAGCACTTTACTGAAGTCTGAGAAACAAACTCCTCCTTTCAGGTGGAGAGAAAACTATTCCTTACCATTTCTAAGAATACCGGCACCCTAAAGTCTGGGCAAATTTGTAGGTGTCTTTCCTTCCATGGAATAGGGGGGCTTTGCTGATATCATTACAGATTTTGAAATACAGTCTTTATCCTGAGTCAGTCAGTGGATGAATATAAACACCATACAAGGAAAAGAAGTCACAATGTGTTCATTGCCAAAGCAAGTCAAGCCAGGCACGGTGGTCCCAGCAATCTGGAGGCAGAGGCAGGCAGATATCTGTGAGTTCAAGGCCAGGCAGGTCTGCAGAGCCAGTTCTAGGACAGCTAGGGTTACCTAGGGAGACTCTTTATCTTAAATAAAAACTAACACCCCAAGAATAAAGAAAGCTACCTAGATGCTGAAAGCATGGAGCTACTACTGTCAGGAGCATCGCTAATGAGAGAGCGAGCATGGAGTTTATGAAATGATTTGGGCATGATGCCATCCAAGCTCAGTGCCGGGGACTGTACCCAAGACTTGATTGGCCATGGCTGGTCTGAATTCTGGCAGAAATTTTGTGGCTCTTTCGGGACAAGGAGGAGAAACTGTGATGAGTCTATACCCAATGCGCCCCCTGAGTCACTCCTCAGGAGACAGACACGGACATCAACCTACTTAGCTGCTGCTTAGTGTCAGCTCCTCAACAGTGAGGTGCCTCATACACAGTGACAACAGCACCTCCTGATATGCCTGTGTTGCAGGGCAGGTGCCAGGGCACTCCGGCTGTACGATCTACTTAAGTGATAATGTGCCCTTGTATCTTTCTCATCTGTCAGTCAGACCATGCTTTGTCTCATGTGCGCTTGACAGCTGGGTCTTTGCCTTCACACCTTGGTGACTACTGCTCAGGCTTGGGCACAGCTCCTGGCCAGCATATGCATTTTGAAGGGCTAGAATCCAAGGTTTCTCATGCAGGTGGCTCAAAAAACAGCCTGGATCCACTGATTCACGGTCTCGGAAACTAGAGGTCTGAGACCAAGGTGTTTTGAGAGTTGTTGTCTTTTGTGCCCGAGAGGGAGTGTTTTGAGCCTCTCTAGGGGTTTCTAGCACCCTGTGGTATTCTTTGGTTCATAGAAGCATTGTCTGCCATTGTCCTCATCTCCACACAGCATCCCTCTCATGTGTGTCCTGTGCCCAAACCTTCCCTATAATAAACACATCAGTTATTCTGAACTTGTAGCCTACCCCACTCCACTCTGATCTGATATTAACTAGTCACATTTGCAACTGCCTCCACACATTCTGGTACTGGGGGCCTGGATTTCTCTACCTCTGAACTTCAGGGATGCATATTGCAGCCCATAATGGTCAAAGGCTGTTTGCTTTGTACCACTTGTTTACTTTATGTTGCAACATCCTCCTACCCTTTAAAAATGTTTCTAAAGGATCAGGGAGGCGGCTTGATCAGACGATGACTGTTAGACTAGTGCAAACATGAGGACCTGAGTTCAGATTCTCAGTATTCACAGATAAAGCCAGACATGGCAAACACAGCTAAATCCCAATACTGGAGAAGTAGAGATAGGAGCATCTCTGAAGCTCACTGGCTAGCCAGCCTAGGTGAATTGGTAAGACAGAGACTCTGTCTGAAAAAATAAGGTGGAGAGAGAGAGAATAAAAAGACAGTTGACATTGTCAGGAATAGTAGCTCATGCCTTTAATTCCAGCACCCAGGAGACAGAGGCAGGTGGATCTCTATGAGTCTGAGGCCAGCCTTGTCTACACAGTGAGTTCCAGGATAGGCAGAGCCATATAGTAAGTCCTTGTCTCAAACAAAACAACAAACAAACCTAAAAACTAAAACCAAAAGGTACCTGACAACAACTTCAGACTTCTATGAATGTGTGTACGGCATGCACATAGTCCTGTCTTATAACCAGACACTATTCTCTGAGCATTCCTGTGATTTGCAGAAAGGGTCTTGTGGGCCCCAGGATCTAGATATCTTTTGACAAGCTCAGAGATCATTCAGTACCAAAATGCTCCATGGCAGGGAAAGGTCAGGAGGCCAGAGAGTCCCTCGGGGTTAGCATGTAGCAAAACAGAGGGCCCAGGAAGTGGTAGTCTTAAATCCTGCCCAGATATAGACAGGGATCAGGTGTGATGGTTTCCTTAGGCATGGCAAGCTGGGTGAGAAGACCCCCAGGTTCAAATCTTTGAATGCTTGGTCGTCCTTACTGCGTTACTGGAACTGTTTGGGAAGGGTTAAGAGGGATGACTTTGTGGGAGGAGGTGTGTCACTAGGGGTGGGCTTTGAGGTTTGTTCATTCTTTCTCCCTCTCCCTCTTCCTTTGCCTCTGTGTCCCCTTCCCTTTCTCTCCCCCTCTCTCATTCTTGTGGATCAAGGTATAAGCTCTCATAGGACCACTCCAGAGCCATGCCTACCTGCTGCTGCCACCCTCCTCTCCTCAGCGGTCATGGACTATAACCCTGTGGACCTGTGAGTCCAGGTAAAATGCTTTCTTTTCTAAGTTACCTTGGCCATGGTGTTTTGTCACAGCAATAGAAAAGCAACTGACATAACCCTTGCTCCCCAAGTTGGTTCCTTTATCTATACTCATATTTTTATTGCAGAAGAACACCCTTGGGCCAGGACTTAGACTGAGGCTTAGTGTAAACACATGTGGTTGAGAGTGAAAAGATGACTATATTCCTTGATTACAGAAGAGAAACTTTTCCCCAGAGAGGCCTCTGGAAAGAGACAGAGGGAAGACATGATGGGGGTGGCTATGGGCCACATAAGCACCCTCCTCCCTCCAGCTCAGGTTGTAGACTCCCAACAGAGGACAGGAACCTGCCAACCGGCGTAGGAATGTGCTGAGCATGCTGTATTGATACACAATTTAATCTTGTATATTTTCATAGGAGGGAACAAGGTCCAAACCATCTACAAGTTGTCAAATTAAAAGAAGTCAGCCTTTAGTCTTTTGAGGAGTTTGTTTTAGAGACAACTCAGACTACAACTTTTATAGACATAAATGTTGGTAGAATGTGTGCACTTTAAATTTTGATAGATAATTATCTAATAATACTCTGTGTAATGTTCTAAGTAGCTCCCTCCCCCACACTGTCTTATAATCTTGGGATGAACAGGCATGACAGAAGCAGCTGCCTTGAAGATAAAACATGCACATGTGATTCAGTGGTATGAATACAGACTACCTGGAGACTTGCCCTACCACTCAGCACAGCCCCACTAACATGGTATCAACGAATGTGGGCCTGAATTTTAGAATAACGAGATAAATTGCCTGTGTTACTTTGACAGTTTAAGTTTTCTGATTTCACCTGATATATTTCTGCCTGATTTTTGAGAGAGGCCTCACTCTGTAGCCCTGGCTATCCTGGAAGTCATGGTTAGATCAGGCTGGTCTTGAACTCACAAAGATCTGCATGCCTTTACTTCCAAGTACTGGGATTAACGATCAGTGATGCCACCACACCCAGCATAGGATTCACCAGATGTTACCCATATCATGGGGATAATCTTTTCCTACCACTTTTTGTTACTAAATGGGTTGTTTAGAATTGATTGGGACTATGACAAAAAGCTCACCTATGTTGCTTGCCATCCAAGGTAGCGCCTGAGGTGCTGCTGATCCCAATAGAGTCATCTTTGTATGCATATATATTACAATTTAATCCCACATGTATGTGATAGCATACATTTTCTTACTATGTTATGGGGTTGGGTAGAGCACTCCAGAATCTCACAATATGGCCTTTTTGGAAACAGGGTTGCTACAAGGATAATTCACCTAGGTGAGGTTAAGCTGGAGAAGGAGGGGGCACATTAATCCAGTATGAGCGATGTCCTTACAAGAGAGAAGAGACCGGAGACAGATACACAGGAAGAAGACCACATGACGGTTGATATAGAGACTGGACAATGTCTCTGAGCTCAGGGCTGCAATGCTACTAGAAGCCACTAGAAAGGCCTGGACCAGAGCCCTTGGAGCCTTCAACAGAGCATAGCCTTCCTAACAACTTGACTGGACTCCCAGCCTCCATATCTGTGAGGAGACACTCTTGTCATTTTAAACACAGTACCACTTTAGTTATGGGAGTCATGAGAAAACACCCAGGATGTGAGTTCTTACGCTTGGCTTGAACAGAGAAAAGAATTCTTTTCCTCAAGAACTCTCAGATCTACAAGTGAACAGAGCTCTGTTGGAAGTTCTAAAGAGCTTGTTACAAAATCTTGTCACTCCCTGCTCACTGCAGCCATTTTAATTGGATTGGTTTGAGAACTTGCGATGAGTCTTCCTATCCAAGAATACTTTGTATCCTTTCTAGTCCTGAACCTGATTCTTGGACCAAAACTTCCTAGTGAGGCAGGTGCTCACTGTTACATCTTCCCACATAGTATCTGGTGGAGGGCAAACCTGCCCTGCAATGGGCAACTCCTGTAATCGGTAGCAGTAGTGGGGGCTGCAGGGGGGCTTCATCTAAACACCTGGAAGACCTTCTGTTCTGTAGTCCATGGAGGAGGATCCTGTCCTTATTCTCCCTGGGCAGTGTATTTTCTTTTTCTTCTTCTGTTTAAATGAAGATTCATTTTATTTGTGTGTGTGTGCGCACATGTCATTGCATGCATGTGTGTTTATATGCCCATGAAGAAGTTGGTAGAGCCCCTGGAGCTGGAATTAAAGGAGGTTATAAACCACTCAGTGTGGATGCTGGGAACCAAACAGGTCCTCTGGAAGAGTAGCAAGCACTCTTCATTGCTGGAGCATCTCTCCAGTCCCAGCAATAGCATTTTCTAACTGCTGACATGTGCTTTAGTTCTGTCCTGCCAGCTAGTGGCAACTGTGCTTGTAAACCAAAGGACAAAGTTACAAACAGAGATTCTCTGGTTCCTTGTGTTGCAACCACAGAATTACAGGATCTCTGAGTCAGTCCTTGTCACTGGCTCCTGGTAACATTCTGCCTATTCTCTGTCATCAGGGAGGAATGTATGGATGTCCCTCAGAAGTCACCCTTGTTTTCATTTCCTTATCTGTTCACCTGAGACACCTACCCACTTTCCCTCCTGCAGGGGACAGACTCCACTTGCTATTGTGTAATGGAGCTCTGGGCCCAGAGTTGGAACATAGCAGGGTTGAGGAGCCCCAACCTTTACTCATAGTTCACGATACTCATTCCATCCAGAGTGGTTCTCCAGAGAGGACAAAATGGCAGGCTACCCTTCTGCCGTGAAGTTTCCTGAAGCTGGACCAGCCAAATGTATAGGTGCTTGATCTGTGTGTTCTCTGCACTTCATGGGATGCCTCAGTAATTTCAATAGCCACAGGAAAGTTAAGAATCAGAAAACCCAAGAAGGCGAGAAGAGATTCTCTTCCACCTAGAAACGCTATGGAAGTGTGAACAGCAAAGCCATAGTTTAGCAGGAGGCTGACTGCAGATGGTCTCACTTCCTGAGGTCTCATTTATCTCAACAACAACCAAGAGGGAAGTGTTTCTAAGAGTTTTGATTTCTGCCCCAAGGATGTAGGATTATTCTATGACCTTCCATAGGAGTGACTATCTGGATAAACCAGGGACTTTAGGCCCACTCTGCCAGCTCCAGTGGGCAGGCACTTCACTTTGATTCCCTCGGCCTCCATAGTCATTTTTCAAATGGCCACAAATCTACCCAGCACAACAGACACATACTCATATGTACCCAGGGGCAGGCTGGACTACTTATTATGGATTACCACAGTCTAATTTCTAGAATGCAATAGCAACGTTTAGATATGAGTAAGGGTCAAGGAGAAGAAACTGTTGTCAGTTATGATCACTTAAAGTCACCATAAGCCTCACTCTCAGAGTATGGTACTGGGACCAGCAGCAAGGACACTATGAACATGCCAATCCTTGGCTCCCACTCCAGTCTCATGGAGCCAGGACCCTAGGGGTGGTGTTCATCCAGATGATGGGGTGTGTGCCCAAGATAGAAGCCAGCCTAGGGATGGAGCACTATTGGTAGATCACTTGCTTAAGCATAGGCAAAGTCTTGGACTTGATCTTGCACACTACATAAAAATGAGTGGTACACATCTATAATCCCAACAGTTGGGAAGTGGAAGCAGGAGGATTAGAAGTTTAAGATCATTTTTCAGATATGAAGCATTAGAATTGTGATTCTGTTATCTCAAAATAAACAAACAAGAAGTAAAAGTAAACTTGGAGATTGTCAGCAAGAGCCGGGTCTCAGCTCCCACTTCCTGCTGCTAGCTAGGTTTCCCCGTGTAGATACTCAGTGACCTGCTGCTCACTCCCAGCTTGGAGCACCAGCTTCCCAGGGACTTTGGTTGAGCCAAGTGCTTCTAAGGTGGGAGAGAATGGGGAAGGACTTTTAAATGGCCAGGAGGGAGGTGCCTGCAAGGCTGGCTCATCTTTTCACACCCAAGCAAGAGGCTGACTTGGAAGAATTCCCAAGACACACAAACAAGGCTGAGATCTGAAGAAGGCATGCAGTAGAGCATGATTTACTAAGGAAGTAGACTTCTCAGCCTTGGGAACTGGAAGGGAGCTTCCTTCAAGAATTTGACTCTTGTTCCTAGTCCTCAGAGTCAAGTACTCGAGTGAAGAGGAGCCATGGTTTTCGAGGCTGGAGTGTGAAACCTGTATATAGTCCCATCAAACCCAGTACAGCCTTTTTGCTCTAAGTTTTAAATAAGAGGGAGTAAAAACAGGAAAGAGATCATGTCTTAGAAAGCTTTAATAAAAGTCTCCTCAGCTTCCCAAAGGTGCTGTGGCTGCCCCCTCCTCCTTGAGGATTCTCCCCAGCCTGGGAGAACTTCTGTTATTCAGAGACCTCTTTCCAGCAGACAGCCTAAGAGACCAGTGCAAACAGTCTCTCTTTCATCACCCATATCTTCAGGCAAAGGTCCGGCTGCCTTGCAGCTCAGGAGACAATAGGATACATTGATTTAAAATAATTGAAAAGTTGAAGGCTGTTTTGCAAGTACATAGAAAAATATATAAATGCCAGGTATGTTAGCTCACACTTGTAATCTCAGCACTTGGAAGGTTGAAGCAGGAGGATTGCTATGAGTTTGAGGTAGTCTGGGCTGCATAGTTCAGGTCTCAACCAGACTGAGCTACAGAATAAGACTCTGTCTCAGAAACAAAGATGGATCAGGTGCTCGAGCACACACATACACAATCAATACATAAAATTCAATAAAAATTTGAAAGGTATTTTTTTTCAAAAGACAATTAAAAGTGAAAAGAAACCATACAAAGGTTGACATCAATGCCTGCCTGTAACTGGTTTTATTGGGACAGCTCCACCCACATGTTTACCGAGTGTCTGAGGCTGTTTCTACACCAAGGACAGACCCAGGGTGTTACAATTATGCTCTTCTCTACAATAGAGTACTGATCTCTACCTAAAAACAAGTCAAGGTTTAAGATTTCAACCATGGCTGCTCAGGTTCAGCCATGGGTGTCCACATCCCAGGCAGCTTCATAGCCTGTGAGTGCTATAGAGTCACACATGTCTCTCTCCTTTCTAGTCATTCATCACTTCGTCCCCTGGATTCCCAGGGGGAGTGACGTCCTTGGTGTGAGCACCGGTTTGAACCACACAGGAGGAAGCCAGCGGCTCAGGGCACCTGTTTCTCTAAGACCCGTTGCCTGCTCCTTCCATTCCTCAAGCATGTATTCCTAGGGTCATGGCCTATCACACAGCACCTGAAACAATTCTGACACACTGTAACTGCCAACCACTGTTTTCAAGAGGAGGAGTCACTAGAACTTTTAATTATCTTTTCCATTTCCTTGCTCTTGATATGGAAAAGCTGAGACATCTACAAACCAAACCCTGGTTTGATTACAAGTCACTAGTTTCTGTTCCCAAGCCACGCAAAACTCCAGCTGAGGAGCAGTTAGTTTATCAGTAAGGAAACATCCATTGCTTTGAAGCACTATGCTTCCAAAATCTGTTCTGTATCTTTTCTTCCCACCAGAGCTATCTGTTAGAAGGGCAAAACACATCTCACACATCGCGGATCCTGTGGTGACTCGGGGACCTGGCATCAGAGTCCAATACAAGGATCTTAAGGCAGCTCGCACTCAGCAAGGTTACTAGCACGGCAGTCGGGAGTGGGGTTCAGAGCCCCTCTTAGAAGCTGGGCGCAGTACGTAGACTGATGCTGTTCATCTCAAATGACATGAGAAAATTTTTCCGAACAGCAGTTTGCTACAGCCAAGGTGTGACCCACTCCCTTGCTGCTACTTCTGAAACTCCTGTTGTGGTCCAGAGGGGTGCGAGGCCCTCAAGGGCACTTTGGACTGAGGCAGGAACACCAGGGTAGCAAGGGGCAACATGAACACAATGCAGGGAGACCGAGTTGGAGCGCTGCTGTGTCTGCGTAGCCTGAAAAGCAGAGGCTGGCCATCAAAGCGGGACTTTGGGGGCAGTCAGCTTGTTACCCCAACTTTAGGGGGATCGTTGGCCTTAAGGCGTCGCCTGTGGTTCTAAGTCACTCCCAGTGCCAGCTTACTTTGACTCAGGGCAGGCACCAAGCTGCCTCTTAGATCATACTCTAGTCTGCTCAATAATGGGCTGCTTGATTTGTGTGTCTTTTAAATCAGAGGACAGCGGTAGAACCAGGAATAGTACAGAGGGGCAGTTCAACGCACGCTGTGGCCAGGAGTTCCCATGAAAATTCCAGGGTCACCCTCTTTGCTAGAGGAAAGCACAGAACCAAAGTCCCATGGGGCGCCCTGAGGCCTCCTTCATGCCATCACTGCAGAACGTGCTCAACTCCAAGGCCACAGCCACTTGGCACCGAGAGAATGAAAACCCAAGAGCCTAAGACTCAGGCGGGTGGCGAGTTGCGCGTTTATTCCCTCAGCCTTGGCGTCTGACCACCTAGGAGGAAACTTCAACCTTGTGTCTAGGTTTCCAGCCTCCAACCAGTCCCTGCTGTCAGTGCGGAGTCGTTCCCTATCCCCTGGCACCTGCTTTGAAATCTCCCCTGCGACAGAAGTGTCCCTGCTCCCGGCGACCCCGCCCCAGCTGCCCGCGCTCACGTACCCATTGTGGCGGCTCCAAGGCTCCGGACAGGCGACTGACGAGCAGGAGTTCTGCCTCCCTTACTTTGTTTCCAGGCCCTGCCCAGCTGGCTACCTGTGTGATTGTAGGAGTGCGAGGCGGGGCTGGCCGGGCTCCACCCTTGAAGGAACCGAGGCTAACATCGCTTAAACCCAGGCTGCAGGATACCTGTCTCTAGGCCGCTAGTCTCAGACCCTCTGGGGCAGGACAGATGCAGCGGTTCCAAGTAACAGGGGGCTAGAGGATCTGGGCCAAGGACTCCCTTTGTGACTGGTCACCAGGAGGCTTGATTGATCTGGTTGATCTGTGATTGATCTGTGTCGCCTGGCACCGTGCCAGGACTTGCTGAGTTGAGAAAACAGGACTTGGGCTGGAGAGATGGCTCAGCCGTTAAAGGCTAGGCTCATAACCAAAAATATAAGAGAAAACAGGACATGCGCGTTTGGCAGTCTAAATGGCTTGTGCTGCTCCTGGGACCCCACTTTATGAACGACAGCTCAGACAACCACTCTACCTTGCTTGGGAACGCAAAACGGACTATAACAGTTTGTGTCTGTGTCCTTGAACTTGCTGCGCAGCCGAAGAGACCTGGCATCCTGACCCTGCGGCATTCCTCCTCTCCAGCTCTGTGATTACAAGACTGTAACACTTGGCCTGGTCATTTTTCTGCTTTCTGGTCAGCCTTGAGGAAGTTAAGGCTCTGGACGTTTACAGAGGAGCATTAAGATGGGACACGGAAGTGGGTTTCAATCATTTGTTTATTTATTCATTTATTTATTGAGAAAGAGACTCCCTCCCCAGATCCAGCTCATCTGCCATCCTGATTTCTCTGCTTCTTCCTCCTCAGTGCTCAGAGTTATTCCTCTCACAACCCACAATTGTCTTAAAAATGTCAGCGCGACATACCCAGTATTCAGTGACCCTCCTGAGCATTAACTACACTCACCAACGTCATCCTGAAGCCCTCTATCGCCTTTAAACTGCTCTGTACCGGCTTCCCCAGGCTCCTCCGACACTCTTAGCCCCACCCCCAGCTCCAGGTGTCCTGTGTGAGCAGATCGTGCAGATCCCCTCTTCTGTGGCTAGCTTTCTTCGGTTAGCAAAGTGCTCTCCAGACTCAGCCATATTCTTGCATGGGTCGGAACACCCTTTAAGGGTGAGGAGTCCTCTATAATACGCTTATGCCTCACTTTGTTTATCGATCACCTGCCCTTATCATCTGCCCTTAGGAACTCCCAGTGGCTGGGAGGTGGGGGTGTGTGGGGGTGGAGCACAGGAACCCTTTCTCAAAGGCAGCTGCACCTGCCCTTCCCTGCTTTCGATGGGCACGGGAAGAAGATGCCCCTTCTACTCTTGAGCGTGGCTACTCCCAGAGTAACCGCTGACTTCGCTGAAAGATTAGTGACTGCAGATGGTGGGAGGTGTTGCTTTGGCCAATAGGAAGGGAGGGCAGACACCTGCTGTTGGCCAGCGGTGGCGATAGAGTGGTGGGTATGGGACCGTTCCTTTGATTGGTTTCCTCTGAAGGGTGAACTTTATGTTGCTGAGGTCATAAGCTTTGACATCTTGGGATGTCCCTGGAAGCACTCTGGCTTGCAATCAGGTTTTCAGTGTGGTCCTGGTTCATCAGCAGCATCTCTGGATCCTGGACAGCAGCTTCACAGGCCTGTGCTGTGTCTCCCCTGCTTACCTTCACTGGAGCAGGATTCATTTATCACCTCCACGGTCAAGCACTAGGGCCTGTGCACCAGACAAACTGTGAAACAAAATGGTTCTCTGCCCACCAAGCATGGGTTCTGTGTCCTGCAGGCTGGGCTGGTCCTTGGCAGGGGGTGAGGACAGCAGATCAGGGAGTCTATGTCCTCTACACTGAGAGTCACGCTGTGTGGGTCTCTTCTCAGCCCACCCTCTGACCTCACTCTTCAAGGTCTTAGTACTGAGCTTCTCTAACAGATCAAAAGGTTCAGCAGCTGAAGAACATTAGAACGGTACCGTCTCCCGGGTCTGGAGGCAGAAATATTAACCAGGCAGGGCCTCGTGCTCCCTCTGACGGCTCTAGGGAGGCTCCTTCCTTGCATCTGCCAGCTTCCGATGGTTCCTGTGGTCCCTGCTGTGTGGTCACCACACTCCATCTTCACACAGCCTCTGCCTCTCTCTCCTGTAAGGACATCAGCTCTGGGGAGGCTGACGGTTAAGGGACTTCTGGAATAAGCAATGGCATTGAGCTCCACATTGCCCGCTCGAGTTGTTCTGAATAATGAGGGACATTGGAAGCATGAGGACAGCGAAGTCATTTGGTCTGAGAAAAACACATCTGGAGAGGTGTTCTGAGAGCCAGGCCCAGGCTGTCACACACAATAGCTCACCGCTGAGCTATATCTCCAATAGAGTTACTGGAAAACAAGACAGAGGACCAGCAGCAGCTCAGGCCCCCTCAGTGAGACTATGGAACCAAGAGATGGTAGAGTTTGTACCAAATTTTGGTGTCCTGTTTAAGATGGGGACATCAAGATGGGGGCTGGAAAGAGGGCTCAGTAGTTAAGAGATCTTGCTGCTCTTCCAGAGAACCTGGGTTTAGTTCACAGCACCCATGTGGTGGCTCACAACAATCTTAACTCCGGTTCTAGGCGATCAGATGCCCCCTTCTGGACCCCAGGGGCACCAGGCATGCACACGGTGCACAGACATACATACATGCAAACAAAACACCCAGACACATAAAATAAAATAACAAAAAAATTTTACAATCTGCATCAGGATGACTGGGCATTCCATAGGCAGGTTAATTGATACCTTCCAAACTTAACCGAATTCACTTAAATCACAACTTTTTGGCAGATTCTGCTTTTAAATGTAGTTCTCTGTCACACTTACCTCCAATGCTGGCAGTCATTCATATTTATCATGCATTATACGTAAGTCTTATGATTAAATTCTATACATCACCATCTCATGTAATTCCTTCCTCAAGGCATTGCTTTGTTTGGAAAGTTTCAAGAATATAAGAAAAGAGAGAAGTATATAACGAGTTTCTGTCTCTGCACCAGCTGGCTCAGGTCTTCAGCATTTGCCAGCCTCACCTCAGGGAACATTGTCGGCTGTCATACATGTTTCATGGAGGTGAGAGTAAAGTACACGGAGACTGCACAGATTAACAAAAAGCCATGCTGTTGGTGAGAGGGCCTCCTGTTCCTTTCTGTTGAGGCCTTCTCCATGTCTGCCCAAATCTATGCTCAGTCGGAAGGCTGATCCGATAAGCTGTGCTGTGCTTCACTATGTCCTCCAAATCACAGCATATGATGGGAACTTTTTCCCACTGTCACAGTGTGGTCAGAGAGACCTAGAGAAATGATTTAGGTCGTGGTGTCACCAGGAGGCACAAGGTCCACTCTGTAGGTTTTTTTGTTTCATTGATAAAAACAACTTAAAAGTGATTTAGAAGGGAACGCAAGAGAACTCTTACTGGCATTTGACAGAAAAACAAGCCGAGCGACCTGGAGCAGACACTGAGGAGAGGGAAGTGAGACAGGAGCAAGAGAGATAATATTTTCAGAATTCAGAAAGCAGGCGGGTTGAGCAGTGAGTTGGGGCAACTGTTAACAGACACACTTCGCAGGACACTGATTTTTATCGTGTCTCATTTATGCGGTGCCCATCCTCTCATTTTCTAACCAAGGAGATCAAGGAAGACTCCCAACATCAATTCTGAGCCTTCACATGCATGCACACACGTAAGCGAAAGAAGATAAAGTCAAATTCTTAATGGCTGTTTTAAGAAACCATCCTAAACCATCAACCAAGAATGTGGAATACCACAGACATTGTTGATTCATGTGTCAATAATAGTGTAATTAATTTATCATCTGATATTAGAAATGCTCACACGGCAGTCCAACTGTAACTCTAATCGTACAGTGCCACTCAGTTTCACATATTTAGCATTAGTGATGGAGTCTTGGGAATTATTCCAGATGTCTGTCTGTCTAGCTTCATATAGTATCATAATATATATGTTAAGTACCTGGGAAATAAAGGTTAACTGTTTGGGGCATTTCTTTCTTATTACTACTGTAATAAATCATAATATACTGAGTGAGTCAATAGTCTGATGTCCCCAAACTCAGAAAAGCTAAGAACTCTTCAGAAATTTATCAGCTGTTGGAAAAAGCAACCAAAAGATACTGTATCTGGTCTCCAAATGTCTTGCCTCTAATTAAGAAAAAATCAAATTACTTTATATCAAATGTTTATCATATCACTTTTTGCGGGGGAGACCACTAACAATTCTTTACGTTGGCTTCATCTCCCAAAGTGTTGACTTTAAAGAGAAAAGTCATAACTATGGTGGAAAAACAAATCCATGATACCATCTTGACCAAGTGGCCCAGTCAACATCACCAAGAATGAGACATGACATCATGCCCCAGACAAGACAGGCTGAGATGGTCACAATACTGGTTCTGGAGAATTCCTGTCCCAAATAATCTAAGGGGAAAGACAATGAATGTCACAAGAACTTACTAATCTACTTCTCAAATATGAGGTTTCTAAAAACATTAAGAGACAGGACTCAGTAGTTGACTCTCTCTGTATGTTATAGAAACACACACATGTACATGCACACACACACACATGCACACATGTAATGATAACTATAGAAGAAGAGGTCTTGAATGGGGGATGATATAAATATGCTATCCTTGTATGAAATTCTTAAAGAAATAAATTAAAATATTTCATTTATGTACCAGACAGTGTTTTTAGTATATTTATAGAGCTGTACAACTGTCACCTTAGTTGACTTTAGAATATTTTCATTACCCGAGAAGAAACCCTATACATGGTGCCACCACCATCAATAATCCCATTTCTCCAAGCCCAAGCTAATTACTAGCTGTCTCCTGCCTCTATGGATTCCTCTGCTCTAGATACTCCTTGAATTTCTGGGGCACTTGCTTCAGAGCAATTACTGTTTTGTCATTTGTTCTTATAGAAATTAACCTCTATAATTGTAAATAAATAATTATACTTCTGCATCACGATGTATTAGCTCTAAACTATGTGTAATGACTTGCCAGTGTGAAAATGACATTACGACCAATTAAAATTCTTCTTTTATAACTAACCTCCCCACAACCCCTTTCAATTAAATGGGGTTTTTTTTTTTGTTGTTGTTGTTGTTGTTTTGGTTTTATATTTGCAACTGGGTTCTTCAATAACTTTAAGTTATATATGTAATTATTTGACTTGACAATGTTTTCTTGCTTTCCAAAGGGAGGTACTGAAGTCTTTCATCTACCAAGGTTTGAATCTCTCCACTTCTGCATGGTCAGAACTGGTCAGAATTGGTAGTATTTATGGCATGTTTCATAATAGTCTTTTGTGAATGAATTAAAGGATAATTCTAAAATCAATATCCAATAGTATCATTCTCTTATTCGATTCGTGTAAATGTCAGCTACAGAGCCAAGCAATGTAATCTGAATACAGTTTCTTCTAGATGGTCTCAGCATTATGTTTCATGCCACCCCAAGATGAATGCTTCGACTTCACAGTCAAGCAGGTTGCTTTATACAATCCTCTTCTGCCCACCACTGCCACCCTCTCCTTCCCATCCATCCATCCCATCCTCCCTCCCATCCATCTCCTCAGTGGGGTCTTGCTATCAGCCCAGCCTGGTGTTTTGTATTCTTCTCCCCTCAGCCTCCGAATGCTGGGATTATGGGTGTATTCCCCTCTGCCTACCCTGCTTTCTTTCCTGTTTATAACTGCGGTTTTTTTTCCTAATAAGATAAATACATGCTTTCCTCTAATTCTGAAGGTTCAGGCATTCTTTTATATCAGCCACAGGGTGCACTTGACCCCACAGAGATCTGCAACAATAAGCGCTAATCTCCCAACTCCCAGAGAGCTAGTTGTTAAAGATTTACTAACACATGATTGGAGAAGAGGTTGACCAGGAAGTGTCATTTAGGGATATGTGGGTGGGGCTTCAACTTCCAGTTTCCCAATAACACATCAGCCCTTTCAGGTATCTGTGATCTCAGGCCTGGCTTTCATCAGTTCTCTGAATAGATCTCACCTCTGAGTCACAGATAAGAACCTTCTCCAATCCTAAATGGCAAACATATTTTTTTTTCTAGGAGCTTTATGTAATTATGTTTCTGTTTTTGTCTTTTCAATACTGTCTTACTTCAGGTTTTACTCCTGTGAACAGACACCATGACCAAGGCAAGTCTTATAAGGGATCATTTAATCAGAGAACTGATGAAACCTTAAATAATTATTTTTGTTTGTCATTTTGTTTTGCTTTAGTGAGACAGGGTCTCATTATGTAGCTGTGGCTGTCTACGAACTCACTATGTAGACCAGGTTGGCCTTGACCTCACAGACACCTGCCTAGCTCTGCCTTCTGAGTACCAGGCCTAAAGGTGTGCACTACCAACCCAGCTCAAAACTTTATATAATTATTATTTATTTGTTTAATTTTATTTTTAATTAAAATATAATTGTACAACTTTACACTTAGTTTCTTGATCTACTTTGAATGGATTTCAGGGAAAGGTAATGATGGAAGTTATTTATTTTATTTTTTGCTCATACTGGATATCCCAACACCATTTGTTAAAAAGTTTTTTTCTCCCACTGAATGCCCTGGAACTTTCATAATTAAACCTCTGAACATAAACATAAGGCATGGCTTTTGCACCTTGCCTTCTGTTCCACTGACCTGTGTTTCTGTCCTTCACAGAGACAGAGCTCACAGCCAGTTTGGAAATATGGTAGTTGAAGTCTTCCAACTTTTTTCCATTTTCAAGATGGCTCTGGCTATGGCAGGAGTTATGTGACAAAACATTTCCTGGAGAGATGCAACACACTTATCTGTTCACCTCAGATACTGAGCCACGGTAGACTCAGGTACGGAAACACCCAAGTCCAACTTGGTGAACCATGAGTTTTATTGGGGTTACTTACAGGAAGATGGGCGAGTAGAAATGACTCAGATAACTGCATCACCAAAGCCCACCCCAGCACAGGTGACCGCTCACAAGCTGGGAACCTGGAGCACACTGCACAGCCTACAGGCAACTCAACTAGTTGGAGAGAGTCCTTTCCAGGTGCCTAAGTTGACCTAAACCCCTTCCAGGCAGTTTGGCTGGTTCCTGCTTCTCCCAGGCAGTTGGTCTGGACTCAGTCTTCTAGGCAGCTTGAGTTGTCTGAGAGTCTTCACAGTTTAACTCTGTCTGAGAAGGACCCTCAGCTTTTACGGCTTACTCTGTCAGGGAGAGGCCTAGTGAATCTGGTCAGTTTCAGGGTCTTCTTGGAGCTATTTTGTTTGTCTTCCTGTTTAAGGAGCTTTCCTGCAGGATAGAATGTTTCAATCTTGGAGGAAACTGTTACACAGTAGCAGGGTCTTGGTCTTTTCATCAGTTGGGTGGGGATACTTACCCGCAAAGCTGTAACAAGTAAGAATTTTTAAGACCAGATTATTTTAGGGCAGTACAGTTTTCTATTTCCTTCATGTTTATGTTTCAAAAATAAAAATCCACTACTCATGTTGAACTCCATGAGAAAATACACCCTACTCAGTATCTCTCAGACCTGCCACCATCAGTCTCCAGCTTCATGTCTTCAGAGAGAGAACGGGGTGAATGGGGCAGATTTCAAAAGAGTGCCCAGCACTTACCAACCAACTCGGAGTGACTCAGCTTCCACCTGGCAGACAGTGGAGAAAACAACAGGGAACAGAGAGAATCTTAGGCAGAAGCAAGGCAGTAAATGAGTAATACTGTAGCCAGGACTGTGCTGTTTCAGGGAAAACACTTGGTAGAGTTTTAAAGTGAGCCTTACAGCCCAGTGGTATTTTGGTGAAACCCAGAATTTTGTAAAGAGAAGCCTAACAAATATTCAGATAGTACTTTTTTTGTGATTGTGAGCATACACAGCCATTTAGGCTGTAAAACTCAGCACATAGCCAGTGCCACCAGCCAAAGCCAAAACAAAGACCTAATCCATCAAAGTCCATAACACTGGGAAAGTCTTTAAATGTACTAACCATGCTTTTTAGCTTCAGTAGTTCCCCTTCTGGCTAACTGTTCTTGTTAACTGAGGTGTGTCAACCCAGAACACAGTTTTCGTGCTTAAAAGCTCACTCTGAGAAAGGCTTGGGACTACACTGGGATCCTGAAATATGAGTATATTTACTGACTGGCTAAAAAAGACTTTCCTTTGGCTTAAATCCATCTCTGAGCAGTCTTTCTGTGGACACCCCACAACATGTGGACCCTTACTTTGTCCTAACTCAGTGTCCCCCGATATATCAGGGCAACTGGGATTGTGTACTCATGAGTATTGAAAGCACTTCTTATTGATGGGGACAACAGGAATGGGTGGATATACCTACTGGCCTATCTCCTTTGCTCACAGTCCTCTCCAGTATCTCCCCAGACTTCACCCGGTTCGTGCATACTTTGGTTGGTGGCTGTTACTGTGACAACAGGCGTTAGTTGACTCTTCTGGTCTTTTTGTGGTGTCCTTGACCTCTCTAGGTTCCTCAACCTCCCCCCTCCTCCTACTCTTCTCTAATCTCTCTGAGCTCCATCTGATGTTTGTCTATGGTTATTACATCTGCTTTCATCAGCTGCTGGGTGGAGCCTCTCAGAGGACAGTGTCTGCCAAGCATAACAGAGTATCATTAATAGTGTCAGGGGTTGAGTCTCTCCCATGGGATGGGTCTCTAGTTGGGCCAGTCACTGATTGGACATTCTCTCGATCTCTGCTCCATCTTTATCCCTGCACACCATGTAGGCAGGGAAAATTTTGGATCAAAGGTTTTCTGGGTGGGTTGGTACCTCCCTCCCTCCACTAGAAGTCCTGACTGGCTATAGGAGGTGGCCACTTCAGGCTCCATATCCCCTGCTGCCAGGAGTCTCAGTTAAAATCACCCCATATCTTCCCAGGAGCCTCCTCATCCTAGATCTTGGGCTTGTCCCTCCCTTCCCCTGGTTTCCCTTCTCTCTCCCAGCTCTCTCATCTGGACCCTTGCTCTCCCTACCTCTAAATCCCTGACCGCTTTCCCCTTCTCACCCCCTCTCCCACCCAGTTCCTGTTTCCATCCACTTCTGAAGTATATTTTATTTCTCCTTCTGAGAAAGATTCAAGGATCCTCCCTTGGGCCCTCCTTGTTTCTTAGCTTCTTTGGGTCTTCGATTATAATGTGGTTATCCTGTAGTTTTTGGCTAATATCCACTTATCATGAGTACATACCATGTATGTCTTTCTGGGTTTGGGTTACCTCACTCAGGATAATACTTCTAGTTCCATAAATTTGCCTGAAAATTGCATGATGTCCTTGTTTTTAATAGCTGAGTAGTATTCCATTGTGTAAATGCACCACATTTTCTTTATCCATTCTTTGGATGAGAGACATCTGTTTCCAGTTTCTGGCTATTACAATAAAGCTGCTAAGAACATAGTTGAGAAAGTGTCCTTGTTATATGGTGGAGCATCTTTTGAGTATATGCCCAGGAGTGGTACAGCTGGATTTTGAGGTGGAACTATTCCCAATTTTCTGAGAAACCATCAGATTGATTTCCAGACTGGTTGTACCAGTTTGTACTTCCACCAGCAATGGAGGAGTGTACCTCTTTCTCCACATCCTCATCAGCAAGTGCTGTCCCCTGAGTTTTTGATCTTAGTCATTCTGATGGGTGTGAGGTAGAATCTCTGGGTCATTTTGGTTTGCGTTTCCCTGATGACTAAGGATGTTGAACATTTCTTTAAGTGCTGTTCAGTCATTAGAGATTCCTCTGTTGAGAATTCTCTGTTTAGCTCTATACCCTATTTTTCATTTTTTTTTGAGTTATTGATGTTTAATTTCCTGAGTTCTTTATATATTGTGGATATTAGCTAGCCCGCTGTTGGATATAGACCTGGGAAGATCTTTTCCCATTCTGTAGGCTGCTATTTTGTCAATGCATTAGCATAGGAGACAACTTCCTGAACAGAACACCAACAGCTCAGGCTCTAAGATCAATTCATAAATGGGACCTCATGAAACAGAAGAGCTTCTATAAGGCAAAGGACACCATCAATAGGACAAAGCAGTAGCCTACAGAATGGAGTCCCAATTTCAGTGTTTATTTTTATGTAAAATAGGATAAATTCCTAAACCTTTCTTGGTTTCACTTTTTTTCCAATGCGAAGAAGTGAAGATTCAGGTGAGGCTCCATTCACCATGGTGGCAAGGATTAAGGAAATGAAGAACAAATGTCTGTTTCTAGGTTTCCACGGAGCAGTGTTAGAAATGTCTGTTTCTAGGGCTCCCATGGAGCAGTGTTTGGGTGGTTGCAGCTGTTATTACGGGGGTGGGGCGGTGGGAGCGTGTTCACATGAGCAGGGAAGAGTGTAAACACAGGGCTGGAGATACTTAGGTCTAAACCTATGACTGAGTCAATCAATGATAGCTTCATGAACTTTGATCAGTCACAATAATCATAATCATTGATTATGATTGCCACTTGACTAGATTTACAATCACCCAGGGGACACATCTGCACCTGTGTCTGCAGGTGCCTCTAGAAAGGATAACTGAGGAAGAAAGGTTCACCTTGAATGTTGGGGGCACTATCTGATGACCTGGAATTCCAGACTTATAGAGAAGGAGAAAAGAAGAGTCAATACGCTGCCTGTCTTCCTCTCTGTTTCCTGTTTCTGCAAAGTTACGAGCTTACACAGAGAGGATCCCGCCACAGCCTTCCGCCAGGCTGTGTTCTCTGAGCCTGAGCAGGAGATAAGCCGTTCCTCTCTCAACTGCTCAGGAGTGTGATTGTAGAAAAGTATCGAATGTAATCACTTCCCTTTTTCCGTGTCCGGAATTCCCCAGCCTTAAATGTAGCAGTTGTTGCCGAAGGCACTAAGTCACAGAGATTCCAGTTGAGATATATGTAGAGAGAATCTCTTGTGCAATGTATGGAACATCAACTGTCAATAAAAAGCCTATGGCCAATGAGCTGAGGCAGGATTTGAAGGTGGGACATCCGGCAGACAAACTGAAAGGATTCTGGGAAATAGGCGTGGGCTATTTGCTGTGAATGCTGAAGGAGATGGTCCCATGAAACTGAGAAGAGCTAAGCCAACCACATGGCAGGACTTAGAATAGAATAATTGGGTAATTAAGTTATGAGCTAGTCAGGGAACAAGCCTGTAAGAGGAGCTAAGGTGGGAGGAGTTAGGAGAAGGAAGAGGAGGAGTTAGGAGAGGAAGAGATAAAAGGAAGAGGCAAGAAAGAAGAGAGAGAGAGAGAGAGAGAGAGAGAGAGAGAGAGAAAGAGATAAGCAAGCAGAGATGTAGGAGCGATGGAAACGGATGTTCTCCAAAGGTAGTTGGTATACCTAGGTTGGGTATTGGGTTACACTACTGATTGTATGGTTATCTTGCTACTGATCATTGCCAAATATATAAGCTTTGATTAATCTATAAGAATTAGAGTCTCATTCTCTTACTGGGCCCGCATGGATGGCGGAATGGTCTGGGCAATGCCCTGCCTTGCGAAGACAGGTGGAAGATTGGCAGAGCAATCTCTCACGATGGCATCTAGTGGGTGGCAGGGCTGGTGTTTCTGGCAGCCGGTTCTAGCTGCAGCGCTCACGTGGCCTCCGGCCGAGAAACATGGCGACTGGGCTAGGCAGAGCCGCTGCAGCTTAGATAGTCGGCCTGAGCTAGAGGCCATTTTAAATAATTACTACAACACAAGCCAAAGCTTTTGGACTAGGTATTTATTCTTGGAATATTAAGTCTCAGAGTCATTATTTTAGGAACAAAGAGGCCAGGTAGAAAAGCCCAGGGTTACGTGGTGTGTGTGTGTGTATGTGTGTGTGTGTGTGTGTGTGTGTGAAAATATTCTGTAATAAAATACAAATGTTAGGGGGAGAAGTGGAGATGAATATCACCAAAATAGATTGTATGAAATTCTTGATGAATTAATGAAAATATGTGTGAAGTTTTAAGAGTTAGAAAATCATTCTGTCAGATGAATGCCAGTCTGTCTGTCCTTGCCTCCCTATACAAAATACACTGAGGTTGGGGGAAAATACAAGTGTTAAACACACACATATAACTGGGTGTGGTGGTGCATGCCTTTAATCCCAGCACTGAGTTTGAGGTCACTCTGTAAACAGATGGAGTTCCAGGTCAGCCAGGGCTGTTACAGGGTTTGACTGTTACACGGAGAAACTGTATCTGAAAACCCCAAACAAAAACAAACACAAACAAATAGAAAAGCCCAACAGATATAACACAATTGCAAATGTTAACCATTATTAACTAGGTTGTCAGTTATTTTAAAACTGTTTATGGGGGGAGCAGGGCAGGGCAGGTGCCACATCATGATGTAGGTCAGAGGACAGCTATCAAGAGCTGGTTTTCTCCATCAACTGTAAGTGTCCCAGGGATCAAACTCAGGCCATTGGGCTTAGTGGCAAGCACTTTTACCCACTGAGCCATGTCACTGGCCCCCCGCCTGTCCACTTAACAGAGGTCACCCATCACTGGAACTGGCATTGGAAGCCAGGAAGTCAACAGACCTTAAACAGAGGACGTTCTCATCTACAAATGCTGAAGCTCTGCCACCTGTGGACTCTGTTTTCATAGTTCCAAGACAGCGTCTAATTTGCAGTTATTTTCTTGCATATTTAACAGCCTTCATAGTACAATTTATACACTCTAGTTCGCAGTCGTTGTACATGTGCAGTGTGCAGTCACTGTAAGTGTGCAGTGTGCAGTCACTGTAAGTGTGCAGTCACTGTAAGTGTGCAGTGTGCAGTCACTGTAAGTGTGCAGTCACTGTAAGTGTGCAGTGTGCAGTCACTGTATGTGTTCAGTGTGCAGTCACTGTAAGTGTGCACTGTGCAGTCACTGTAAGTGTGCAGTCACTGTAAGTGTGCAGTGTGCAGTCACTGTATGTGTTCAGTGTGCAGTCACTGTATGTGTGCAGTGTGCAGTCACTGTAAGTGTGCAGTATGAAGTCACTGTATGTGTTCAGTGTGCAGTCAGTGTATGTGTTCAGTGTGCAGTCAGTGTATGTGTTCAGTGTGCAGTCACTGTAAGTGTGCAGTGTGCAGTCACTGTAAGTGTGCAGTGTGCAGTCACTGTAAGTGTGCAGTATGAAGTCATTGTAAGTGTGCAGTGTGCAGTCACTGTAAGTGTGCAGTATGAAGTCACTGTATGTGTGCAGTATGAAGTCACTGTATGTGTGCAGTGTGCAGTCACTGTATGTGTGCAGTGTGCAGTCACTGTAAGTGTGCAGTATGAAGTCACTGTATGTGTTCAGTGTGCAGTCAGTGTATGTGTTCAGTGTGCAGTCAGTGTATGTGTTCAGTGTGCAGTCAGTGTATGTGTTCAGTGTGCAGTCAGTGTATGTGTTCAGTGTGCAGTCACTGTAAGTGTGCAGTGTGCAGTCACTGTATGTGTTCAGTGTGCAGTCAGTGTATGTGTTCAGTGTGCAGTCACTGTAAGTGTACAGTGTGCAGTCAGTGTATGTGTTCAGTGTGCAGTCAGTGTATGTGTTCAGTGTGCAGTCAGTGTATGTGTTCAGTGTGCAGTCACTGTAAGTGTGCAGTGTGCAGTCACTGTAAGTGTGCAGTGTACAGTCAGTGTATGTGTTCAGTGTGCAGTCACTGTAAGTGTGCAGTGTGCAGTCACTGTAAGTGTGCAGTGTGCAGTCAGTGTATGTGTTCAGTGTGCAGTCACTGTAAGTGTGCAGTATGAAGTCACTGTCAGTGTGCAGTGTGCAGTCACTGTAAGTGTACAGTGTGCAGTCACTGTAAGTGTACAGTGTGCAGTCAGTGTAAGTGTGCAGTGTGCAGTCACTGTAAGTGTGCAGTGTGCAGTCACTGTAAGTGTGCAGTGTGCAGTCACTGTAAGTGTGCAGTGTGCAGTCACTGTAAGTGTGCAGTATGAAGTCACTGTCAGTGTGCAGTGTGCAGTTAAAGTACATGAAAATTTAAATACATTCCATTTGTGCCAGCTAGTTTGTGTCAACTTGACACAGGCTACAGTCACCTGAGAGGAAAGATTCCCAACTGAGAAAATGCCTCCATAAAGGCCAGCTGTAGGCAAGCCTGCAAAACATTTTCTTAACCAGTGGTCGATGGGCGAGGGCCCAGCCTGTTGTGAGTAGGGCTGTCTGAGGGCTGGTGGCCCTGGGTTCTACAAGAAAGCAGGCTTAGAGAACTACAGAATTTATAGAGCAAGCCTTGGGAAGCAAGACAGTTGGCAGTACTCCTCCATGGCCACTGCATCAGCTCCTGCCTCCAGGTTCTTGCCTTCAGTGGTTTTAATAATGAACTGGTGTATGAAATTATGAGTGGATTAACTCCTTCCTCCCCAGCCTGACTTTGGTCAGGGTGTTTCATGACAGCAACAGTAATGCTGTGCTTGCTGTCTGTCCTTCAGTCATGACTTGTCTGTCCTTCAGCTGTGACTTCTCAGGTTTCCTTTGATGAAAAGCTCTCACTCACAGTGTTTGCTCTTTAGAGGAAATGTGTTGGGAAATTATCTCTTAACCGTGGAAATGGGTTCTCTAAGCCCCAGTGATACGAAAAGCTTGCATCCTTCCTGAAGATAAGAGACGGATTCATTTCCACGTTATCAGCATCATCAGTGGTCAATAAAACAGCAGAACCAAGCGAGACCAGAAAAATTTCCCCTCTGAATGTGAAAGTAATATGTTCTCATGTTAAGGTTCTGGAGAAGTTTCTGAAGAGTGTAAAGGAAAAATTCTTCAGGGCTGGAACTTCTGCTCAGTGACGACCTTTCATTTCATCCCAGTGAAAAAGAGAAAAGAACCCAAAACCCTAGAGATACCAGTAGCAATAGTTTGCTGTACTTTGAAACTGTTTGTTTTTTACCATATGCCCGTGAGCTCAGCAGCACCGGATCACAGCACATGCCTTTTGCTGTGTTTTACCCAACCTTACATGACAGGAACTCTTCTGTCTTTCCTTCCTTCCTTCCTTCCTTCCTTCCTTCCTTCCTTCCTTCCTTCCTTTCCCCCTCCCTCCCTCTTTCTTTCTTTCTTTTTTTAAGATTAATTAATTTATTTTATGTATGTGAGTACACTATTGCTTTCTTCAGACACATAAGAAGAAGGCATTGGATCCCATTACAGATGGTTGTGAGCCACCATGTGGTTGCTGGGAATTGAACTTAGGACCTCTAGGAGAGCAGTCAGTGCTCTTAACCACTGAGCCATCTCTCCAGCTCCTTCTTCTATGTCTTAAATATATTTTTACAATGGTTTTTAGGTTGGTTTTTGGTTTGGGAGTACTTAACACTGTAATAAAGTTTGGATCCATAAATGTTTACGTCTCTCTAGTGAGATCTTATAAATTCCTAGAAATTGGAATTGGTCAAAGGGTTCTTTTCACTCTTTGGCAAACTACCTTCCAGGGATGTCTGCTCAACTCTGGAGTGTCTGAAAGTAACGAGCCGAGTGCACTGAGCATGGAAGCGTTCATTCGAAAGAGTTAATGTTGTACTTACTTCAGAGGCTCCATTCCAAGGACGCCTGCTGAGGAGCTGCCTGTGACATGTGTAGGCAAGTGGTTTGGCCAGTGGCTCACCATACACTGCTGGGTTGGCATCCCATCTGAGAAGCACTGCTGTTATCTGCCTTCCTCTTCTTTTATGCTTTCTTATCCCCACATCTCTTTCTGTGGTGAGCACCTGCTCCCACCTCAGCAAAAGGCACAGCATGCACGGCTCACACTCAACCCTCATGTACAGAGCCAGGGCCGAGAGGAGGTAGTTTTATGTTTTTTTTTTTTTTAAGATTTATTATTTTATGTGTATGAATGTTTGACTGCATATATGTATGTACATCATGTATATGCTTAGAGGTCAGAGGCAGCATCAGATCCCCTAGAATGAGAATTATAGATGGTTGTGAGCCACCGTGTGGGTGCTGGGAACTGAACCTAGGTCTTTTGCATGGGCAACAGGTGTTCTTAACGGGTGAGGCAGCTCTCCAGTCCCAGCATTGCTATTTTTAAACAGGCATTATTAATGGCTGAGTGGCTCTGGCGTGGCCCCAAACCCAAGAGCAGAATCTACACCAACTTGAGCCTTTTTGAGGAGGAAGCTTCCTGTCCTTTGCCTTGTTAACTCCGAGCAGTCAATGCTGGGAAGGCAGGAGGTCACAAGAAGGAAAGCACACAACTCAAGGACGTCTTTGTAACCAACTAGATGAGGCATCCTGACTTTGGAGATGCTTAAATGAAAAGCAGGTCTCGGAGTTAGTGAGGGGTTATTTGGGTTGTCACAGGTGCTGCAGACTTGGACTTTCTATGATACTGCCAGGAAAGAAGACAGGGCAGAGCCAATCAGAAGGGCTCTGAGTGTTTAGCCAAGGCCAAGAGGACAGGAAGTATGGAAGGGCAGGTGGTGTTTCACTCACCCATAGGTGAGCTTTGTAGGCACAGGCCACCCTTCCAATGACTTGACTATAATGGGGCTGTGTGGTCAGAGATGGACCAGTGAGTGGAGGTCAGATAACTTTTATAGCTTATTGAAGAGGTTAGACCATGTTGGTCTTAACAGCCTGACTCGTGCTCAAGTATATGTGTGTGTGTGTGTGTGTGTGTGTGTGTGTGTGTGTGTAGGCCAGAGGATGCTTTTCTTCAGTGGTTTCTCCACCTAATTGTTTGGGGACAGGGTCTTTTACTAAACTGGAAGTGTACCATTTCAGCTAGGCTGGCTGGCCAGTGAGCTCCAGGATTCCCCTGTCCCTACTGCCCACTGCTGGGGTTAAAGGTGCATGCTTGGTTTTTCACAGGTTCTGGGGATCCAGTTTGGGTTCTTAGCTTGTGTGGAAAGTGCTCTATGTATTAAGCCTCTCCTGATGTTTTAGTTCATATCTCAAGAGTTTTAATGTCCGCTAGTGTTATTATCATCAGTTCTAAAGACTATCTGATTCCATTAAGATTTCTCTCTCGATCCATTAGTCATTTAGGAAAGGACTTTAAGTTTCCAACAAATGTTTTGTAGGTGTCTTTAAAAACAAATGAGAAATTGTTTTAGATTTAGAGAAAAAACGGCACAGATAAGACAGGAAAAAATCCCATAAACCTTATACTCAATTTCCCATTATTAACATCTTGTATCAATTTGATGTACTAGTTACAACTGACAAACCAATATTGGTACTAATAAAGTCTAGGCAAGTTGCTAAAATCTACCATCAAGAGCAGCAGGGGGTCAAGTCATATTTAAGATTGTTTAACAATTATTATTTAAAATGTCTCATTTTTAAACAGTGAGTTTAAGACAGGCAAAGAAACTGGAAGGTGATGTTCTGTGCTTAGAACACAGATAGCCACTGAACAGCCCATACAGGGAATTAGCAGAGAAATACTCGGAAGGTGTTAGAACAATGTTCAAAGAATTAAAGGTAGAGAATAAGGAGAAAATGTTTTGATAGTGACTTACCAAATTGTTAAATAAGAATAAAGAATTGAGACTGTATATAAGAGACCGAAATTATAATTGGGAATAATAATAGCCACAAAATATTCACTAGATAGGCAGTAGTGTGAGGAAGCAGGGGAGTCAGTAAAGTTGGGGATGAATCAGTAGAGTAGATATTTTCCAGTCTGTAGAACAGAAAAAAAAGATCAAAGAAATGTAAACAAAGTCTTGGAGATCCATACAACTTCACCAAGTAAGCCAGGGAATGCTTATTAGGTATCTCAAGTGGAGATAGAGATAGCTAAGTGATAGATAGATAGATAGATAGAAGTAGATAGATAGATAGATAATGGGTAGATGATAGACAGATGTTAGGTAGATAGGTAGGTAGGTATAAATAGATAGATAGATAGATAGAGAATAGGTAGTTAGATGATAAGTAGATAGGTAGATAGATAGATAGATAGATAGATAGATAGATAGAGAGAGAGATAGATAGATAGAGAGATAGATAGAGAGATAGATAGACAGACAGATAATGGTTAGATGATAGATAGATGTTAGGTAGATAGGTATGTATGTATATGTATATATATAATAGGTAGGTAGATGATAAGTAGATAGATAGATGATAGGCAGATTGATAGATAAATGATAGATACATAGATAGGTAGATAACTAGATTAGATAGATAACTTTCAAAGCACTAGCAATAATTAAATAATATTAATAATTAATAACTAGCACTAGCAATAGAGGGCATCACTGCCAAATTCACAATTAGATAATCGAAACAAAAGGATAAATCCTCAGAAAGATACAAACTGGCTCATAAAGAAATAAAAACATGTAAGGAGACTTATAGAGATACAGAAATTGAATCAGTCAACAAATATGTGCCTGTCAACAGGAAAAGATTTAGGCTTAGACAGCCTTATAGGTTAATTCTTCCCAGCATTTAAAGGATTATTGGGGCTGGAGGCAGGAAAACAACAAATACTTTCCAACTCATCCTATGAATCAATATGTTTCCCAGTATTAAAGTCAAGTGAAGATATCACAAAAAGAATTGCAGGCCATCATTCATTATGAATATAGAAAATTCCTTAATAAAATTATGGCTTTAGCTACATATAAAAATGAATACCTTGCATAATGAAATGGTATTTATTCTAAGAAAGTTTTTACCATATAAAAATCAATGTTATATACTGTATTAATAAAAGACAAAAAAAAAAAAAAATCACACTACACGCTGATGCCAAGAAGTGCCTGCTGACAGGAGCCTGGTATGGCTGTTCCCTCAGAGGCTCTGCCAGAGCCTGACCAATACAGAGGTGGATGCTTAACACACAGATAGTTGGGACCCCAGTGGAGGAGTTAGAGAAAGGACTGAAGGAGCTGAAGGGTTTGCAACCCCATAGGAAGAACAATATCATCAGCCAACCAGACCCCTCAAAGCTCTAGGGACTAAACCACCAACCAAAGAGCACACATGGAGTGACCCATGGCTCCAGCTGCATATGTAGCAGAAGATGGCCTTATGGAGCATCAATGGG
The DNA here is from genome assembly GCA_021653895.1 of Mastomys natalensis. NCBI lineage: Eukaryota > Metazoa > Chordata > Mammalia > Rodentia > Muridae > Mastomys > Mastomys natalensis. Next base: position 791,099 of record JAJTUV010000267.1, on the reverse strand, counting down.
AAGAGAGGCCCTTGGTCCTGTGGAGGCTCAATGACCCAGGGTAGGGGAATGCTAGGGCGCTGAGGGGGAAGGGAGTGGGTGGGAGAGCACCCTCATAGAAGCTAGGAAAGGGAATAGGGGATTTAACTGGCAAGGGGGATAACATTTGAAATGTAAATAAATGAAATAACCAATAAAATAAATTTTTAAAAAATCACACTATAATTTAAGTAGTGGAAGCATTGACAAAACTACAATGTATTTTCCTGGTATAAACAAATTAGGAACAAAGAAGTTCTCCATCAGACGTCGGCTGCTTCCTGCCTCAGGTCAGAACAAGACAAGGATGTCTCTTCCTGCCATTTCTATATCCTGTCTAACAATTCCACTACGAGCTGCGCCACCAAGGAAGCAAAACCACAAACAGGAGCAGGAATCTCCACAGAGGAATTACTTACAGAAGCGGAAGTGAACCTCCCCCAACACACACCTGTCAACTGAGAAACGAAGTATACCCTGTGCTGTGGAGTGTGATTCAACCCAGAAGAATAAAAACTGCTACACGCTGCAACATGGATGGACACCAAAACACGCCAAGTGCATGAACCCAGACACAGACAGCTACACACTACGTGACTGCACCTATGAGTGTCCAGAAGAGGGAAACCCAGAGAGACAGAAATAGCAGCTGTGGTGGCCTTGGTGAGCATGTCATTGTCCTCATGTGCATACACTCCCCCACCCCCACCAGGTCATTTAAAATCATCAACATAAACTATAAACCTCGCAAAGTTGAATATCAGAAACTTAAAACTCGTGAGCCTCATATTTTAAAAAAAGGGCAGGATTACAGTCATATACTTTACATGGAAGATAAAAGACAAACGAGATGACCAGACAGACAGACAGACGGACAGACAGACAGACAGACAGAGTCCCACTTGCAGCACGCCTGCTTGGGTGGTGTCATAGTTAGGGTTTCTAATGCAGTGATGAAACACCATGACCGATGCAGCCTGGTGCGGAAAGGGTTTATTTAGCTTCAACTTCTACATTGTAGTCAGTGAAGGAAGTCAGGACAGGAACTCACACCGGGCAGAACAACCTGGAGACGGGAGCTGATGCAGAGGCCATGAAGAGGTGCAGCTTACCAGCTTGCTCTGGTTTCTTATAGAACCCAGGACCACCAGCTCAGGGATGGCTCCACCCACAGTGGGCTGAGCCCTCCCCATCAATCAATAATGAAGAAAATGCCCTACAGATTTGCCTACAGCCCGATTTTATGGAGAAATTCTCTCAATGGAGGTTTTCTCCTCTCAATCTGTAATCCAACTATCCAGCACAGCTGGCTTCTCAGAGCTCTCCTCACACAGGAAGACCGTCTTCCAGTGGCTTCTCAGAGCTCTCCTCACACAGGAAGACCGTCTTCCAGTGGCTTCTCAGAGCTCTCCTCACACAGGAAGACCGTCTTCCAGTGGCTTCTCAGAGCTCTCCTCACACAGGAAGACCGTCTTCCAGTGGCTTCTCAGAGCTCTCCTCACACAGGAAGACCGTCTTCCAGTGGCTTCTCAGAGCTCTCCTCACACAGGAAGACCGTCTTCCGTGGCTTCTCAGAGCTCTCCTCACACAGGAAGACCGTCTTCCCGTGGCTTCTCAGAGCTCTCCTCACACAGGAAGACCGTCTTCCCGTGGCTTCTCAGAGCTCTCCTCACACAGGAAGACCGTCTTCCCGTGGCTTCTCAGAGCTCTCCTCACACAGGAAGACCGTCTTCCAGTGGCTTCTCAGAGCTCTCCTCACACAGGAAGACCGTCTTCCGTGGCTTCTCAGAGCTCTCCTCACACAGGAAGACCGTCTTCCAGTGGCTTCTCAGAGCTCTCCTCACACAGGAAGACCGTCTTCCCGTGGCTTCTCAGAGCTCTCCTCACACAGGAAGACCGTCTTCCAGTGGCTTCTCAGAGCTCTCCTCACACAGGAAGACCGTCTTCCAGTGGCTTCTCAGAGCTCTCCTCACACAGGAAGACCGTCTTCCAGTGGCTTCTTTGGAATGAAAACCTCCTTGAGGCTTACTTATGTTGCCCATATCCTGTAGGACATTTCTGCTTTGTCCAGTCAGGCCTCAGGTGCTTAGGAACTGCTGTCTTGGTCTTGGATCACTCTAGGAAGGTGAGTGACCCCCAGAAGAGGGTCAAATGCCATCTGCACCCAGGAGTTTCCCAGGCACAGTGGGAACAGCAGAGTCCATAGGAATGAAGTGACCCTCATATCTCGCTGTGAAAAAGGGCTGGGAAAGCCAGGGAGGAAGTGGCTACCAGACAGCTTAGGCAATGATTTAGAGAAGAGGTCATAAGATGCGGCACCAGACAAGTGTGGAAAACATGGCCTGACTCAGGCAGAGAGGCCACACTTACATTAGTAAGTGTACCGGTCAGGTGTCATGACAACAGCTGCATTGACACTGTCACACAAATTGCCCACGGGGCCATGGTCATCTCCTTCCTATGGATGAGTGCAAAGATGGAACTTTCTAAGCACTCATATCTGGCTGGCTTTACTGAGGGATATTACAGAGAGAAAGTGTATCCTAATTATTGGCCTGGGCTTCCAAAATAGCCATGCCACAGCCATAAACACTATATCACACACACACACACACACACACACACACACAACACCACACAGTGGGAGGAGAGGATGTGAATAAATGGAGAGGGGAGGTGTTATGGGGAAAGGAAGGGAAGAAGTTAGTAGTACATAGATCAAGACACATTACATGTATGGAATTGTCAAAGAATAAATAGATATTCTATTAAAATGCAAGTGGGAAGCTCCAGTTTTGATAAATAAACAAAGCAAAAACCAGGCTTATTTACCTGATACCCTAATGAAATGTCTAAAATGCCAAAGAGCACCCAAGGGATCAGTTAGTATGAAAACATGAAGTGCCCTATAACAGTTGCATCTGACATTTTGACCAACCACAGTATTGACCTCCCTCCTCTTCCTCTTCTCATTCTTGACTTCTTTCCCCTGCTCCTTCTTGTCAAATAATTCCTTTTCCCCCTCCTCCCCCTCCCCCTCCTCCCTCTCCCCCTCCTCTCCCTCCTCCCTTCCTATCCTCCTCCCCCTCCCCCTCCTCTCCCTCCTCCCTCTTTCTTATTCCCTCCTCTTTCTGCTCCTTCTCCTCTCCTCTCTACCATGCCTTCTGGTCCACTAGAGTGGAGCAGTTGAGTCATTCTTTGAGAGGACTCTGGTGAGCAGACTTGATGAAGATGGTAGATCCTGTCCCAGCCACCCTGTGGTCCCATCTCTGCTTTGCTCTGCACACAGGTCGTTTGTCAGAGCTTGGAAGTAGTCATGTCACCTGATCTTTCTATCACCACCGCTACCCTCTCCCCCAATGACAAAATCAGCTAGCGATTCTCATTGACCACAGGATAAACCCTAATCAGAACATAGCCTGTCATATCTTTCATACTCCACTGTCAGCTTCGGTTCCAGTTCAGGTCCCGTCATTTCAGGCCCTGTGTATAACGTCCCCCATGACCACATCTTGTAGATCTTAGAACTAAATGAGGGTATAGCCCCTGCTAGAAATACCCTTCTCTGTTATAGTACCTGTCTTGGGTTGACTTGACTCACCCTGATGCTCTGTGTAAGTTTTGTCGGTTCACAGACTAATGACATTTGTTGTTAGGGTGTCCCTCAACTGCCACTTGAGATGACACAGGACATGACATGTATTAGTGTAAGCTGGAGAAAGACTTGCAAAATTGCTGATCGACTTATCACCATGGGTGGGTGGCTCAATTTTCCTGTGACCCAAGTTGTTTTCCTGTCCTGTTTTTCTTGTTTGCTTTGAGCAGGAAAAACAGCTGTATAGAATGGTGTAGTGAGCACTTTGGGTTCTTTTTCTTAGAAACCCAGTTATGTGAATATGTTTTTGTTTTAACCATAACCCAGGATATGGGGCTGCTTCAGACTGTTCACGGCAGCTGAGTATGATTTGTCCCGTGCTCTGGTAGAGGAGTGATTCTGCCAGCTGAAGATACTTCACATTTGGAATTCTGGGGATTCTTGAGAGTGCATAGATTTGAGAGCCCTGAGAGGCTGCAGCAGCTGCTGTTCTTGCTGCTGTTGCTGTTTGTTGGATTGCTGGTTGGCGATATCCTGATGACAAAGACTGGACTTTCCCCAAGCAACCTGATGCTCCTAATCAGCAGGAAATAGTCTTCTACGTCCCCTTTTCCTCTAACCTTTCTCTCTTACCTAGTGTTGAAGGGGTTTGGGAAAGGATCAAGGTGGAGACGGATGGTGGGTGTAGGAGCCCAATAGAGTAGCCAAAAAGTACAGTTAGAGAATGGGCTGATTTTAAGAGTTGCTTGTGTGGTGTTGAGTAAAACTTTTCTCAAACGACTGGTAAGGTGAACTCAGGTGCTGAAAATGTCAGCAGCGTCCTGAACAACAGGTGCATTTTACAGCCACAAGGCAATTGTTCTGCTCAAAAGGAAGACCTTAAAAATCAAATGGAGAAGCTGAAGTCGCAAGGCCATTGAATATGAGAACCCAGAATTTCCTCCAGGTTTTTACTGAGCTACATATTCTTCATCCAAGACAAATAGAAGGAAGGCCACACATAGTACGTGTCGTGTCGGACACATGCTGGGTTTTCCAATGGGGAGTATGTGGCTTATACTTCGGAGTTGAAGACTGCTCACAGGCGGGAACAGTTTAAGAGTCCCAGGGAGCATTTACATCCATTGAGGGGAGAGGAGGGCTTTGGGACAGATGGACTGGGAGGTAGAGTTAGTGGGAGGACAGGGCCCAAGATGTCCAGTTTCCCTCTAGTTGGAAGAAGCTAAGACCATTAGGAAATCGCATGAAGACATTACCACAACTGAAGGTGTACATATAGCCAAATAGTGGCTAGTCCTTTTCATGCCCCAGAAAGCACACTGAGGCAGCCATCTAGAGAAGGTAGTCTAGGAGAGGCAACATGGCCTAGGAGACAGGTTCGGAAGTTATTGTGATCTCCCAAGATGGTGATGGTGAGCTTATCAACAAAGGTGACACCAAGGGAGAGAGGAGGAAGGGTGAAGAGGAGGAAGAGGAAGAGGAGGAAGAGGAGGAAGAGGAAGAGGAGGAGAAGGGGGAGGAGGAGAAGGGGGAGGAGGAGAGAGTTGGGTTAGAGCCATCTGGATGAACCAAGAGAGTTAGTGTGGGCCTCAGTGGCTCACAGCTGCTGTCTGTCTAGAGGGAGGCTCAGGTGGAACAGTCTAGAAGGAAGGTGACAATATCTTGCTAAGTCTTGTTTTCACAACAGTTGCTCTGAGGTCCCAGAAGTCTGCCTGCCACACAGTAGGAACTCAGGAAACCACTGATACTCAGCTCCATTCTTCCATTTCCTCCCGATGGGAGAACAGGGTGGCAGGTGGGCACTGTCATTTGCCTATATTTGCTAAGGTGGACACAATTTGGACCATGGTCCAAGTCACATACTGTGTAAGAAGACAGACAGAAGTCAAGTCCAGGGCCCTGGCTGCCAAGAGCAAAGGTGTCATCACTGTGTTACACAGCATCTCACTGATAAATGCTTTTCCTTCTAGAGGGGTTGGGGGGGGCGGATGGGCAGATGCTGGAGCCTGGAAGATGGGGAGGCCAAGGAAGACCTAATGCTGTGATGCCAGATTCAGAATCTTGGGTAACAGCAGTTGAGTGCCAGCCAGTGATAGTCACGGTTGAAACTGGGCCATGACTGTTGGTCCTGATAGTTGGGTCAGGACTCCAAATGGCAATTCAGGTCTTCCCTGGAATGCAGCAGGGCTGGGTACCTGGTGCCAGGGCTATGTTGCAATGCCCTGGAGGTGCTGCTTTCATTGGACTGTCTGTGAACATGCTGCCTCCTAAGGGGCAAAGGGGAAAGCTTCTTGTTGAAGTGGTCATTCCTTAGTCCCTAAGGGGAAGGTTGTGTGCTGTGTTTCTTTCTCCTCCTCTTTTTCTCTTCATCTTCCTCTCCTCCTTCTCCTCTCTCCCTTGGTGCCACCTTTGTTGATAAGCTCACCAGCACCATCTTGGGATACCACAATAACTTCTGAACTTGTTTCCTCTCCTAGATTACCTTCTCTAGATGGCTGCCTCGTGCTTTCTGCGGCATGGAAAGGATTAGTCACTATGTGGCTATATGTACACCTTCATAAGCGTATAGTAAACGGAAGACTAGGAGGACACCCCAACTGTCCTCTCCCATCACCCATGATAACTCTTCAGTTCCTCAGCCTGTCTTTCTAGCCCCAAGCCTGTTTTCTTCTGCCCTTACCTGGTTTTGATCTCTGCCTTCTTTTACCACATTACAATCTTCCTGACATAATTTATAGGAAGACAAGAAATACAAATAAACCAGTTAAAATATTACTAAGGAGAGGTTTGTTCCCTTATGCTCCCTGTAGCAGCTCTGCAGAGCATCTGGCTCAGAGGACACAGTGTGATTCTGACTGCCAGGTCCCTCCTCTCTCTAAGGATCGATTCCTGGGAGATGCAGAGGTGGAAGATGGACACAGAGTACTGGTCCAGGAGCTTTGTCAGCACAAGAGTAGAGTTCTGCTTTGAGCTTCCTGCTGGAGTCTCCAAGGAGTATCAGGGTAGAAGGCTGGACAGGGTCCTAGCTCGTGCTGGCAGGTCATAGGTTCCTCATGATGGAAATGTTACCTTCCACAGAAGGCTGAGGTGAGGTGAGTCAGGCCCTGAGCCAATGCCATTCTATGTCCAGAGGTCCGGACCCCATGAGATACGTGTTGGCAGAACCAACATTATGTGTTCATTGGGTCAGAAATGTCTTGGTTTTCCTGATGTTTTTGAAGCTGCCCCCAGTACATCTTAGTGTGGGGATAGCAGAAAGGAGACCTACCCAAGACAGGTAAGTCTTCATTATTAGAATATCAATTCCAGCTGATTTGGGCCAAAGAGAGAAAGCAGTGACCAGTCAGCTTGCTTAGGGATGGTAACAACAACAGGTTTTTATAGTTATTGGGGGGCTAGGGAGATGCTAAATTTTAGTTGTTGCCCATTCATAATGAGCTTGCTTTTAAAAAATAAATAGCCTGCCCTTATCCCTGGTGGGCTGATGACTGCTGACTTAAAGCAGAAGCTATTGAGCCTCTTGTTGTCCAGTTAAAGACTTTTCAGTGCTCCCGGTGTGTCAGCCTGTAATTAGTGGGCATTCTGCTGTCATTCTGTATGATCTTGGCCTTGTGATAGGGTTGATGGCCTTGAGTGCCTGAGATTCGGAGAAAGCAAGAGGTCAGGTGGAAGAGTCACATGACCACCGGGCATTGGCAAGTACAGGACAGAATGTTTCTCAAAAGAACATTCCTCCACGTGGAGCAGAGGTAAACATGGATCCAAGTTGAAGACACGAGGGGGTCAGACAGACACAGAAACAGATGTCAAATCTTATGCCATCAGGTATGTGCAGGCTTGAGCAGACAGTTAAATGCATTTAGCAGAAGCGACTTGTAAGCTTCTGTGAAGTAACCTTGACAACTGCTAGGATAACCCACACGTCAGAGGTGTTATTTGTGGTGTAGCTGGTTGGATGCTAATGATGTATTGCTTAGCTGTGTGACTTCCAAAATTACAGTCTAGTTTAGTGACATAATCTAGTGTCTATGATGAAGCTGTTGGGAGCACAAGGCTTAGGAACAGAAGAAAACACATCATGCTTTTAGCAGGTCACGTTAGTTAAGGGACCAGGGTTTATACACCTTTTGTCTCTTTGTGAAGGTTCCAACTAGTTTCAAGTGGACAGCACAGGGAGGGAGAACGGTGACAGCTAAGGGTCTACTAGATGCCAGGCCCTGCATGTGCAGTAAGCAACAGCCCTGTGAGGTTGGTGTGGCCAGAGAATGTGACTCGCTTGCCCCAAGTCGTGTTACTAGTATGTGCCTGAACTAGTAATCCAGTTCCTCGGCCTATCTGCTTCTACACCCACTGAGAGCTGATAAGCTGGGACTAGGCCTTCCCCAGCCTTGAGGTGACTGCAATATGGCCATGTGTGTAAAATTTCATTTCTATACTCACACCTCACCTTACATGGTGATGGCATTGACTAGCCCCAGAATGCTTTGGGAAGTAAACATGTTGACTGGCACTTGTGGAGATATTCAGGTCTGAGCCTATTTCTCAGGTAATCAGGCCCAGCTAGAAATTTTTAGAAGTCTGGACTAGAGAGCTGGAAATGGGTAGATATCAAACAGCAAACCAAACCATTAACAGTGCAGAGATGAAGGAAGCTGTCATATGGGTTGGCAGGGGACGATGGGCATTGCTATATGGCTGGTATACAAGGTGACTTCAGGAAGTACCACCAGGACCTAAACCTGGACCAGCACGAGAGTGCTGAGCTCCAGGCACTTGGACACAGACACTGGGTGGTAGTCCGAGTGCTTATGCAGGAGAAACCACTGATGTAGGAGGGCAAACAAAAGCCTCTCCTGAAGGCTGTTGATGGTGAGAGTGTGTTTGGACCCACTGCTGGTGAGGGTAGGTCAAGGTAGGAGCAAGAGTGAGGTTGGGGTAGTCATCATCACTTTGCATCATGGGTAGCTCCAACTAGGCAGAGTGGCATGCACACTAGAGCATCTCTGTAGAGCTCTGTGGAAGCTTCACTTTCCGTCAGTGGTCACAGTGTTCGGTGCTGGGTGCTGAGAGGCTCTGGGAAAAATGGCTATAGAGTTCCTTGCCCTCCTGGGGCTGAGGGTCGTCATCTACCATAATCTTCATCCTGGAGAGTCTCACATCAGGGGTACGTTGGTTGTTGGGCCATAGGGAATAAAGAGGTCTGTGGCTTACATCACAGCCACTCTGTTCAGAGACACTTCCTCTCAGGACAGCAATGTCAATGAGTCGTAGGCAGTGGCTTCATGGATGTACATGGTGGTCCATGAAGAGCAGTTGCCTCAAGGACAAGGAAGCAGGACTGGAACACCTGGCTGCTCTATCCAGCATGAAGCAAAAGACAGTGGCCCTCAAAAATAGTAGAACAAAGGAGGGTAACTGCTGGTCTCCCCAGGAAACAGGGTGAAGTGGGCATGTTTGGCATCTCCCACCAGGCTGTATTCTGGGGCGACACAAGCTTTCCTGGCAGAATCACATAGAGGGTGTTCTTCATGTCCTTAGTCCTCATGTGAGTCCTCTCTCTTTACAACGCCCTTTTCACTCAACTGTCTCCCTGCCACACAGCTAATGTCACCCTATGTGTAGGATAAGAACGGATGGACAAATCCACATAGAGTTCCTCTGGTCTCATTATCTTGAGGTGGGATTAAAAGTTCGTTTTTATGAATAGCCTATAGATACAGTTTCAAACGGGAAAACCAGAACAGGTCAAGGAAATTCAAATAAATCCAGCCATCTTTTTCTTTTTTTGACAGTGGTAGTGTTCAGCAACATTTTCCAATCCTACTCAACTTCTAGGGACACTGAGAAAATCAGATCTCAGTGGGAAGAAGTCTCAGGCAGGGGCTTGAATTGAGGTCCCCAACAGTTTGCTCAGGGAACTAGCAGAAGTGACTCCCGTGGGCGCGCTGAGCAGGGCCGTGTCCCTGGGAAGGCTCACCCACACAGACAGGGCGAAGATGGCAGCCAAGGTTTGGTTGCTCAACTTGTATCTTAAGGGAAATGAGCTTCAAGCCTTGGAGAGGTGGAAGAGCTGGTAATTCAAGATGCTTTGACGTGGTATTGTCCTGGAACAAAATATCCTTCAGTTGAGACAAGTTAAAATATGTGAGCCACAAAACAATGGGAGACTCAAAGGACAGAGAAATGCTGGAATGCACTCAGGTGAAATGTTTTGCCTTTCATCTGGTAGGAAGGATGATGGGTATTTTTATTCTTTCTTTTTTTTTTTTTTTTTTTTTTTTTTTGGTTTTTCGAGACAGGGTTTCTCTGTGTAGCCCTGGCTGTCCTGGAACTCACTCTGTAGACCAGGCTGGCCTCGAACTCAGAAATCCGCCTGCCTCTGCCTCCCAAGTGCTGGGATTAAAGGCACCACTGCCCGGCTTTTTTTTTGGGGGGGGGGGCGGCGTTTTTATTCTAAAAATATTACTCAACATCTTGTGCACTGTATGACAGGAACAAATGCTGGCTTTACTATCAGAAAAGATATGAAGAGTATTTCCTTTTTTAAAGGGAGAAAGGAGAAAACAGCTTTGGGGTTTGCCTAGGACATGGGAGTGGGATCAGGAAGGGACTATATGTATCGTCATCAGTTTGAAGCTGGGCTCATGTGGGAAATCTGAAACATCTACAAACATGAGAAACTTGAGTGGAGAACATGTTTTGGATGCACACATTGAAATAAGAATTCAAACATTGTATGATGGTTTACTTTAAAAGATCACAGTGTTCTATTAACACTTCCTGCTCTCAACTCTTGTGTTTTACTTTGTTCTTCTTAGGTGCCAGAATGCTCAGAACAAAATTTGGGGCTTAATTCATGTTGTTTATTCAAACGTATAACTATCCCCTTCTTCCTTTACTGCTGTTTCTCTGCATTTGCTTAGAGCATTTAATATGATTTGTGATACAAGCTCCCTAAAGTCCCTTTGATATATAAGAGACACAGTAACAAATCACCTCATTTGGAAGAAATATGTATGTAAAGTCAATGTCAAAACTCATAGACGGTGATGGGGTTCCATGCTTGGTGCACTGGAGAATCCAGCCACTGCACTGGTCTCCTCATCTGGGTTACTTTTACCATGCCAGGCTAAGCAGTGGGCTAAGCAGGGTGGTTCTGTGACACCTTGTCTAGGGTGGTGACAGGAAGAGCCCTTTATCTTCTGAAACTCCTTGACCATGAAAAGGTGGAGAGTAGCTTACCAGGCAACATGGCCCACTTCAGTTCCTCCACTCCCTGGAAGTCTTTTCTTAAGAGACTGTCAAACAAGCCTATCAAACCCACTGGTAACAGTGGCTGTTTTCCAGTATTAATTTCAAATCAGGGGTTAGTTTCCCAAAGACTTGCTGTTCTTATTTCAACGGTGGATTGGCTATGTTTTCTGCCCAAACCCTCCTGGGGCTTTGAGCCTCTCTCCATGTGTCCCCAGGGGAAAGGAAGCGTCACCCACAAGTTCATGGACAGGAATCTTCTTTCTTTCAGTACTATGCTCAGTTGCCCTCTCAAAGTGTCAAACAGGCAACTCTAGACTTAGGGATCGATACCATAATTCTGGTGGTTAGAAGTCCAAGAAAGAGATCTGGCTGGGTTGGTTCCTTCTGAGGGTTGTGAGAGAAGAATTTGCTCTAGGTCACATTAGCTTGTAAATAGCTGTCTCTCTGTGTCTTCACAAGGTGTTCTTTCTGTGGTGTTTGTGTCTAAGTCTCTTCCTCCCTCTTTTTTTTTTTTTTCCCTTTAACAGAGTTCCAATAAACTTGGATTGGGGCCGCCCTAATAATCTTAAGGAATTAGGCTGTAGATCCCCATTCTCACTCCAAATCCAGTCAAACTCTGAAATATTGAGGTTTTGGACTTCAACTAGAAAATTTGGGGGGATATGTCCAAACCTGGGAGATGGAAGACTACAGCCCCACAGGGTCCCCACTGCTAGGCATTGACAGCAGCTAATCAGGTCACCCAAACTCCAAACAACCCCAGCTGTCCCATCTGAGCATCCTGGGCAGTTTTCTCCATCTGTCTGGATTTGATTCCTTTGAGAACATGTCCCATCTGACCTGACACAGATAGACAGACCTTTGAAAGGTGGTTGTCCTAAGCCTGCTCCACTTCAGAGCTGCTGGATCTGTCACCCTCAGTTTTGTTCAGGACCAGCTTTGGGCCTCCTCCACATGACCTAGCATCTAAGGAAGATCAGGTTAATTCATGTCCATGTCATTGGCTGCACAACCTCTCAGGTCTGGACCTGGGTGGTGTTGCTCAACTTGTAAGGCCTAGCAGTTCAGTATCACTCCATTGTCCTGGCTTCCTCAACAAGACACAGGAAGTTCTCAGGTAGCTACCACTCGCATATCTGGAAGAGTCACCCTGCCACCTCAACCAGTGGGGTCACATTCTAAATTCTAGTTGACACAGACCTGAAGGAGCCATTGCTCTTGTCCTTTCCAAACAATAAGGGCATCCTCCCTCAGCCTCAGTTGTTCCAAGGATTGGGGTTCCATGAGGGAGGACCAGTGTGGGCTCCCATTGACTTGTGAGGGAGTTGACTTAAGTCCACATGAGACATGGCTGCCCACCCAAGGTCCTCATGCTGACACTCTTATTCAATGTTTATGTATCTCAAGCTCAGACTCTCACCAACACTGGGTCCATCTATAAGCCTCCTCCAGTGGCGACGCTGATCAAAAATGTGCATTCTCATTGACTCAGAAATTAATTACATTCCTAAGGATTTCTTCTTTGGAGACAAAAAGAGATAGGAACTTTGAAAATAGAGGAATATGAATCTCTTGTGTGTTTGAGGCCAGCCTAGTTGGTCTACATAGTGAGTTCCAGGTCAGCTAGGTTCAGACAGCCAACTGGCATTGTCCTTTTTAAAAAGGTGCAAAGGATATTTCTGTGCATGCACGTCTTCTCTGTGACCTGCGGGATCCCTCCCTCCTTTCTGTTAGAGGATCGCCTTGCTTTTTATTCTCCTGGGAAATGCTATTCTCTCTTGGTCCGTGGACATTACTACTTCTTCTTTCTTGATCATTTGTTGATCCCTCATCTCTGTTGCCACTTTATACTGGAGCAGCTTAAGGCTTAGTTCCTGACCCCTTCTCTGTCCACACTCACTCCAGAAGCTACCTGGAGTTACTTTAACCTGTTGTTGTGACCTGATGCTTGTGAAGAAGTAATTTAAGGGGGCTGGAAAGATGGCTCAGCAGTTAAGAACATGTATTGCTCCTGTAGAGGACCCGAACTTAGCATCCGGCACCTACACGGTGTGACTCTCAACTACCTGTATGTAACCCAGCTCCAGGGAATTCAACAATATCTTCTAGTTTCTGAGGGCATCTGCAGTCACATGTACATGCGCCCCCCCCCCCCAGATGTATCCACAATTTAAAAATAAATGTTTAGACTGTATTTAAATTTTTTTTGTTTGTTTGTTGGGTTTTTTTTTGTTTTGTTTTTCGAGACAGGGTTTCTCTGTGTAGTCCTGGCTGTCCTGGAACTCACTCTGTAGACCAGGCTGGCCTCGAACTCAGAAATCCGCCTGCCTCTGCCTCCCAAGTGCTGGGATTAAAGGCGTGTGCCACCACTGCCTGGCTTAAATATTTTTAATATAAAATTCTAAATATTTTTTAAAAGAAGCAGCTCAATGAGGTGATGTTCCTTTTGAGGGGAGGTGTATCCTGGCGGGGGGGGGGCACAGTGATCAGTGGAACTGCAGTAGCTGGAGCTTTTGGTGCCTGCTTGCTTAGATCTCAGGGTACCAGGAAACAGAGACTGCACTGGCAGCTCCGTTTACAGGCATCTCTTGATCTTGGCAACTCCAGAAGAGAACTACTCAGTGGCTGCTCCTCCATCCCTCCAGGGGCCAGATCTGTTTTCAACATATGATGGATTTACTGGGACACACTCCCTTCATAAACTGAGTGAGCATCTATATGTTGTTATTAATTATAATTGTAAAGTAAATACAATGACCACAATTGTAATATAAACCTTATGGCATGGGGATGCTACAGTCAAGTGGGGGAACTTACTAGTAATGTTGCTAAGTTAACATAGACTCAAACTGCCCTCTAAATATCTTATGTTTATCCCTGTAGACCAATGGTTCTCAACCTTCCTGATAAACTTCCTGACCCTTTAATAGAGTTCTTCATGGTGTGGTGGTCTCCAGCCATAAAATTATTTCATTCCTTCATAATTTTCCTATTGTTATGAATCATAAATATCTGATATGCAGGATATCTGATATGACCCTGTGAAAAAGTCGTTTGACTCCCAAAGGGGTTGCAACCCTCAAGTTGGGAGCCGCAGTCACAGACAAAAGCCACCTTCAGTCTTAATTAGAGAAGTCTCTCTTTGCAGTGAATGGTGGTGAATGTAGATTCATGGCCACTCAAGAATGCTGAGAAGAAGTGACAGTTGAGTTAAGCCTTAAATAAGACATTTATACCACCCCGTCTAAGGCTCAGGAATATGACAGATGAGGAAATCAGAAAAACAAAAAGCTAAAAGATATGGAGAAGGGCTGCAAACGCTATTTTCTAAGCATGTACAATCCCTACAACAATGAACTCATGGCAGCTGCTGTCACTTGTACAGGGCCTGCACAAGACTGGCTCTATCAGCAATTAATCACAGATGGGGGCTAGCTAACAGGACCCTACCCTTGCTGCTGAACTGTTAGCTAGTGATGGGTTCTTGGAGAGGAACAGTCACTGTCTTGTAGACTCTCTTCTGGGACCGTCAGGTTCCAGTGGGTAGCTCCAAACCCAGGTTACAGAGATGGGCTTGTTAAACTCAGTGTGTCATAAAACAAACAGAAATGTGAGAAAAAATATGTAGGGAAGTGGGTGGGAAGGGGAGAGACAGGGCAGGGCAGGGAGGCTGTTTAGAGAGGGTGGTGTGTGAGAGCAACTGGCGTGTGTAACACATAGGAATGAGACTGTCAGCAAGCTTAAGTCATAAGAACTTTTATTAGGCTCACAGTGTCTGAAGCTTAGTCTGTGGTCAGCTGGCTCCATTGGTTCTCAGTCTGCTGGGAGGCGGGGCATTATGGTGGGAGGGGGCATTATGGTGGAAGGCACAATAGAACACATTACTCACTTCGTGCCCACCGGGAAGCAGAGAGAGCACACCTGCTCTGTGGGCTTTGTCTGTGCTCTGGCTCCATCTGGACCCCTGCCTTTTGGATGGTGCTAGTCACTTTCAGGGTGACTTTTGCTCAGGAGTATTCCGCATGTGACTGTCTCTGAGAACTCCCCACAGGCCTTACCCAGAGTGTGTATCTCAATCCAACCAAGGAGGAAATTAAGAGCGGTCATCTCAAAACTGCCCCTTGTCATCTTGACATTTGAGAACACTTGAAGTCATATTTACTCTCCAATGAAGGCCTGAGCATAGTCCTAATATGACGCTGCTGTACTGTACACAACATGGAATGTGCTAACTCTTTCCTCAAAGTCTCGCCAGCTTCAGTACTGCTCAAAAGTCTGAGTAGAAATCTCCTTGGAGACTCAAGGCAAACTCCTGCCTGGCTATAGGAAGTGGTCACTTCAGAATCCGTATCTCCCACTCCTAGGAATCCAGCTAGAGTCACCCCCTTAGACCCTCTAAAGCCTCTCCCCATCCCATGGTCTTTGGCATGTCCTAGAGATTGCCCCCATCCCCAGCCAATCTCCCTTCTTTCTCCCTTGCTCTCCCTAGATATCAGCTTCCCTCCCCATCCCCTCTTCCACCTTGTTCCCTCCATCAACCACTGATATCTGTTTTGTTTCCCCTTCTGAGAAAGATTCAACCATCCTCCCTTGTATCTCCTTGTTATTTGGCTTCTTTGGGTGTATTGATTATAGCATGGTTACCCTGTACTTTATGGCTATAAGCATATATACCATGCATGTCCTTTTGGGTCTAGGTTACCTCACTCAGAATGATATTTTCAAGATCTATCAATTTGCCTTTGAAACTCACGATGTCCTTGTTTTTAATGGCTGAGTAGTATTCTATTGTGTAGATATACACATGTTCTGTATCCATTCCTCAGATGAGAGACATCTAGGTTGTTTCCAGTTTCTTTTGGGCTATAATATGGAATGAAAGTTGCGTATAGACATAGTTGATCACGTGTGGGAAAGGATTGGGGGGTTCACACCTTTCCAGGCTTGTCAGCCACCTAGTTTGATGGCTCCACCAATAGTACCTGTAGTGTGAAAGAGCTTGGAGCCGAGGGTGGAGGGCTTGTTTGCACAGGTGGGATCCTTTTTTCCTAGTTTCTCGTATTTAGTTCCAGTATGGGCCCTGTGGATTGCACATGCACCACCCATGTTAGTGAACCTTTGTGTATAACAAGTTGTATTGTCTAGACCACTCTGTAGTTAGTAATTTTTTTAAAGCTATACAACTTTCTGTGTTGACATCTTCATTTACATAAATGACCCCCATTAAGGCAATCAAGTGTGTGTAGCCCAGGCTACCCTTACACTCACTATCTTCCTGGGTCTGCCTCTTAAGCATGAGATCACAGGCATGAGCTGTCATCTCTGACAGAAGTTAATGCTTCTCCACTTAGGAGCTTCCCCATGGGTAAACCATTACACGTGGTTATTTATTTATTTTTTTGTTACTCGTACGCTTTCCTTCAGTCTGGGCTGGCTACCCTCAGCCCCTGCTTTCCATGTAGAAATCTATGTATACTACTTAATTCCCAGGCAGCAAGTGTCCCTAACAAGGACCTAACTAGAGTTTTAATCCTACAAGCTACTTAAAAAAACAATCTTCTCAAAGGGGAACTAAGAAGTTATTCTTCCTGGATAATATGGTTTCTGTTTGGGAAGACGAGACAGACGTGGAGATGGGTGGGGTGAAGGTTGCATAACATCAATGTCCCATCACTGACTGTACATGTGAATGGCCACAAGGGCAAATTTTGTCATGTATACTTCTCCAGTAAAATCTCTGTAAATACTCTAAAATTTTTAGTAATTAGCAACAGTTTTCCCTAAGAAACCAGTATTTTATAAGTTTTTAGAAGTTGCTATTATGCTACATGCATTTGTGGTGTACATGGGCACGTGTGTCATAGCTTGTGGATGGGGGTCGGAGACCACTCTGTGGTGTTTCTCTCTTTTCACCTTTATGTGGGTTCTGAGGAGTTGAACTCAGACTGTCAGACTTACAGCATAAATACCATGAGCATTCCCCCGACCCTGATGTGTTCTCTTACATGAAAATTATTTTATATGAACTCTATGAAAGCCCTGACTTAAGGCAGTTCAGATACTCTGGGGCTTTCTCATGACTTTTAAGAACTGTAGTAATGTGGTTTAGGAAATATAATGACCTGATTGTTTTCAAAACATAAGTTCCTGTGAAGAATTTTGTTTATATTGGGCTGGGGACCTATAGGTTTAAAATAGAGCATCAGCCAGCTGACTTAAAAGACCTTGGTTTTACTAAGTCTGCCTTCCCCTTCTGAGGAAGCACTGAGTGGGTGAGGGACACTTGTGTAAAATCTCCAAATTCGTGTTACAACTTTCAGTTTGAACGTTTGCTTCCAGACCTGATTAAAATTTGGTTTATTCTAATTCCTGTACTGTATCATTATCTGAGGTTTTAAGTAGTAACTGGTTCTATACCATGTATGTATCATATGTTTGTTCATCAAAGCTTTTTAATCCAAACAAAAAGACTTTGCAAAGTGAAAAAAAAGAAAGGTTTCATCAGCTAAGGAAACCTCCTTATCCTTTCCCACTGTCCCTTGCCCCTGTGCTGTAGTCACCAAAGGTGACTCCCTCTCTATACCCAAATGCCTCTGGCTTTTCCTCCACTCATGGCCATCACAGAGAGGGCTCCTTTCTCTACTCCTGCAGTGAGTGAGGGTTGGCCACCTTCCAAACAATCTTATCATCCAGGGACTCTTTCTAGGCTTTTATTTATCTTTCATGACTTGAATTTTATGACTCCGAAATGAGGTGTTTATGACTAGTAAATCCAGCTCAATGACAGGGCTCTCCAACCTACTTGTGATGGTGTTTGTGTTGAGGCTGATGAGGGTGTCAGAGACTCAGGCAAACCCTAGCCTTTCCTGAAGCTCTGAGTCCAGGTACTCGGGCATCACGCACCCTTTACCGCTCTTGTCTCTTTCCAGCTTCACCTCAGTTCTGAAAGAGAAGGTTTCAGACCCACCATAGTCCTTAGGGTCACCACATCACTGTGGTCTTCATGGTGGGGGAGTACCATCATGGCTGCCTAAGAATCTCTGGGGAAGACGACTAACCACTGTGTCCCAGAGCGCTCCCCTCAGAAGCAGGCTAGAGAGAAGACAGAGATATGAGCTCTGACACAGCTGAAAAGAGGAAAACCAGACTGAAGCGTCTCCTGTCTCCAGGCACTCATTGGTACATCTCAGCCAGCTATACAGCCACCCAAGTCTTCTGAGAGCATAAACGCCCACCCTACCTTTGAAATCTGTATCATGGAAACTTCCAGGAAAGCAGAGGCCTGGTGTTTGGATTTCCATCCACTGACTACAGCTCCAACAACTGCCAACTTACTGCATCCAACCGCACGTTTCTTTATTTTAGAGAAAATTATGTAATGTTACTTCACCACTAGGTACCCTATCTTTTTTAGGATTGCCAAACAACAAACATCCAGTGTTTATTACCAGAAAACCAGCAATGTTATTTTTAATACAATGGGATACAGGATATTTAATTACAGCAGGGCAGTGATTCCAGTTAAATTAAAAACCTTTATTTTTTCCCAAATATAAAATTACTAAATTAAAGTCTTAAAAGAAAATATAACATGGTGAAAACTTTAAATTATCCCTCCACTTACCACAGGGTTTAGGGTTTATCAATCACATACTCCACATTTTGGCAAAAGGATGAATTTTGTTTAAAACAGTTTATAAACCTAATATAGCAAAGACTGTATACATCTCCATATTGCACTTCTTATGTACAAGAATAAACAGTGAAGTCCAATGTATTTGCATATACCGAGAACAGCACAAATGGGCCACAAATAATAAACTCAACATGGATGCTGACATATTAAAAGTGTAGAAATGTAGTAAGTGTGTGGACACAGCGAAGAGGCGTATTAACAGTCCATATGTACATGGGGTTTTAGGTTTAGCATCGGTGTGTTTGCTAGTACAGGCCTTTGGTTCTATGCTGCTGACTAGGCTTAGGCTCACACTCAGCTTCTGAAGTGCTCATGTTGTCAACACAAGGCATGAATATAAAGGCTCTAAGTCTCCTCATTCGCTAGTAAAAAATTACAATAGTCAATTCCCTTCAGTCATCAAAACTAGACACAAAAATAGTTCTTGTACTCAACCTGAATGTGCCACAGGGGAAAAAATATTTTCAAGATTTTTCCAGCTTAGTCCCCAGCCCCAGGTTCAGTGCTACTGCATCTGCTACAGGTGTCCCAGCACACCTGCTACAGGTGTCCCAGCACACCTGCTACAGGTGTCCCAGCACACCTGCTACAGGTGTCCCAGCACACCTGCTACAGGTGTCCCAGCACACCTGTTAAAAGTGTCCTAGCACACCTGCTACAGGTGTCCCAGCACACCTGCTACAGGTGTCCCAGCACACCTGCTACAGTGTCCCAGCACACCCTGCTACAGGTGTCCCAGCACACCTGCTACAGGTGTCCCAGCACACCTGCTACAGTGGTGTCCCAGCACACCTGCTCACAGGTGTCCCAATACACTTTCCCTCTTTTCCTTTAGATCACTTATTTTAATACTATACTGTAAGAAGAATAAAATTGAACTGCAGCTCAAGAATATCCACATACACCTGTTAAGACATGAGGAAAACTAAATATTGCCAGTGAGATTTAAAAAAATATGTGCACCTTCCCGACTCCTATAAATCTGCTTTTAAATATCACAGTCCAGGCTCTTTCTCTCTCCCATTCCCATGGCTTCTTCCTGTGCTTGGCCACACCAGTGATTAGCTCTGGAAGTCATCCTGAGTTTGCACATGACAAAGCATGTCCCCACACGTGGTTCATGAGGTAAAAATCACACAACTGAGGAGGAGCTGGTCAACCCTTGAACCACTGTGCTCGTTGGTGTTCCGCTGATGGCGTTGAAGATGTGCAGGGAATTTGGTAGCACGCTTGTCTTCTCCTCCAGGGGACAAATCTCGAGGTACAGAAAGACAGTGTTATCAACGTGCAATGGCAGCTGGCCACCTCAGGTGACATCACGTCTCCCCATCTAGCCGTCGTTCTGCAGAAAGCTAGGCTTGGGCTTCGGCAGTTTGCATAGATGGTTTAGCTTATCTACAAATGCCCACCTTCCAATCAGATCGTAAGGAGGACATCTAAAAGAACTCGCTTTGTTTCCTTCTCAACTTAATGACTGGGGAGCCTTCTAGACTTCTCGGATCCCAGGTCTCTCTCTCTCTCTCTCACTTCCACTGAGACATGAACTAGTCTTATCTCCTGAAAAACAAACCTTTGGAAGTGAATTTGGATTATCTGTCTTTCTCTCCTATCTCCTTTTCTCAGTCTTACAGACTTAAGGGTCTCTGAGAGGCAAACAGACAGGAAGGCGTGGATGATCTCTAGGGAAAGGACTGGGTGAGATTTGATCTCTAGAGGAAAGGACTGGGTGAGATTTGATCTCTAGAGGAAAGGACTGGGTGAGATTTGATTTCTAGAGGAAGGAGGTAGATTTGACTTAGAGGAAAGGATGGTGAGATTTGATCTCTAGAGGAAAGGACTGGGTGGATGATTTAAGAAATTGTGGATTGTCTCTAGAGGAAAGATTGGTGGATTATTGAGAAGGATGGTGAGATTATCTAGAGGAAAGACTGGAGATGATCTCTAGAGGAAGGACTGGTGAATTATCAGGGAAGATTGGGTGGGATTTGATCTTGGGAGGTGGGTGGATTGACTCAGGTGCTCAGCGGACAGACCCATGTAGCTCTGGAAAGACCAAAGGCACTAAGCCAGGCTACATTTCTTTCTGTGCATGAGCTCCAAAGGGTTTAATCTTCAGAGGCTGTCGACAACGGAAATTTAGAGACCACTGCAGTTACTATCTGCTCAGTCTTGGAGCTTAATAGATCCAGCCCACTGCCACTCTCCGCTTCTGTCTTTCCTGATACTGACTGCTGGTGCCCACTGATCAGGCGCTCCGTCCTACAGGAATCTAGAGGTGCCGAGGAAAAGATCACAAGCTTTCTCCAGCAGTTTGTTCCCATGAGCCTCCTCTCCTTTGTGCTTAATCATTCACGCATTAATGATTTAATCATTTCCAATTTTTCTACTTTTTAAAAATGTCCAGAAGAGAGGCTTTCTACTGCATAGGTACAAACCCATAATTGCTCAAACTTGGTCAGCACCATATAGGATTTGGGTTGGGGGAACAGTTTATCAGAAAAATAAAATAAATGGCATTACCATCCCATCTGAGCACATGCGGCATGGAGGAGGGAAAGAAAAAGCAAGGATGTTAAAGATCAAATAATCAGGTTAGTTCTGCACAGCCCCAACTGATGCATCTCCTACACAACCTCTACACCTGGGCTCGACACACAGAGCGGGGAATATCGTAAGAACCAGAAGATGAGGGTTTCTGCTGCTGCTGCTGCTGCAGGACGGGGTCTTCTATGTAAGACAGGGAAGCGGCCCCATGGTATCATGACAACACGGCTGGCTGCCTAAACAAGATCCGAGAAACAACAACACCGACTGACATCCTAGCATGGATGGGGGAATCTCACAAGACCATCCTTAGATGAAGAGCTGGTGACAGTTGATGGCTGCTGAGAAGGAGAGAATCTGTTTTCTCCTGATGAGCCCCTGACAGGTTCTCTAATCCCAGCCGTCAGCTCTAAACACCACACGTAGGAGCAACACCAAATGGACTCGGCAGGTTGGATTTGCAAATTTATGTTGCAAACTTAGGTAACAGTGGTAAGTAAAGAATAAGGAACCATGAGTTTGACAAGGTGTGTGTGTGTGTGTGTGTGTGAGAGTGTGCGTGAGTTGTGTATGTGTATGTGTCTGTGTGTGTGTGTGTGTGTGTGTGTGTGTGTGAGAGAGAGAGAGAGAGAGAGAGAGAGAGAGAGAGAGAGACAGACAGACAGACAGACACTGGGAGGGGGTGGACATCCAGGAGGTAGGTGTAACTATAGTGTCCATAACATGAAATTCTCAAAAAAAAAAAAAAACAAAACAAAACAAAAGGAAGAAATGTCCAGTTATCATGTGACAAGTTATCATGTGTCAAGGCAGGCTGACAAAAAGTCCCAGCCTCCATTCTGCAAGACCAGAGACAATAACTCAGGTGACAGACAGGGTGTGTGTGAGATCCAGGAGCTAATGTAATAGGTACAGTGACTTGATTGATGTGCACATTGCCCTTGGAAGTCTGCTTGACACCCTGGCCAGAGGTGTCCCTGATGCTCGCTGGGACCACATGGGGGATTCACGTAGGAGGGACAGAAAGCACAAGAGATTCAGGAAGGATGCCCCTGAAGAGAGAATCATGAAGGAAGGAGCCTGTGTGTTCTCCTGGACTGACAACTGTTCACCTGGAACAATCCCACATTTTTTTTAATGACAACAGATACCGACTGCAACAGATAACACACCAGGCTGATCAGCCCTGTTCTATCAAAGGAAGCAGTAAGCACAGCATGGATGTGACTTCTTTGCCTTGCTTGGGTAGGCAAGGGTGAAGCTGAGGAGACACAGAGAAAGACGCTGACCCCTCCCAACTGCTTACAGTGACCTAAGAGCACTAACTGGTTGTTTCTCTAAATAATCTGGGTTAGTACAGCAGGTATGCTATGTTACACTTTTTTTTTTTCAGAAATGATATTTCTAGAATATTGGAAGGCTTAACTTACTATCAGGAGTATTCCAGACCCCAACATTCCCACATGCTGCCCAGGCCAGCGTGGCACTTACTTGCTCACGCATGATGTCAGAGAGCTCCTTGGCCATCTCCCTGTAGTTGGCCTTCATCTCTTCCTGGTACTCCAGCTGGTCCTCTTTAATCAGACGCTCGTTTACTGCCAAGGCTTGACCACAAGCTTCCACAAATTGTCTGAGTGAGGTGAGAGAGGAGGAAGGCAAGAGGAAGGGGGATGTTGGTCTGGCTGGAAGCATCTCTCTTGAACCAGACCAGTGCTATGGTTTTGCTCTGTAACACCCTCAGACATCCTTTGTTAAGTGTGGTCCCCAATATGGTGCTATTGGCAGGTGATGGGGTTGTTGGAGGTGGGACCTAGTGGGAAGTCTGAAGGGTGCTGGTGACATGCCAGTGAAGGGGGCTGCAGGACTCAAGACCCTTCCTCATTCTCCTTTGCTTCCTGGCTGGTATACAAGCGACTTTTGCTACACGCTCCTCACCACAGACCCCAGACAACCTTTCGTCTTTATAAGCAAACTGCCTCAGCTGTTTGTTATAGTAACATTAAGCTGACAAGCACAGAGAGATGGATATGCTTCTTAAAGAGAATCTTTCGGTGTGCTTTACCTGAAAACTTCCTTCAGCAGCTTCACCTTATTGTCAGGGTATCTTTTTGTGTTGGTGTCATCGAGGAAGGCTCGGGCGTATGCTAGCGGGCCGGCATTGACCTGGGGAAAGAGCAAAGGTTTGATATAATGTTAGAAGAAAACTGGCCACTATTATTTATTTGTGTTCGTTGCCACGGAGTCCAAAGGCTGTTTAAGTGAGTCAGTCAGGATGTCCTTCATGTTACATGAAGGCCAAGAAAAACAAACCATAAACTCAGTTACATCATTACACCCTGCTTGATCCCATCACCTAAGCCATCCCATCCTCAGGGTCGTGTGACGGTTCATTTTATGTAAGAGGGAACCAGCGTAGGGAATGCATGCGCTTATTGAGGTCTGAGAAACCAGCGTGTAACACCAGAGCCCAGGTCTCCAAATCCACGAGGAAGGTTCCTCCAAACAGGGTTTTAGACACTGCAGTTGGTCATTATACTGAACTAACAGGTGAACCTGATGAGAATGAAACACAGGGCAGTGTTTTTGTGTGTGCACGTGTGAGTGTCTATGTGCATGTGTTTATGTGTAATCAATCCAGAGGTCAGGCATGTCTTTATCACCCTACTTTTTTTTTTTTTTTTTTTTTTGAGACAGGTTCTCTTACTGAATAGACTAGATCTCCCAGACAGTGAGTTAGGGCATCCCTTCTTGACTCTGCCTCCACAGTGCTGGCAATCTGAACTCAGCCTGTACAACAAGGAATTTATTGACTGAGCCATATTCCCAGCTCCTACAGTCATGAAACAAAACCAAAGCATTGTTCATCTCATAGGTGGTACAGGCAGCCACAGACACACTGTCTTGCTGACTTCAGTTGAGTTGTGCTGGAATTCAAAGATTATCAACATTCAGCAATGTGGCAGGATGCTGCCAGTTCTCAACCAGCCAACTAGAGTTCTCTGGAGTTGGTATTCCACACAAGACAGGAATAAGGAGAGAGAGGCTAGATCCTGGGATACGAAGGACAACATTCCAGGAGCTTCAGAGAGCTCAGGGAAGAACTGCCGAATCTCTTCTGAAAAGGTCTGGTGGGCTTAGAAGGCAAGGAAGGGAACTGTTGGCTCAAAGCTCCGATGTGTCATGTGTAGGACTGTGCAGCACTCTCAGAACTGAGCCAGGAGACTTTACCGCAGCTCTGCATCAGGCTGTGTGGAAATCAAGCTAATGGGAAGACAACCCAAAGACTATCTGATATGTGAAAAGAAAGCCAGGGTTAAACAGACACAGAGAGGAAGGCTGCCAAGAATATGCAAAACATAATCCAGTAAGATCGTTGAGAGCCATGCTAAAGAGCCAGAGAGAACAGTGCTCTGGAGCCTCTGGAGCCTCTGGGAACTTCTGGGAGCCTCTGGAGCCTCTGGGAACTTCTGGGAGCCTCTGGAGCCTCCGGGAGCCTCTGGGAGCCTCTGGGAGCCTCTGGGAGCCTCCGGGAGCCGCTGGGAACTTCTGGGAGCCAGAGTTACTGAAACACTGAGAGGAAAGAGAGCTAACTTCCTTTGGCCTCCACTCCATTATCCAGGTGGGCACCCGTGTGAACTTCAAATCTTCATTTCAGCATGGGCTTCACTGTTCTTTAAGGTGACTGGGTATTTTAATCAACCCTCTGGCCCTGTTGTACAGTCATGGTGTTGCTTGAATGTTGATCTTCCCTGTGGCACTTAAGCTTGTAGGATGAGGGAGTGACTAAAGATATCTACAGACACTTTTGTGGTCAATGACATTTGGTAAAATACTAGCTCAAAACCCATGGTTCCTTACGTGTGCATCTGAAGAAACAGAGACAAAGCCTGATTTCAGAAACTGAGTCCCAGATGCTAAACTTACACAGTGCATGTCTGTGTAGCCTTCATAGACTACACTTGGATGGGGAAACTAGGAACTCTAGAGGTACATGGAGGGACAGACAGGTACTTGAATTCCTTATGTACGTATGAAGCTGGTCACTTCAGGGAGCTGACTTAAAATCTGCCTGTTTAGTTAATTATCTGAAACAACTTTTAAAAAAGAACATTTAAGTATATAGCTTGATAAATTTTCACAAACAACCATGCATCATTACAAGTGTCACCACATGTGCTATGCATTTCTATAAAAGGACAATCAATTATCAATCAATCAACCAATAAAACTACCAGTAGTGTCCCTGTCAAAATCCCAACAGTGTGATTGTCTAAAATCAGACCTGAAAAACTACACAGCAGCAGATAAGCCAACACAAATGGAGACTCCCATGAGGCCCCACCCTAGATGAAGAGCTACAGGCACTGAGAGAGGAAGATTCCTCCTTCTCCAGGGACAAGCCCCTGACCTAAACACACACATGCACATGCACACGCACACACACACACACATGCACGCAACACTGAATAGCTTCAGCAGGCTGTGTGTGTGTGAGTGATAGAGGGATCATGAATCTGAGGAGGAATGGTCAGGGGAAGAGCTGGGAAGGATGATGCAAATACAGTCTTCATATATGAAATCCTCAAAATGAAATGAATTTTAAAAATGTTACCAGCACACTTAACTTGATTGGGCTAAATTAAAATGAAGACCTTCTAATAACCAAAAAAACACGGTGAGGTGAAATTCAAGGGTTTTTTTTTCAGACGCAATTTTCACGGAAACTAGAAAGCAGTGGTTTATGGGAAAGCTTACTGCTATCCATCTTAGGCTATAAGAATATCTTGGCAACCAGGAATCAACATTCTCTACGCCACTGAAAAGTCAGGGTGCCATGAGGAATGGACTGTCTCTAGCAGAGAGCTCACAGTAAGGTTACCAGGTTGCAGGCAGGTTTGGGGTCAGGTAAGCCTACTGCTCCCTCTGATAATGGAAGGTAAAGCATCAGGGAAATTGGGAAGTGCCTGGTGAGCCAGGCAGGTAGGACAGATCTTGCTGGTGTGAAGAGACTGCAGCCTACGAGCTGAAGGGAAACCCCTCTACTGCAGGGGCTCTTGAGCTCACCTGGACGCTCACACTGCCCTGCAGCTTGAGCTGTAGTTTGATCATGTCCACTTCGGCCGATGAGCACAGCTGGCGGAGCTCGGCTACCTTCTTGCTCATTTCATCGATGGCCACCTCGATGGGGTTCAGGTCAGTGTGGTGCTGGTACATGACGGGGATCCGCTTCTTAACGTAGGGGAAGCAGTGTATTGCTGCAGAGGACGGGAGCCCAGAGTTATGCCAGAGTCTAAATGTCCTTCCTACCGCCGAGGAAAAATAATTATCATGCCTATTTTATAGATAAAAAACTCAGAACTTGCCAAAGTCATATGCTAATACTCTTTGGAGCTGGGACTTCCTTCATTTTTTATTCTGTATGCTCCAGGTTTTATTTACTTCTCGCTTTATATATATGAATGGTTTGCTTTCATGTATGTCTGTGCACAGTGTGTGCCCACTGTCCACAGAGGCCAGAAGAAAGCACCGGATCCTCTGAACTGGAGTTAGAGGTGTTGTGAGCCACCCTGTGGGTGCTGGGAAACAAACTCGGGTCTTATGCAAGAGCAGCCAGTGCTCTTAGCCACTGAGCCATCTCTTTGGCACTTTCATGTGTTTAATGATGGGTCCTATCATAAGGTAAACAGAATTGGTCACTTGCTATCCCTTGAACAGGTGAAGTGTGTCTTTGTAAACAAATCTCTTTCACTCCTCTTTGTTTACTTTCTTATCTGTAAGTGCCCTAAGCCTGCTTGGAAGCTATGAGATCCATATGAGTAGGATCAGACGGCTTCTAAAACATAACCAGTTTTGAGCAGATCAAGTAAAAATAAAGTGCCATAAGATATCTTTGAGAAAATTCACTTTCTTCTGAAGAAAGTTGAATTACATGACAAATTTTTCTAAACTTGAAATACCAATGTGGGAAAGAAACAAAACAAAAACAGGAGAATAAACTTCTAAACAAAGCATTTCAGGAACCGGTAAGTCTCAAATGTCGAGAACCACTGTTCCAGTGGTAAGAAATGGAAAAATATTTACTGTTTCTCACACTTTCCCACTAAAAGATAATAAATACTGCTTCTAATTTTAACAAGACACCTGATCATATCAACACCAAGCAGCTTAACAATGAATAATATAATAATAATAATAGTAAAAATAACGGGAGGCTGGGGAGATGGCTCAGTGAGTAAGAGCACCCATGGCAGCTCACACCCATCTGTAAATCCAATTCCAGGAGATTCGATGCGCTCTTCTGATCTCCTTAGGCATGCACATGGTACACATAAATAGATGCAGGTAAAGTACTCATACACATTAAACAAACAAACTAACTAATAAATAAATAGGCTCTTATTCAAGGTTTAGCATTTCTATCTTGTTGCAGGAAAACCTGCAATACTCTCGTTTGCCACTAGATGTGCACACATGACTTGAAAAGTTTATTTTTTAACTGTGCTCATGTGCAAGTGCACACATGGCATGTGTGTTCCTCTGTGCACATGGAAGGCAGGGGACAACTCTTGGGAGTCAGTCCTCTCCTGCCCCCTTGTGGGGTCCAGGGGTCAAACTGAGGCCATCAAGCCTACACGCCGGCTTCTGCTACTCACTGAACGTCTTCCAGGACCTTACTTATTTTTGTTTCTGTGGGTCAGGTTCTTACTTCAGAGACCTGGCTGTCCTAGAACTCATTTTGCAGATCAGGCTGGCTTTGGACTCACAGAGATCTGCTTCTGGAGTGCTGGGATTAAAGGTGTGCACAACCACAGCTGACCCCTTATTCTATTTTTTTAACAAGCAAAAGATGAGAGAAGTTATGTAAATGGCTAGGGAGAGTTTATGCAGGCCAGGCTTATCGCAGGGAAATGGGGCCAGCTGCCCATCCTGAGGGGCATCAGTGACTGTGCAAAGCTGGGAAGATGTCCTCCATGATCACATCCTAGTTCAGAAACATTTTTAGTATGGAGATCTTTTCTGGCATCTCTGTTGTGTCCTGTGGATGCCACAACTTTGATGTGGCAAATGCTGGGCTGACAGATCTTCCTTGCACAAAGGAATCTTCCTTTCTCTCTTTAAAAAAGAACTGAGCATCACTGCACACTGCCAGGGAAGCAGTGTTCTGACTCAGCTGTCCCTGCATGTGACATCACTGCATACTGCCAGGGAAGCGGTGTTCCGACCTCAGCTGTCCTTGCATGTGACAGGTGAGGTAGCGCTATTACTTCAGAGAGAACGCCAACTCCAGGGTTGGTGTGTGAGGCCTCCATGATTCTCCTGATCCTAATCAGGGTTAGGACCTGATTATTGCTTCTTAGACGGGAACCAGACTTCAAGGGGGTCACAGGCAGGATACTATTCAGAGAAAACTCCAGGTCTGTGTCCAGGTCCAACAGGTCCCAGTGCCCTGGTATTCTTGCTGGCCTCACCCTGTCTCCTCTCCCTCACACACCCTGGCTCTAGCCCTTTTATCCCCAGAGTTCCCAGACACAGATATTCTGGCCACCCTCTCTCAAATGTCACATTCTCAATGAGATCCACCCCATTAAACTGTACCTGCCCTCGGACCCCATGTTCCCAATTCCCTCCACATCTATCAGCATGTGTGGCATGCTCTAACACCCATGTTGACCATCTGCTGTCTTCTCTTGCTGAGATGTGAGGGCACAAGGGCGCAGACCTCATCTTGGGGAAGACACCTCACTGCAGTGTGCATCACTGCCTCAAAGACGACATGAGAGAACAAAGTGGGCCTGGAAGGTGGACAGTCAGGCGGGAAGCCACTGCATAGTAAGTACACACACGCCCCGTGCACTGGTGTGTGGCCCTTCAGGGAGACAGAGAATGTGTGTGTCAAGTGTACGGCAGACGAGGGTGAACAGAAGGTGTTTCCAATCTGAATGGAGCAGGAGAAGAAGGGAGGGAGGTCCAGAAACATCCACCCAGGAGGGCCATGGAGGGGGCAACTATGAGGTTTTTTCAGGTAATTGGATCACAGTCACCAGCTGGGAACTGTGCAGAAAGGTAAGCCTCCTGTGTGCAGAGGTTAGGGAAGGCCAGGACTCCCTACAACTTGCTAGGCCAAAGGTCAGGTTTGCCGTAATATAGTGCAAGGAACCAGAGGTTCAGGAACTAGAGAGAAACTCCAGTTCAAAGTCTCCAAAGCAGTGTGTGTTTCTTTAAAGGTTTGCTATGAGTTGTAGATGGAGTCAGTGGCCTTTATATAAAGACGTTTTGTCTAACTCTGTACTCTGTCTTGGTTAGCTATCCTCTCCACACTTTTAGGGGTTTCAGCACAGACCTTACACCTGTCTCTGGCTACACCACTGTCTCTGGCTACACCACTGTCTCTGGCTACACTGTCTCTGGCGTGCTTCCCTTCTGCTCACCATCAACCCTAAAGGTAAAAGTTCAATGGTGAGTGAGATCTGCCCACCCTAAGCTCACTCTTTCCTCTCCTGTCTGTACTTTACAGGATTATTTAACACAATGAGATGAAGGCACAGGGAGGTCTGGCAACCTCTCCAAGTTCACACAGTGAGACAGTGACCCAGGTCTGTAGGAGCCCCACGCCAGGCACTTAACTTCCTCAGCCCTTAAGGTGTGGTGAGTGGCTATTCTCAGAACCAACGTGGCTGTGTCTGTTGCACCTCTTTTTGAAGTCAGTTACTCTTTGTCCTCTTGGTGGTGATACAGCTCAGCTCACATTCTTTATCTAATCTAAAATGTAACAAATGTGAACCGTAAGAGTAACCGGAAGAGCATGTGCCCAGGGAGAACACCCTGTTATGAATCAAGATTCACGATAAAAGTAAATACCCAGCTCAGCAGTGAGCTGTTTTTCCCCCTAGAGAAGTTCCCAGCTCTGAGCATGCGCCCAGAATCTCCTGGAGTGCTTGCAGTCACAGGAGCTTGGGTACCCCCCTAGTCTCTGATTCAGCAGATCTAGGGGGTGGGGTGGGTAGAGCCTGGGAATCTTCAGTTCAAATTCCCGGGAGTGGCTGACCTTGGCGGCTCCGGAACAAACTCGAGAAATGCTGATTTAAGAAACCAAAAGTGAGGTTGTTATCACTGTACAGATAGCACTGAAACTGGTAATCACAAGAACTATCAACTAGAAACAGTTTTCTTAGTTGGTGAGGACCTAATGTGTGCTAAGAGAGGTCTATCACTGTGATGGAGATCGGCTAATGCCTTACAGATTTTCTTAAAGGGAGAGTGGGAAGCTTTGTAAATGTAAGCTTCTTTGTGATTTAAACCTTCATCTCATTTCTCTCATACACATATATGCTGTATGATGCTGTCTTGAGTTTATTTTTATTTTATTTTTACCTTGAGCACTTGTGAGAGCACATGTGCATGTGTGGATCTGTATGCATGTGTGTGTTGATGAGTATGTATGTGAGCGTGTCTGTACCTGACAAGGCCAGAAAAGGACATCAGAACCGGTGGAGAGGGCAGTCCGGGAAACTGTCACAGCCTGCTGTGGGTGCTGGGAACTGAACCTTATGGAAGAGTGGTAAAGCACTCTTAACTGCTGGGCCATTTCTCTGCCCCATATCCTGAGTTTGCTTACTTTAATTCTTTAGGATTTATTTATTTTTACATGATGAGTCTTTTGTCTGCCTGTATGTATGTGCATTTTGTGTATGCCCAGTGCCAGAGAAAGGCAGACGAAGGTGGGTGTCAAATCCCCTCAGACTTCTGGGACTGGAGTTACAGATGTCTGTAAGTTACCATGTGGGAACTGAACCTGGGCCTTGCAGAAGAACAGAAAGTGCTTTCAGCCACTGAGCCAGGGCCTTTGGTTTGTTTTTAGTTACCACACATCCCTACTCTGGAAGACTTGTGTGTCGGAGAGAGGAAGGCTCACCTGTCAGGATGGTCCGTCGCTTACACTGCTCCTCCACGCCACCCTGCCTCTTCCCAGTCTGCGTGAAGGGCATCTCAAACATGAAGCGCCGGATGTTGTGACATCGTTCAAACTCCGTTCTCCTTTCTTGTAACTCCTTTTCATCAAAGAACGGGGTCACATGGGTCACCTGGATGTAAGCAAACTTGGAATCCAGATCCTTTGGGTTGACCTTTAATCCAACAAGCAACAAGTCAGGTGCTATCCTGGTACTTCTATCTAAACTTCTAATTAAAAGACATTTTGAGAAAAATTTAGAAAGGCTGGAAAAAGTAGCAAAAGAACGCCCACATGTCTACCACCAGGGTCAATCTGCTACCATATTGCTGTATTTGTTTCAAGAAGATTTGTGTACCTATGCACACATATGTGTGGAGACAGTTTTAAATTGATATTTTAGTTTAGCAAACAAG
This sequence comes from Mastomys natalensis, assembly GCA_021653895.1. Taxonomy (NCBI): domain Eukaryota; kingdom Metazoa; phylum Chordata; class Mammalia; order Rodentia; family Muridae; genus Mastomys; species Mastomys natalensis. The sequence goes on along the minus strand of JAJTUV010000267.1, from coordinate 759,627 downwards.
GTAATAGGGTTTCATCATAACATCTTCATCTATGTGTCAATATACCTTGCTTTCAGACTTTTATAAGCACACATATACATGTATACACGCATCATGCACATATGCACATATCAAAGTAAACACTACACACATGACATATCACCTACTTTTTTCCGTAAAAGTGAGAACCTTTTTCTCTATGAACAATGCATTATGGTCCTAGACAATAATAATTCTACCCAGGCCATTGAACTCCCTTACACGTGTCTAGACGGACAGAGTCTAGCCAATGGCAACATCTCACATTTAAGTGACACATTTTTGTCCCTCACTCCCTCTCCTTCCTTCCTTCCTTCTCTTCCATCCTTCCTTTCTCCTTCCTTCCTTCTTCCATCCTTCCTTTCTCCTCCTTCCTCTACTTCCTTCCTTCCTTCTCATCCTTCCTTCCCCCTTCCTTCCTTCTTTCCTTCTTCTTCCTCTCACTTCTTTCTTTCTTCTTCCCATCCCGCCTCCCCACCCACCTTGCTTTCAATAGGGTCTCACACAGCTCAGTGTGGCTTTGAACCCCTGATCCTGTGTCCACTTCCTAAGTCACTGCACCAGCCTTGCCTCTTTACTCTTGATTAATCTAGAATCCCCATTATTTCTTTTTCAAGACACTGAGGAAGATTTTGAGGAAACCTCCCTGGAAGTTCTCTGCTCAGGGTCTACCACCCTTCCCTGTCTTAGTCTTGGTTTCTCCATTTTAATTTTTGTTTGTTTTTAAACTACTTTTACGTACTTGGCTAGAAAAAAAAAGGGTTATTTTAAAAATAAGGATCAAATGTTAGGCCTTAAATTATTACTAACTGGTTGTCAGATCAAATGAGACGCTGACAGCTACAGATGAATTCATTTAATACAAGTGTAGATTAACCTAATTTGCAATTAGACAGTTAATCAGTAACTTGGCTTTCTGATTAGCCCAGCACAAGAACAATTCTGTGACCAACTGTGAGAGTTGGTGGTCCTCTGGTATCACACACGATGGGAAATTAAACAGGCATGTTCCACAGAGAGACAAAAACTGATTTCCATTAGTGAGACAAATCAATTTTGCATGTTCTAATTGTATTTAACCCAGAGCAATAAAATAGCCATGAAGTAATGGCGTGAGCCGTGCTCAGGGCAGCCAGATGCTCTCACTGTCCTGCATATGCTTAGAAACAAGACAGAAAACATCAGCAGGAAAGTGTCTAGTGCCGAAGGCTATGAAAATCCATGGAAATGTACCGTAATTGTACTTTTTATTTATGTTATTGTCCGTTTGTGTGGTGTGTGTGTGCGTATGTGTGTGTATGTGTGTGTGTGCAGGCACATGTGTGCATAGCACATGTGTATACAGCTCAGAGAACAGCTCTTTGGAGCTGGTTGTCTCCAGGCACCTGAGATCCAGAGATTGAACTCTCAGGCCTGTGTGTAAGCTCCTTCACCCACTGAGCACCTGCCTGGCTGGACCATCACACAGTTGCATTTGAATGGATTAAAGTCGACTTTCTTTAGCAAAATCGATTAAAAGGCAGAGAGAATAGGGCTGCCTGCCTGGTTCTTAGTGCCTCTCTAGGCTTTGTGTCACGGCTGCTGGTGTGTATGGGCTGCAGTGAGGGAGCACTGGTGGTGGACTGGGGAGGAGGGTTCTACAACAGGGCAGCTCCATCGGGCCACACTGTAAATGGGAGGGAGAAGAATGGGGAGCCTGGATGAAGGGCTGAACCTGGAAGCTGCCTCTCTGCTTTCACAGGTCTGTTCCCACAAGAAGCCTCACTGGGCAAAATGTTTTTTTTTTTTTTTAATTGTATCTTTGTTTTACTTTTATTGTATGAACATTTAGCCTTGCATGTCTCTCTGTTCACTATGTGTGTGCCTGGTCTCTGTGGAGGTCAGAAGAGGGCATCAGATCTCCTGGAATAAGAATTATAGGCAGCTGTGAGCTGCTGTATGGGTGCTAGGAATTGAACTGGGTCCTCTGTTGGGGCAGCCACCGCTCTTAACTACTGAGCCATCTCTCAGGCCCCGGGATGGTGGTTCTTAATGATTAAGGTCTGGTGAGGCATCTAGTATGACATGATGCTTCATCTCTTATGCCACTAGCTTAACATGACATCGAGTATTAGACCACAGGAATTCAGAAGGCAGGAGCAGGGGAGATATTTTAGTGAGATCTTGGAGACTGCCTTTTGGTGGTGTCCCTGGTCTTGGTGGAGCAGCGTGTGCTAACCCAGGACTCTACAGGTGAGGTACACAGAAATCAACACAGCCTTGAGAAGCCCACAGAAAACCGACACGGGACCTTAAGACAGTGGTGGAGGAGCACGGGCCAAGAAGCCCCAAGTCTCCGTGGCTGTGAGTGAATCCTCTTCTCTGGTCCCTTGCCTACAACAGAGGATCAGCCTCTAGAGAAAACTGGCATGGAAACATCCCAGCAGTCCGCTAGTTCAGTCAAGCAGGAAGGAGCCAGCATACAGAGGAGCAAAGGAGGGACTGTCCTGTCCTCTACCTCATCCAGAATCCAGCTGAAGTTCGTTCCTGCTGCTTTCCTCAACTTTTCCATAGCTCCCTACTTATCTGAGCATGAGGCTGGAAAAATGAGGGCTCTCAGGGAGTGAATGCAGCCAGCAGAGGACTCAGGAATAAAGAGTTATGGACTCCTTCCTTAGAAAGAAGCGGAGTTTTTCATTGTTGGAAAGACCAAGCACATGGCTGGATTTTTTTTTTTTTTTTTTTAAAGACAGGGAAGGTCCAGCTACATAGGTCAGGCTGGCCTTGAACTCATGGTCTTCCTCTTAGCCTCCCTGACTAGAGTCCAGTAGCTGTTGCATCTGGCAACAGAAGCCTTTGCCCCATTTCCTTTAGTTAAAACCAGAACAGTTTTAAAACGAAGAACAAAGTGCACCTTTGGCTTGGATTGGGAAGCAGAGGCACACCTGGTTCCTGGCCGACTGGACAGGGTGGGATACATGAGTGCTCAGGACAACAGTGTGGGTGTGGGAAGGGTCCTCCTGAGATCCAAGCATGGAAAAAGACCACCCTAAAGGAAGCAGGTCTCACTCTCAGTCACTCTGACTAGAGAGTGACCTACTTGGTCTGTCTAGCTTTAACCACCAGGGGTTCAGTCAATCACAGACAGTGAGGGACAACCTTGGAGCCGTCTGCGACAGAACATGGTTGAGCCAGTGGACACTTTTGTTTCTGGTTTTTCTTTTTTTTTGAGACAAGGTCTCACTACTTAGCTTAGGCTGGTTTGTAAGGTGTGATCCTCCTGCCTCAGCCTACAGAGTCCTGGGGATTACAGGCATTTCCCTCATCCCAGCTAAATTATGCAATGAAGAACAGTCAGGCAAGCAAGCACACCTATCAGTCAAGGACAACTCTCCTTACTGCTCCTCTTTTTACATTTGTGAGCGGATGCTTCACAGCCAATCACATAAATTAAAAAGTTGCTAGGAAGCTTATCCAACATCGGTCATACCTTGCCAGAATCCTGTATCATTTTGACATTTTCGGAACCAAATTTATCTGAGTAAAGTTTAAGGAGTCTCTGAGAAATCTCTGACAGAGGCGTGAGCTTGGGCTCTTTGTAGATGTATTCCTTCCCGTCTTCATCTTCGAAGAATCCCTGTGAGAACGAGCATAGTTAGTGGTGTCCCCGAGTGTGCCAGCTGCTGATGACAACAGTGAAAAACAGAAACAACAACAAAAAAAATCAACGGGAAGATGAGTCCACGGCAAACCCACTTAAGCAGGCCGTCCATACGGGGGGGGAAGGGTTCTAGCTCGGAGTCGAAGTGCAAAGGCAAAGGAGGCACACAAGGGCAGACTCACGAAGTCACTAGGTGCTGGGTGAAATGAACGGTCTGGGGGCTGAGACATCATGCTCTCAGTTTAATGGGAGTTAAATCCTGTTTCACATTCCCAAGAGGCAGGGCACATGGAGAAATGACCAACCGTGTGTGACACACCAGGGACACACATCAGGTCTGGAGTAGATCAGGCAGAAAGGACATAAAGCTTGAGTGAATCTGATTGTACTTTAGTGTTGAAAAAAAGACCACTGACAGCCAACAGCACAGAATTAGAGAGTGCTTTCATGACAGCCAGCCATTACTGGTGTAGCACCAATCATGTGTGCCTACAGCTTTAAAACTGTATGGGAAGTGAAAAAGGTTGAAATTTAAAATGTCCAGATTAGGGTTAATATTTGAAATTAATGTTCAGAAAGTTTCTCATTTGAAGTAACAGGAGAGAAAATGGTATAAAAAATGCAATATATGTAAACAAAAAAAAAAACCCAAAAAACAAACAAACAAACAAAAAAAACCAGGCCAACATGAAACAAACAAACAGTCCACATCAAACTGGGAGTTTAGAGGCAGTCACTTCACTAAGGTTACTTGCTTTAGAAGCATTTTCTGTAATTACCTCCACATCTGTTTCACTGTCTGTAAACTGGTATTGCTATAAAGTTATAAAAGACAATAACAGAAGAAATTGAAGGTTATAAAGTGCTCACAGAAAAACCACACGCCCTAAGTAAAATGGATGATAATCTACTCATTTAACGATGTTAGAGCCTGAGGTTAAAACTTAAGTTTGAGTAACCCCCCTCCGACAGGGCTGCCCAAGGGTTACCATGGTAACCGCCTGCGCAGACAGTGTATGAAACACTGAGGTACACAGGCACAAAGGAGGGCTGAACTGTGGTTTAAAACATGCAATACTGATGTGTGAGGAAACTGATGATTTCTGTGAATGGAACAACATGTTAATTTTTTTTTTTGGAGTTTGAAATGACTAGACAGTATACATACAAGACTTGAAAAGGAAACTTGCAAACCACACAGGAAGGACAAAAGATGATTTGATGCTAAGAATTCCTTAGGGAGGAGGGACTTACCGCTGCCTTAAGTAATAAAGGAAAGACAGGAAGAAAGGGAAAAAAAAAGTAGAGAGTTTACTACGGAGGAAGATAAGAACCACAGTACATACGACAAATTTGTCACATTAGCATTTATAGAATGAAAATTCCAAGATACCACTTTAACAGAAGGAAGAGGATGAGGAACAGCCTACTGAATGGCAGAAAGGCTCACCTGTCCAAAGAAGGCCACCCGGAAGTAGGTCCCCAGGAGCCTGCGGCCCGAGTGCATGACCTCCGTCACTTTGCTGTATGCACGATGCAGCGTGTCATACAGATGGGCTAGTCTCTGGAAAGCAGAACAGGACACATGGAAGCATGTGCTACCACACCTGGCTTTTTATGTGGGTTCTGGGCATTGAACCCGGGTCCTATGGCTTTCAGGGCAAGCACTTTACTGACTAGCCTAGAACTCTGTTTGGGGAAACTTATCCAAAGTTTGGTGTTGGGATGAGACCCTAGCAGTTCAAGACATAGGTGAGGCCTGGGTGTGTGGAGTCTGACAGGCTTTATAGATAGTGACTGGTGACCACCGTTGAGGTAACCGTAGAGAGTGGGAGTCCACCTGGGCATCTCCGCAAAGGCAGCTGCTGGCTTCTGCATGAGGTCTGGGGCGTGTCAAACAGGAAGACAGTCACATACCTCGAAATCCCTCCGCTTTTCATAAATGGGGATGATAAGCTTATAGATGTCAGCGATGAGCTCATAGCGCTCTGCCTTCCAAAGTCCGTCTGCACACTGCTCCAGTAGCTCCATCAGTACATCCTGATCAAAGAGGAAGGGCGGGGCCAGGAGAGATCATGGAGAACCTGCCATTGCATTTCTTGATAAAATGTGTAACCCAAAGGCTGCTTGTGGTGGAAGTTATAATACACGATTTTAAAGCACTAATCCCATGAGTGTAACAACTCACTACGCCAAGTTCCTTAAGGGGCTTTCTCCCCTACATCATGCTTGCATACAAGAACTAAACGAGTAGACTAGCTGGGGCCCAAGTGGCCCAGCAGTTGGGAGCACTCACTACTCTTGAAAAGGACTCAGATCCGGTTCTCAGCACCCACACTGGGCAGCTCACGACGGTCTGTACCTGTTGCTGTGGGGACTCTGATCCTTTCTTCTGGCCTCTATGGGCACTGTATGTATGTGATACACATATACTCACACAGACAAAACTCTCATATACATAAAACTTTTAAAGAAGTGATAGAAAGTTGACGCTGGTAGAGTCCCACGAGCTCTCAGCTCTTGTTATTAGCTTTCCTTTCTGATGAACAAAGTCTGACCGTGTTGAGACGTGGAGCATTACGAAGCATGACTTTAAGTCCAACTAGACATCTAGAAGTTATCCAGGGATGGTGTATGGTGGGACCTACGCCTGTTTCCCCAACATCTTTCCCTCCTTCCTTTGGCAATGACCTCCAACAGGAGTTTCCCAGCTCCCTGCTTTCTGTGAGCTCTTAGAGTTTGGAGGTAACACCGACTATGGCTTAATTGTAATTATCTTTGTCTTAGCCTCAGACACTGGCTCATCATGGTGCTATGACAGTCAGTTTTAGGCTCCCAAGTTGGAATGCTCAGATGGAAACGGCAGACACAAGAGAGGCAGCTGAGAGCCTCCTGGGGCCACGGAAAGGGACTGAAGAGACTGCTTCTGCCTCAACCAACGACAGCTTTGTTAAAGGCTTGAGCTCAATAAGGTAAACATATTTGTCCCTTCTCTAACACTGGAACAGATTCTTTGTGGATTTCACATCATGTAGCCCAACCCCACTCATCTCCCCATCCTCCTGTATCTGCCCTCTGCCCTTGTAACCTCCCGCTCAAAGAAAATAAACAATCTGTCCCACAGTATACCCTTCTGTTCATACATCTTTACTTGCAAATGTTCATTGCAATGAGTCACTGCTGTGGCTTCTCCTACACTATTAATTACTGGATCCTCACCAGGGCTCTTCTTCAATATCCTGTGTTATAGAGATCCTGCAGCTTGGGATCAGCAGATCAGACCCAAAGCTGGGCCACTCCAGCAGTTCATAGAACTTCAAGTGCTCCAGCAGTTCATAGATGGCCAAATCAGAGCCCTGGATCTGAGGCTAGGTGGTAGCTGAGTAGGTCAGCCTACCAGCTCTCCCACACCCATACCACCAGGGTGAGCTCTCCAACACTGGCCCAGCTCACTCACCCAGTGCTGCAGCTGGCAAGGGGCAGGGCTTGCTCTCCTGACCTAGGGGCCAACTCTCCTACCTGCCACAGGTGGTGAGGGGGAGAGGAAGGTTCTTTTTGTTTTTAATTTGTTATTGTTTTGAGATAGCTCATGTATCCCAGGCTGGACTCATCCGGTTTTATATGGTGTGGAAGACTGAACACAGTTTTATACATACCAGGCAAGCTCTGTATCAATGGAGCTACATGCCTAACCAAATGTGCCCTTCTCCTTCCTCATTTTTTACTAGTTCTTCCAGAATTTCATACAACGTTTCCCAAATGTAGACTAATGATCATCACTGGTCCAATGCCCATGGTTTATAGAGCCAAAGAAAATATCGCTTTAATTAGCCTGTCAGATGATACTGTGCAATCAAGCCTGTTTAACTCCTGTGCCATATTTATTACACACATCATAAAATTGTCATTTGTGAGACTGAACTCTGCACCTCCAGTGCCTATAAAATGGTATGACAGTCGTCTCGGTCTTTATTGTAGCGCTCATTAAAGCCAGATGTACACAGTAACCACCGGAACAGATGCAAAGAACCCAGAGAACTTTCCAGAGCCATCCTGTCTCTTTTGCATTTACATTATAAAAATGTCTGTCCTGCTTTTATTTTTAGTCTTTTCTAATGGACAGTCTAGCACACCAAACACGCCAAATATTTCTTCATGTTCTGCTGCTTATAAAAAAAGGCTAAATGAGAAAGCATACAAATAAGGCTTGTATAATTTCATAGTCACACTCGCGTTGTAAATAGAATGAGTTTGAGGTTTCCCCTCATTGCTGTTGGGCAGCTCAGTCAGAACAGACCCCGCTCCCCAGAGCGCTGTGAAGTCTGTAGGCTCTGTATGTTAATTTATAAGCCAGTTAAGTTTCTCACATTTCAATGACTACTTTCTACTTTGTATTAATTTTGCTTTAAAAGATCTTTTTACTACAGGGTACATATTCTTTCACAGTCCCTGACATGCATAGTCAGTAACTAAGCAGTTCTTGGGAAGCAGGTTGATATTTTTCTCAGTGATGTTAGCAATACCAACTGCCAGTAACTCCTTTGTGTGGGAGAGGTGCTGATGAGATTTATCAAAGCTTGCGTTTCTCACAGATCTTAGGTCAGGCCCACCACCAACATGTATTTCCCAAGCACTGCATCTCAGTGTTGCCATGGAACCACAGGGGACACTGAAGGAGTTCAAGGAAACCATTTCCCAAGGGGACGGCTTTATTTTCAAACTATTCTGCAGTGTGATCATCTTGTCCCTGCATTCTAACATCCAGGTTTACCATGAACGTAAACTTTTTGTGAAGAAGTACAGTTGGCTTTACTAGTTGCCACGGTCACACCGCAGAGACACAGAATGATGGCACCTATTTATTGTGGATCATAAAAGAACACTAGGTAACTTTAATTCTGTTGCCTTAGCAATTATAGCGTAATAAAAGTCAGAAGTAAATTATGTTTGTTTTTATCAGGTGCAAAGGAAACTCCAATTCCCCAAACTCCAAAAGGCAGTTCATATAAACAGAGGGGAGCTCGACCTGGGCTATAGGTGGCCTGGTGGCAGTTAGGTAAAAGCCATCATTCCCCGGGAACTTGTGAAGCTGATTCCCTTCTACTAAAAGGAGTCATTTCCCTCAGCCCTGGTGGACGGACAGACAGCTATATGTGGCTGCACAAGCCTCCTGGCTCCCTCAGCATCACCAGCACTGTTACACAGTTAAAGTCCAGTCTCTGGCTTACGTCCACCTACTGTCTTACTCAAAGTTCTCTAGAATTCTCTCACCATTCCCACTGTTCTCTCCCACTTCTCCAGCCCTGGCCAACCAGGTCCAGTCCTCTGTCCTTGTTCAGCCTCTCTCTCTCTCTCTCTCTCTCTCTCTCTCTCTCTCTCTCTCTCTCTCTCTCTCTCTCAATAAAACCTTCCTATACCAAGGAGCAGTCATGTTCCAGTTTCTCTCCTGCACCTTCTTGAACACGGTTTTGAGACAGACACTCCATATAGTTCCAGCTTGTCTTGAATTCAGTACTTCTAGCATCTTCCTCCCACGGGCTGGGATTGCAAACACACGCCACAGTGTTAGGAATCTGCAACGACTCTGATGTGATATTACAAGAAGAGTCGTAAAATTTTCTCAAGGAGTTAAAAAAGTTGGAAGTGATTTTAAAAGTTTCCATTTGGCCATCCCCCTGCCCCAGACATTTTAATCAAATGCTCACTGTGTAGAAGGGACCATGCTTGACACCAGGGATACAAAGCCAAATCTACTCGTCAAGTCTTTGCAATAGTAACGGCTCAGCGGATTTCTACCAAGCGCGGGGAGTGCGTTTTCGGTGATGCTGAAGGCTTCGTCCGGATGGTGGGAGAATTTTAGGAGTTGGGGCACAGACGGAGAAAGTGGGTCACTAGGGAGAAGTTAGGCTGGCCAACTGTCATACGTTGTTAGTAACTAGTTGAAAGCAGTCTTTGGGAATGAGGAAGGCTCGTCTCAGTCTCAAGCATGTCTATTTCTAGTGTCCTCCAAAACTGTCCCAGGGCAGGCTGCTCTGGAGAGCAGTGTCAAGGAGAAATGAAAGAGTCAACACCGGATGTTAAAAATCTTACATCCTTGAGAACAGCCACAAGCTAACCTGTTCCCAACAGAAGCTACTGTTGTTTTATCCCATGGCATAAGAATGCCTGGGGTGGAAAAGAGAGGCTAGAATCTTTGTGGAGAGGAAGCACTCTCTGCTCGGCCTGGAACCCTCTCAGCCAGGAATCCAGCATGATGGTTCCAGCGGGGCTTCCTGGGCCATTTCTGCTGGATGCTGCAGTGGCCTGACAGGATGTTACTTTTGCCAGCTCTCTCCACTGGCTATTCAAATTGTTTTTTCGGGATGCGATAATGTGTTGTGTGTGCAGGCTGTTTTTATCTTGTATCTGCTTCTTGCTATTCATCCTTTTACTCCTGTTTGCCAAAACCAAAACAAACAAACAAAAAAACCCAGCCAACCCAAAACAAAAAACAAAAACAAAAAACCCTGCACTCATTCAAAACCCAAAGCACAGATGTCGTTTCTGTACGGGACACTAAGGGTGTACCTTTAAAGCCCGTGGGGACCATCCTTTGAGTCCTTCCACTGTGATGATTTGACCTCACTCTGACCCAGAAACAGCAGAGCCATTAGATCACTTATGGAAGCCTCTGAGCTGGTCAGTAAACCTCTCCTCCGTTTGAATGGTTTCCTCTCAGGCATTTGTCACAGAGACAATAAAAGCTACCGAATACAGAGGGTTTTTGTTTGGCTGTGTGTGGGGGTGCCCCTCCCCACAGAGATTCTTACACAAGCATTCTTAGCAGGCAGAACTGATGTATGTACTGGAGACTCGGAATCACCAGCTGGCAGAATAGCACTTCCTGCTCTGTGTAGGAGACGGAACCATAGTGAGTTCATGCAAGATGGCAGTAAGGGCTCAGTAAAGAATTCACAGTGAGTCAGGAACTCAGAGGAGTCGAGTCCACTCAAATATGAGGGGAAGGGAAGATAAGTAGACACAAGCTAGAGTCAGTTGGGAAGAAAAAAAAATGAGAAAATGCCTCTACCAGACAGGCCAGTAGCAAAGCTGTGGGGTATTTTCTTGATTAATACTCAGTGTGGGAGGGCCCAGCCCCTTGTAAGTGGTGCCCCCCAGGGCAGGGGTCCCCCTCATGGCAGGTGCCCCCCTCATGGCAGGTGCCTCCCAGGGCAGGTGCCCCCCTCATGGCAGGTGCCTCCCAGGGCAGGTGCCCCCCTCATGGCAGGTGCCTCCCAGGGCAGGTGTCCCCCTCATAGCAGGTGCCCCCCCCCAGAGCAGGTGGTCCTAGAGTAGAGGAGAGAGCAGGCTGAGCAAGCCAGTAAAGCAGCATCTCTCCATTGCTCCTTGCCCTGGAGGCAGGCTGGTGCCTCCAGGTTTCAGGCCTGCTTGAGTTCCTGCCTTGACTTCTCTCAGTAAAGGACCATTACCTGGAAGATGAGGGAAGAAGAACCCTTTTCTTCCCAAGTTGCTTCTGGTCACAGTGTTTTTATCATAGTATTAGAAACCCTAAGACACATGATTCGTGAAGAACTGGCACATAGTTTGATGGGCCGGAGAGTCTGCACCATGTGTCCAGGCATGAGGAGCGCGAGGGACACATAGGATTAAACACACTGCAGTGGCATACTCAGAGTTTTCTACATAAAAAAGGAATTAGTTATTTAATGGGGATAATTTCTAAAAAAAAAAAAAAATGTATCTTTAAAAATGATTCACACGTGTCTGCTTGTCTGTATGTGTACTATGTGCAAGTACAGACTGAGAAGATTAAAAGAGGGTATCAGATCCCTGGATCAGATCCTGGGACTGAGTAAAGGCAGTGTGAGCCACTGTGTGGGTGCTGGGAACTGATCCTGGGTCCTCCAGAGGAGCAGCAAGAGCTCTTAACCACTGAGTCTCAAGTGACCTGCCCTGCAGCGGTACCACTTACAAGGAGCTGGGCCCTCCCTCATTGATCATCAGTCAAGAAAATGCCCCACAGCCGTGCCTACTGGTCTGTCTGGTAAAGATTTAAATACAATTTTACTGTGGCTTAGTCAACCTAGAGAAAGGAGGTGGTTTAATGTACCCTGAATTCAAATAGTGTATGATGTAACATAGGATGTAGATAGTTAAGTTCATTAGAGGAAAATCTGTTACATGTGCACTGGAGAGATGTCCCAGGACGGCTAGAAATGGTAGAGTTTGATAAAACAAACAGAAATATCATCACCAAAAATACATTCGCTGTCATTCCAAATTAGGAAAAAAACGTGTCAGCCACGTTTACATCCTATGGAATATTGTTTTATCCCCCTTTCTTGGTCAGAAGGCATTCAGGACCCATAGTCTAACAGCTCACATGCATTTCTTACTGCAAAGAAATGGTAATATATGCTACAAAAAGCAGAATTAGTATAGGTCTTCTCAAAAAAAAACAAAACAAAAAAAAACAAAACAAAACTAAAAGCAAACAGAACAAACCTATGGTTTAGTGCTTAAGAGCACTGGCTGCTCTTCCAGAGGAGTAGGGCTCAACTCCTAGCACCCACGTGATGGCTCACAACTGTATGTAACTTCTGTCCCCAGGGAATCCAACACGTATGCACATGGTGACATACATGCAGGTGAAACACCCATACACATAACAATGCATTAAAAACTAAACCGTCTTCTCATGGCATCCGGTGTGGATTACTCAACACTGAGGCACCCATGGTGAATTATTCAAACTACTGCTAATTCTAAATCTAGACAGTTACAGCTCCTCCATGAGGCAGCAAGGCTTTGGACAAAAATCAGAGGCAGTCATCATAGATAGTTAAGTTTAATATACCATATATATCACTATAAAATTACAAGGATCATAAAACTAAGACATGCTAACTAAACACTTGAGCGTACATATGAAATTCTAAGCAGAAATCCCATTTACTTTGAATCAGCCATCACTGTCCCTGGAAACCAGAAGGAAGCCACACAATGGGCAGAACAGCAGTCAAGAAGAATGCTCGACGGGCTTCCCACCTTGGACAAACACACACAAGCTACTTCTTGTAATCACCGGCATGCACAGGGACAGGCTGGGGAGGGGCTCCTGTATCCATAAGGCACACATTTTATGGTACTAGACTAGACTTAAAAATATCAATGCATGAAATCCATAAGCCATTGAGCAAGTTTTAAAAAATGAAATTAGCCACTTTCATTCACAGGGATGTTGTACTAACATAACTGAGGGTGCTGAGCACGTCTGTGGAAACATAACACTAATGGTGTGTGCACACACCTGTGTATATGTGCACAATTAATCACACTAATGGTGTGTGCACACACCTGTGTATATGTGCACAATTAATCACACTAATGGTGTGTGCACACACCTGTGTATATGTGCACAATTAATCACACTAATGGTGTGTGCACACACCCGTGTATATGTGCACAATTAATCACACTAAGGGTGTGTGCACACACCCGTGTATATGTGTACAATTAATCACACTAATGGTGTGTGCACATACCTGTGTATATGTGCACAATTAATCACACTAAGGGTGTGTGCACACACCCGTGTATATGTACACAATTAATCACACTAATGGTGTGTGCATACATCTGTGTATATGTGAACAATTAATCACACTAAGGGTATGTGCATACACCTGTGTATATGTGCACAATTAATCACACTAAGGGTATGTGCATACACCTGTGTATATGTGCACAATTAATCACACTAATGGTGTGTGCACACACCCGTGTATATGTGTACAATTAATCACACTAAGGGTATGTGCACACACTGGTGTATATGTGCACAATTAATCACACTAATGGTGTGTACCCCCCACACCTGTGTGTATGTGCACTATAATTAACCACGCTAACAGTATGTGCATATACACTTATGTGTATGTGCACTACAGTTAACACACTAATGGTGTGTACCCACACACACTTATGTATATGTGCACTACAATTAATCATGCTAATGATGTGTATGTACACACCTGTGCATGTGTGCACAATTAATCACACTAGTGGTATGTACCCATACACCTGTGTGTATGTGCAGTACAATTAATCACACTAAGGATATGTACACACACACTTGTGGGTATGTGCACTACAATTAATTCCCACACAAGAAAGCATTTGTGTGTGGTACTTAACTTTTCCACATACATGTCACCTGTTCTATGTTAGGAGGAAATCAATGTAATCATTAAAGTAGAGCCAGACACCATCTCCATGTCTACTGTTCCGGCATGATCTTCCAGAGGACCCACATTCGGATTCCAGCACCCCTGTCTGGCACTCAGCCTGTAACTCCTGCTCTACAAGACCCAACATCTTCTTCTGGTGTGTATAAACACATGTTTGTTTGTTTGTTTTTAAATCTGGAAAAAAAAAAACCCTGATTCTTGTATCCCACCCATACTTAACTGAGTTTGGGGATGAAGAGTCAAGAGAGCATAATCAGGATTTATAACAGGAATCGGGTGACTCCTAAGTACATGGCAGTCAGGGTGCTACTGCATTAAAGGAAAGCCTGCAGGGCAGGCCTGGTCTACACAGCCCCCTTGGCTAGCACTGGGCACATATGGTTAGTTTATGGATGAATTAATAAGTCAAAACAGAAATTCTCAGGACACAGGAACTCAGACAACTTCTCATTCTGAATCTTGGGGACTGTGAATTCTGAGGGAAGAAAACATCCGAAGCCATGGTTTCATCTTACCCTGCTTTGCATCTCTATCATGCAGCTCACTGCCAGGAAGCCCAGCATGAACTCCAGAATAAAGGATGCTCTGGTGTCAGCCAGGGACAGAACAACCACGCAAGCTCTATGGCCAAGTCCCCTTCTCCTGTGATCAAGGCTGTTTGGAAGAATCACTGTCTAGTGAGGGAATACACGTGACTTAGATGATTCTGGAACTCCCAGTTGAGGCAAAGAAGGTTAGATGGGGTTACAAGTTATGATGTTAGGAAGAGGTACAAACAGAATCGCTGACTATTCTGCTGACTTCTGTCTTCTGAGATGCTCTAGGATATGAACATTTTGTCTGTTACCAGGGGGCTATTTCAGAACAGAAATGATTTTGTCTAAAGGAAACCAGAGACTTGCTGGGTTGAGTTCATACCCTGTACTCAGTGGTGACTCTGGACAGGTGGGATTTATTGCGTAATAAGACAATAGCCAATATGCTGGCGGCAGTCAATTCTTTTAAACCAAGGGTGGGGGTGGTTCCATTTTCCATCCATCCATCAATAAAGTTATGAAGATAAATGCTTCTAAGGAAAATATATAACTCAGTTCCTGCAAGCCTCCATTTACATTCACATCATCCAATTAATATACAGCCTTGATTTATATGTGTCCTCTTAAACACACACAATAGAAATGCTCTGTTGGTCATTTTCATTAAATTCATGTCCACAAGCCCCAGAACAGTGTTCTTTTACCTAAGGACCACAGACACCATACCTAAACCTACACCAATGTGGAGAACACAGCATTATCCAGACTATGAAAGGGATAGAAACCTTCTCATAGTATGAGAGCTGAAGAAGGGCAGACTACCACTGGTACTGATGTGGGGTAGGCAGAGGTGAATAGAAAGGATAAACTGTTTTCTGTCTTCTCATCTAGAGTCCCTCTTGGCCCTGAAATGGACACATCAACATGGCTGGTCTATGCAATGGAATCCCAATCTCCTGACTCCCAGGCTGAGATGGGCCATGGGTGAGTCTCAGTAAAAGCTCTTATTTGTCTCTCCCTCCACTCCTTTAATTTAAAGAGGGTAAAACATAGGTGCTGTGAACCCAGAGGACACCGTATGTGATGGCGAATATTATGTCATCTCGGCACAGCTAATGTCCTCTGAGACGGGGGCATCTCAATCCAGGAAACCCCTCCAGAAGATCAAGCTGTAGGCAAGCCTTTAGGACATTCTCTTGGTGACTGATACGGAGGACCTAACCTGTTATGGGTGATGCCATCCCTGGGCTGGTGGTCCTTGGATCTATAATAAAGCAGGCTGAGCAAGCCATGGGGAGCAAGGCAGTTGGCAGCACCCTTCCATGGCCTCTGCAACAGTTCCTGCTTCTAGGTTCCTGCCTTTAGCTCCTGTCCTGACCTCCTTTGATGATAAAACGTGATTTGGAACTGTAAGTGAAGTAAACCGTTTCCTGCCTTAGTTTGCTTTTGGTCATAGTGTTTTATCCCAGCCACAGAAACTCTAAGGCAGATATTGGTACCAGGAGTGAGGCATTGCTGTAATAGACCTGACCATGTTGTTTTTGGAAGGACTCTGCCAGGACTTTGGAACTTTGGGCTTGAAATAGCCCTTGGGTGTTCAGGGTTTAGCAAGCTGTTGTGGGAACTAGAAGATAAACTCGGGGAAGTTACAGACAAGGGAGGCCAGGCTTGTGATGTTTCAGACAAAAACAAAGACTACACTAAGCCATTTGTGTGATACTTTGCATTACAAATCTATGGCTTCTGGTCAGCTGGGAATCTGACAAGAATTGAAGAATCTGCTGTGATTAACAGGAGACCAGAACTACTAGAGCAAAGCCTTTGCTTTGCTGGGACAATCAACATCTAAGAAGCGTTTCCTCAGGGTCAGCACACAGAAGCTGTGTTCCAGGGGGGCCCAGGCTGTGTCTCATGCCAGCATCTGAAGTCAGTAGCCTAAGGCTATCCCAGGGGGTGCTGGCTTTGATGGGGTAAAAGGTCATGGAGAGCAGCTGGTACTTTGGTTTCCTAGCTCCACTTTTTAAATTTTTTTTTTATTTTTTATTTTATTTTTTTTAATTTTTGAGACAGGATCTTTCTCATTCTATGGTTACCTTGAGATTACAGCAATCCTCCTGGCTCACTGCTTAGTGCTGGGATTACAGGTGCAAGTCTTGACCGCCAGGCTTGGCTCCCTTTTTAAATTTTTAAAGTCTGTTATTTTTTCCGCTTTTCCCAATGTACAGCCTCCACCCATGACAGGATCCTGTTACTGCATTGGACATGAAGGATGTGGTTTCAAGGTTACAGGAGACCAGTACATTTCTGGAACCTTTGGGAACTCAGAATCTTCAACCTAGCAGGCCCAGGCCCTAACTTCTTAGCACACACTGAGAAGAGGAACTGGATGCTTCGGTATCATCAGTGGTTAGGCACCGGGAAGTCACTCTGTGGTTTCACCAGGGAAGGGAGAAACAAACCAAGCACTCCCTGGGTCTCAGGCCTGTGCTAAGACAATTGTGCGCGATTAGGTAGCTCCCTGACCGTCACGTTAGAGCACTGACGGCATTCACTCATATCGATCTGTGAGGATTAAAGGGGTTGTGATTTTTATTACTGGGTCACAAGATTCTTTCCCGTCAGCTCTAGTAATTCTTTCCTCTTAGGTACAGATTGTCTGCCTCACAGATTGTTTACCTTGAGGCATCCAAGCAGCCATCCTGAAGATCAACAAGGCAGTTTCTGTTTTCCTGTCACTGGGAACTGGTTACTTCCTGTCAGTTTGAATCTTGACAGTAGGATTTTATGTCCCCACGGTGTCTCATCCTAACCGTTACAGACTGTCATGCACTATGGACCTTGTTAAAGATTTACCCACTTTATTCTTCTGAGGTCAGGGTGGTTCAACCATATTCTGAAAACAGCTGATAAAGTGGTCTTTGTCACACGCTCAAGTCTTACTCAGAGGTGGTACCACCCATAGGTTTCTCCAAGGGATGTATGCACTTGGCCTCAGAAGCTAATTCATCAGTTTCTCAAAACTATCTCAGTCCGTGACCTGATCAGAGGTACACACGTGAGCTTCATGTTAACCTGCAGGGCAGGTTACTGCAAACTAGACTTTCAAATCCTTAGTTGATCTTGGCATTCCTGTGTTCCTTACCTAATTCCAAACAAAATGCTGAGCTCCAGAGGATGTCTGGCCCCAGGGCTGATGGGCTTAACCAAATAGGAAACAAGGATACGACTGCTTTCAAAGAAACCAGACAAACAAAAACAAAACAAAAACAAAATCCAACCAACCACAAAAACAAAATTATCATCTGTCCTGGCATTTCATGGTGTAAAACTGGAGTAATCAGTATATATTATAGAATTAACAACTTATGTTCTCCTGGGGATAACTAGCAAATTTCACCTACCATGATTAAACATAATTTAACAATATTCTTTTTTAAAGACTTATTTCTGCCGGGCAGTGGTGGCGCATGCCTTTAATCCCAGCACTTGGGAGGCAGAGGCAGGCAGATTTCTGAGTTCAAGGCTAGGCTGGTTTACAGAGTAAGTTCCAGGACAGCCAGGGCTATACAGAGAAACGCTGTCTCAAAAAAAAAAAAAAAAAAAAAAACAAAAAAACAACAAACCAAAAAAGACTTATTTCTGTGTGTGTCTTTGTGCATGTGTCTGAGTGTATACGCACATGAGCGCATGCATGCACACATGCACAGAGACCAGAAGAGGGCGCTATGACTGAGCAGCAAACACTCTTAATGGCCAAGTTGTCCCTCTAGCCCCATTTTAATATTTTAACTTCGTGAAGTACATTCATATACTATCTTCTTTTTTCATATTTAGCTTTAAATCTTGAGAACCATCTAAGACTAGATAATTTACAACAGCAGCTCTTAAACTTTTTGCCTTTAAGAGCCTCTTTTTATATACTGTTTGTTTTTATTTTTTTATGTTTTGAGACAAGAGTCTTTCTACATTACCACCTGATGAAGCTCGGGTCCTGTGCAAGAGGGGTAAGCCCTTATAACTCCTGAGCCATCTCTCCAGTCCCCCTCTACAGCTTATGATTCACTGAAGACCTCAAATTTCAATTACAATTATTGACAGTTCCTGGATCCTCCTACCTTCTTACTCAGTCTGTTTTGTGTTCATAATGTGGTGCATAGAGGAATCCAGCGTCAGACCTGTACTCAGTAAGGCCCTCACAGACTTCCTTAGGGGCTCTAGAGCACATTTTCAGAAACGCGCCCACGTTTAGGTCTGTTACGTCATAGGAGACATTTATCCGTGGACTGTCACAGGCATGAAGACAGTCAAGAGCTGTAATGCTGCTGCCTGCACACAGTCTCCAGGTCAAGAAGTAACAGCTCAAAGGGTGGAGGCAGACAATATGAGCTTCTCTCTGCTGCTCTTGTCTCTCCAAATGAACAAGTAGGTAACTTTACATTTCTCCCCCAAAGAGAGCAGAACTAAAAGGATTCCTTCCACTCTTTCACTCTACCCTGGGTTTGTGGGAGGGAGGGAGACACAGGTGCACACAGGTGCACACAGTTCATACAGGTGCACACAGGTTCACACAGGTGTACACAGGTACATACAGGTGCACACAGATGCACACACAGGTACATACAGTGCACACAAGTATACACAGGTGCACATAGGTACACACAGGTGCACACACAGGTACATACAGGTACATACAGTTACATACAGTGCACACAAATACACATAGGTGTGTCCCTGCAGCAGAGATTCCTAGAAGAGAGACTGTAGCAAATGCAAGCCGAAGACTGGCATGTTCATGTTCCGAGTTTAATATCAAAACCATCTCCTTATACAGAAGTGGCCATATTGCTGCCCTGTTTTGTGTGGAAGTTTGCAGAAAATGCTGGGTTTTTTAGTCTCTATGGAGGTGGACTAGGATGGTCCATGGTCCACAGCCCCGGCACTTAACGCCGAGACAGGAACCATGCTCTCTCTACATTGAGCTGCTCTGGTCATGAGCCTTGGCTGGACTCTTGAGGCTCTGCAAGTCTGCCGGGGAGGAGGTGCCTAGAATTAGAGACACTGACTAAAACTGAAGGCAGAGTAAGGCAGTTATGAAACTCACGTTCCACAAAGATCATTGAAAGGAGGGCTGGCTAGCAAAGGAGATTAGTGCAGCTTTGCCTGCTGGCGTTCCGCTGTCTGGAGAACCTCAGGCCCTGCCTGGGCAGCGCTGGGGAGAAAGGCTCTGAGACAACGCACTGACAGGTCAGCAGGCTCCGAGTGTCCCTAAACAGGGATACTGCTGCGAAACGCGGGCCTTAGTGATTTTTCTTGGAGGACCATGTCAAGGAGTATTTAAACCGCATGACCGTTTATAGGTGATAAGATCAGGTGGGACCACCGCTCTGTACAGAGCTACCGTGACAGACATGTCATGTGGTATGTGACTGCACGTGAGAGCCTACCTGAGCTGCGGCACTCACCTCATTGAAATGGACGTCCTGCATGCCGACGTCTTCCATCATGGAAGCCTCTTCATCGATGTTTGGTGTGATGACCCTGAAGGCTGTGCACCCCTGTCTGAACATGCCTAGGCAGATAGAGAGGAGAGGGGGCACCGTCAGGCTGAGTGTGGCTCGGACTTGTGGGTTCCTCCTGCCCCGTATGTTTCTGTGTGGAAGTAAACAGCTGATGTGGAAATGTCTCCTGTGTGACCCAGCGTCCACAGAGAGCTGGGGACCAGCGGGCCTTCTCCAGTCATTTCCCCAGGTCCACAGGAGGCTGGGGTCCAGCGTGGCCTCTCTCCAGTCACTCCCAGTGTCCACACAGAGGCGGGACCAGCGTGGCCTCTCTAGTCACTCCCCAGTTCCCACAGGCTGGGACCAGCGTGGCCCTCTCTCCATCACTTCCCAGTGTCCACGGGAGGCTGGACCAGCGTGGCCTCTCTCATCACTCCCCAGTGCACACAGGAGGTGGACCAGCGTGGCTCTCTCTAGTCACTTCCCAGTGTCCACACAGAGCTGGGACCAGGGGCCTCTCTCCATCTGAGCCAGCTCCAACAGAGGCTGGACCGCATGGCTTCTCTTCAGTCATTTCCCTACATCACCTCACTCTCATCTTTCATTTTGTTTCATCAGCCTCAAATAAACTATATGCTGAAAAAAATGTGATTAAGTCAAGCTAGTGGCAAATTAACACGGAAATGAAAATCTGATTAGGTGGGAAGATCCTTAGACACCAGGGACACCAAAGCCAACCACTGAGACATAAGTGGCTCAAAGACAGTTGCTTCCTCCCAGAAACTGGACATCTCACTCATTCAGTGGGGACGACCCACAGACTGGAGCCCTCCTGACCTCTTCCAGGAAGAGGCAGTTGGCCAGGGAGCTCAGGGGCTGTCTTGGCTGGCCTCTAAACAGTTGTCTGGGAGGGGAAAAGAAGCAGAAAGCAGCAGTTCTGGGCCTCAGAACCTGAAACTGTCAGCTACAATGTATCAGCATTGGGGGTAAAGGTCAATTCCTTGAGGTCAAGGTGGGCACTGGGACACAGTCTTAAGCCAGCTCAGTATCAGTGGTATGACGTGAGAAAGGCCTTGGATTGTTAAGCAGAGACATTTCTACTACAGTTTGTTCAGGTTTCCAGTCAATCCCGAGTTAGTGATTTCCAGTCAGTGGTGAGTTAGCCAGAATTTCCGCCATGGTGCTTGTATGGCCTTGCTTTGACCTGATATGGAAAGTAAGGAGTCCCCGAAGAAAAGCTCTGATCTAGGAACCCGAGGAGACATTAACACCCCTAAAATAAGACATAAAATCATCAACTGTGTTTCAGTCAGTACAAGAGAAGCACAAAGCTCAAAGCTCTTTCCTTCCTGTGCTTGGCACACAGGGATGGCTGAGAGAGACCCGCAGAGCCCAGGGACAGAGGGAGAGACACGCAGAACAGCCACAGCCCTGGAGTGCCACGTGAACAGAGCAGCCGGGGACCCTGGGAGCTGGGTGACCCTCAGGCTCACCTCCCCGGCTCTTCCTCTGGCAGGTGCTATGGCTGTAGGGGAAGACGGGTGGTTCCCGCTGGAGCGCTAGGTCAGCTTCTAAACACAAGGAAATGCGTCACCTGATAAAACGACTCGGCAGGAAATACTAAGTGATCATGGCCCCCTTGATCTCCTCTCATTCTGTCTCTGAAGTCTGACAGCCCCATTCTACAAAATAGACACTTCATGACCTTGGCACCTGTGACTTTATAATGCTTCTCGCTCTGTAAGGGCACACCTCGTGAGCTTGGACCAGGGACTGTGAATGCAGACTACCAGCCCCCTAGAACCCCAAATGTTACCCCGAAGGCTGTATCAGGCAACTGTCTAACCAAGAGGAACCACGAATGAGCTCATGGGAACGAGTGCATGGTCCACAAACATGGAGCATCACCTGCCCCCTACTGCCCCACACCCCAGCATGGTTGCCTTCTCCTGCAATAAAGTCAACAGGGTTACAGTCTAGAAACTCTGTCCAACAACTCCCCCTTAGAACTGTCACTGATAAATAGTTCTGGTGGGAAAATATCTCAAGGGGAAATAGAGTCATTTCGGCTCTTATTAGCTAGTCAGGGGCAGCCAGATGCAAAGCTATTTTATGCAGAGCAGTCCGAAGCTAGGACAACATGCCATCCTCTCTGTAACACTGGTGCTGTTGCTTTGCCCACGGAGGCAACTAAATGCTGCAACCAGGGGTAAAAGGCTAGCAGTGTGTGCAGTGCAATCCCTTGCTTCCCGATCCTCCTGAACGGCCGTCTTCATGAGGCTCAAGCGCGTGCTTACCTTTCCGTGTGAGATATTCTGCCACCAAGGCTGTCACGTGGACATAGCACATTGCCGCCTGGAATAAAAGACAACAACAAATGGCTGAGAAGAGTTGAGTAGAACCTGTGCCTTCAGGAGGCACGCCCTCTCCTTAGCTCCTAAGACACCAACTATTAACAGCAGAACAGTGGGACAGATGACAGGCAACGCTGGGCTTTCCTCCTACTTACAACTGCTGTATCTTAGCGCAAACGACAGAACCCGTGTGCTAAGGATTACTCCACTTTCCTTAAAGCAACACGCCAAGTATTTAAAGAGAAAGTTTTCTTCCAGACTCACATTTTAGCTAATAAAATTTCCTTTCAACTTAACTTATTTTTAAACATTTGTTTTTGTTGTGTGTATGTGTTTGTGAATCTGTTTGAAATCCACCTCTACATGCGTTCAGGTGCTGTGTGGTGCTCAGTGTGGGTGCTGGGAACCAAACTCGGATCCTCGGGAAGAGCCGTGTGATCTTAACTGCTAGGGAGCATCTTGGCAATGTGTGTGTTCAGCATGCCTTAGCTTCAAGTCCCCCTGCCCACAGAGACCAATACTATAAATGTCTTAAAATGAGAGAAAAAAATAAATCTTTCACTAAGTTCTCAGTTATTAAAATCAAAGACAAGTGTTGGAACTGAGACCACGAGGTTCGAGCATCCGGCACGGTCTTCATCAGGTGGGTGCTGCCACCATGTGGTGCCCTTAGGTATTGAACGAACTCCTACAGAGCTGCCTCTGGGAGTCCTGTTCACTAGGCTGATTGTGAACATTGTGAGCATTGCCACTAGGCAGTGCTCCCACTGCACGTGGCACTACAGTTTCACAGCACACAGCTGGAGAGCAGTCACAGGATGGAAATAACCGATGGCTCTCTGAGAAACTGCACAATACCAACTACAGTGGGAGCAAACAGCAATCTTGTGAAGGGTGTCTCCTCTGGGGGGGGGCAAGCGGAGCCGCAAGCAGGCAGTGGGCAGGGGTGCAAATGTTTCCCTCTGCTCTTGCCCGTGTGGCTGTGATGCTCCTGCCTCAAATCTCTCCCCTCTTCCCCCAATGACAGACTGTGACTCTGAGATGGACTTCCCTCCTCTCAGTTGCTTTTGGGTATTTTTCTCATGGAAACAGAAATGAAACACAGCAGGTTTCAGAGTGTGACATAGTTTGGAAACAGGGTTGTTGTTGTAATTAGTTAAAATGAAGTCACACTAGTATTGGGTGAGCCTTGAACTCAGTACAACTGTGCTTTAAGGGAGAAGAGACCTATGATAGAGGATTCCATGTGACAGTGGACGCCAGGCAACGAATGCTGGTTAACCACAGAGATGTCAGAGCCAAAGTGAATACTCTCATGCTGGTAACACGGCTGCCATATGCAAACATGTCCAGCCACATACCCCGACTTGGTCTCACGGGAACACAAAACCTGCATGTAGTCATTAAGTTTTCTTGAATTTCTCATTTTACACGATGCCGCCATCAAGGCACAAAGGGCCTAGGGAAGGTTAGGTATAGTGCCAGAGAGTTAGGAAATGTGTGGTCCTGGGTTCAAGTCTGTCTCCCAGCCATGCTAGCTACACACTGCAATGTGTCTGCTCTGAACAGATGGGAATGTTCAAATACCTGCTACACATCCAAAACAGAACGGGATTCCTTACTATTGCTGTAACAAGAGAAGCTAATTCAACCATGAGATTGAACCACAGAGGAGTCTCGGTGCAGGAGAACTACTTTAAGTAGCGGGCAGCTACATAAACACACAGGTAACTGCTTATACTCTGTCTCCAGTGACTAAAATGCCCAACACCTGAGCGATCACCCCAGGCCTGGAAGCCCTGTTCACGCACGTGTGTGAGGCACTGCACTGCATCCATTGGCTTGTCTCAATCAATGGTACAATCTTCCTTGAAAGTAGCTTCAGGGAATAGAGGACAACTATTTCTCATAAACTCAGTGCAGAGGCAGGCAGGGCTCCCTACCTCTGAGAGATCCCCATTTTTAACATGGATCCTGGCCATGCTGTCCAGCCAGGTCTTCCTGAGCTCAGGGGTGCTGGCATAGGACTTAGCCAGGCTGTACTGGAGGTCCACCAGCATCTCTGGGTCGTTCTCATGCTCCTTCATCTGGGCTGTGGCCATCAGGACTGTGCGGATCCTCTTGGTCAAATCTTTCACCTCAGAGGAGAAGCTGGTGTGCTAGACAGGGGAGAGGGAAGGACTCATGGTGTCACCCACTAGACAGAGGAGAGGGGAGAACTCATGACGTCACCCACTAGACAGAGGAGAGAGGGGGAACTCATGACGTCACCCACTAGACAGAGGAGAGGAGGGAACTCATGACGTCACCCACTAGACATGGAGAGAGAGGAAGGACTCATGATGTCATCCACTAGACAGGGAGAGGGAATACTCATGACGTCACCCACATAGACAGGGGAGAGAGGAAAGGACTCATGACATCACCGACTAGATAGGGGAGAGGAAGGACTCATGATGTCACCCACTAGACAGGGGAGAGGAAGGACCCATGATGTCACCCACTTTCTCCTGATGTACACACATCCTATGACCTGCAGTCTTGGGGTGAAAACAGAAGTTGCTCACCTTGATGAGCCGGTCGCTATTGGCACAGTTGTTGATGATGGACAAGGACTGCTGGAATCTGGTTCCTCCAATCCCAACGACATCTGCGATCAGCTGGCTGACAGAGATGATGACCTTAGGGACAGACACACAAGCAATCAATTCACCTTGATATGATGGCCATATTCAGCTTCTGGGTTCAGTTAGGAAGTGCCCGAAGCCTCTGCAAGGCACGATTCGTGGGCTGGGCGATCCCACCAGTGTGGGCAACAGAGTTGGAGACTTGTTTTAAATCACTCTCAAATCAGAATTTGATTGTTTTCCCTAATGCATTCGCCCGTAAATTAAAAGGATGAATCAGAAAGAGCACAGAAGAACAAGAAACAGACACGTCCACATCACTTGAGTTGCTGCTTACCCACT
Source organism: Mastomys natalensis (assembly GCA_021653895.1). Lineage (NCBI taxonomy): Eukaryota > Metazoa > Chordata > Mammalia > Rodentia > Muridae > Mastomys > Mastomys natalensis. The sequence goes on along the minus strand of JAJTUV010000267.1, from coordinate 734,362 downwards.
GCATTCTGGGTAAGAGGGGAAACCATATTTCTCTCCCCACAGTTTGGTTTTGACCTTCATGTATTAAATATTCAATGGGTAAAAGGCATTTTTTAAACAGAAGCGCAAATGTTAACTATGCAATGGGCAATCCGCCTTCGTGGAGCCTATGAATAGCATTTCCCTGGCTCGGTGCTTGAGCACCAACATGGAGCCCTCAGTACTTCTTCCCTCCTTACATCCGAGTACAACCACTGAGGATTGCCAACTGAATCCCCTCTCCCTTCCAACCTCACCATCCCTCATCCAGAATACCATCCTCTCTGACCCAGATTGCACATGTCCTCTGTGTACCCCTTAAGATCTGCTCTTAAAACTGGAGCCTAAGTGGTGGGTCTTCTGAACGTGCAAAGATTTGGATGCGTGACAGCATGTCTTCTGTGACTTCTCACCTGCGTTCTAAGCATGAAGGGTTTTTCTAGCTTCCCAGATGGGTGATTCCCTCAGTGCACCCATGGCACGGAACACGCCTACTACCCTTCAGAACACGCTCACTACCCTTCAGAACACGTCTATTACCCTTCAAAACACACCTACTACCCTTCAAGCCAGCACCATCATCCGGGCTCTCGAGAAGCTGTCCCTGTTCCCCAGGAATCCCCAACCATGGGCTTTTCCTAGTTCCCTCAAGACTTTGAGAATACTGGCCTTGCATTTGAGCAGGGTCTGAAGGACGTCTTCATGAGGGCCAGGGAGGATCTGTTCTGTACCTAGTTGTAGCCCTTAGTCCTAGCAATCAGGTCTGCAGACAATGAGTAGTACTTAAGAAAGGGACAAATACAGATGGGAAAGGTTCTCCCATCTGCGCTCACAGAAAATACATCTACAAAAGTATACTGGACTTGCTGCTGGACTTAGCTGGTTCTCAGAGTAAAGAATTCTGGACATTTTAACTGGACAGAAAGGAGGTATACTCATAACAGAAGACAGGAAAACCTATTTTGGGTTTCTGTTTTTTAAGGATTTAATATTAAGTACCTTGATCCAACAGAGTATTAGTTCAATACTGAATCAATACAATATCGAGCTAGATGATATGCAGCCAGCTCTGTAAGAATACAGATTCAACACACAACTGACTTCCAACTCTCCACTAACGGCCTTTGGTGGAACGGATGAAGAGGTGTGTTGGTCAGGGTGACCCTCGCCCTCGGTGACACCGTGCCCTGGCTCAGGAAAGCACACGCACCTGTAAGTGTGTCCGAACAAAAGACTTCTTCCCTGTGTAGTCAAAGTTGTTCCTCATCAGGAAGTAGAGCAGCTGGGAGGCCTCCGTCCGGATGGAGCTGAGCTTGGAATTGCAGCACTTGAGGACCTCATAGCACAGCGAGGCACACATGTCCGCCCGCCCCTCATAGAACGTTGAGGGAAACTAGAACAAAGCACACAGCAGGAAGAACAGCCAAGGTCAGCGCTCCCAAGATGGCCTCTGCTCCAGGCAGAAGCTGAGAAACTCATAACCACCGTAACCACCGGCAAGGCCACTGCCTTGAAGTAACCTACCTTATAAATTAATGACCTTAAGGCAGTAAAGACGTTTTTTAAAGCCATTTCCGACTGGTGTTTTTGAAGGAAACACAGGTAGACATCAAAGACTTTCTTCATGAGAGGATTATGTCCATGGTCAGCTAGGAGCTGGTTCTGAAATGCATTGGCATCACCATTAGACAAGTCTAACATCCTGAAGGCATGTCAACTGTGTATATGCTAAACTACTGTATCTTCAAAGCACTGAGACAAACAGTTCTGCTACAAGCTCTCCGAGCAAAGTACAGAATGCTCCCCTAGATAAGAAAGAACATTGGAACATTTCCCACTGAGGGGGCGGTTAATCTAGAAATCTGTAGCATGGTTCACACAGCCTTGGTACTGACCGGGTTCCCAGATACTCATTTTTAACCGCATGTCAGCACAGCAATGGATTCAGGAGCTGATATTTGGTGGTATCTGAAATCTAACATAGGGGTGCCATTACAGGTATCAGCGAATTGATGGATGGGGGCCATGAGTCCTGTCGTCCCAAAGTGAGGTTCTTCCTCAGCCAGGTTTTCTGGGCACTCAGTAGTCAGTCATTTGGAGGGACAGCATGCATCACTTAAACATGCAAGGATCTGCACAGGTAAACCACACCCTGACAGCCTCTTCTGTGAGACAAAGGCTCTAAAACTGGTCGTGTATTCCTACTGCCACAGACTGAGGTCAGAAATCCAGCATGGAGAAATTCCACCTCAGGCATAGAGCCAGCTGTTAGCTACTGCCAGCTGTTAGTTGCAAGGAGTGGGAGAGACACCACGATGCTCTTGGGCTCTATAAGTAGCCTTTCTGTCTGCATCTGCTCTGCAAGGTCCTGCCTCTTCACACCACAGGGTCCAGGCAGAGAGCAAGTGAACAAGCTGCACTGCCGGCCTGCACTAGAGGCTTCATTCAGCCCAGGGACCGTGCACAGGCTGAAGGTGTTCTCACGCAAACCTTCACAGCATAGACCTCTACACTGAAGCGATCAGGCTGAGGGAAGGTCCCAGCAGGGCGAGCTTCCTGAATGTGGGGATCCCACCCAGAGCTCCTCATTTGTCACATCAGGGCTTGGGCCAGAGAACTGACACTTCTAACAAGCTCCCAGGAGTGGCAGCCACCGAGGGGGGCTCGATGTAAGCACACATGTTCCACAACCTGCTTCTGTTGACTGTATTTCCCTCCATCTCAACGAGGTTCCTAAAAATACACTTAGTGGGGGACATGGATGGCCCGGCACCTCAGGGAGACACACTGTAGTAAAGTGACATGATATGGGGGAGGAGGGTCATTCTTTTTACTGTTACTAGAGAGAAAAAGATAGTTTCCTGTATCCCAGGGGTCTCCGTCACTATGTAGCCACGGATGACCTTGAACTTGTGAGCCTCTACCTCCATCTCCCATGTGATAGGATCACACGCACCACTCCTGGTTTCTGTGATAGCGGTGATCACACCTTGGGTCTCATGCATTCTAGGCAAGTATTGTATCAACTGAGCTAAGCCTCACCCCCTGCCCAAGAAATGTTTTCATAAAAAGTGGAGAAAACAGAGGGAGCAGGCCTTTGGTTACATTTCCCTAAGACCCCTGCAATTAAACATATGGTTGTAACATTCCGAGATAGTAACACTAACTCAGTGTTTTCTCTCTAGACTAGAAACGGAAGGGACCCTAAGCAAGAATGGGAAGCAGTAGGCTCCTAAGAGACAGAACATAGTACAATGGTATACAAGCATAAAAACGTTACAATCAAACCATTACTTCAGTTACTAACTCAATACTTTTTTTAAAACTGGTTTTGGTCTTGTTGCAAAACAAAACAAAACAACCAAGCAAACAAACAAACCCAAAGGTTTGATGGCCATGCATCAATGAACTAATTATTATTTGCTAAATTTAAAAACAAGACCAAAACTCTTTCATTTCTTTTTTCATGACATGCTTTTCCATTTAATTTGGTAATAAATAAGTAATGTGAAAAAGGTGAATTTACACTTGACTGTGCCTCTCTCTTTAAATAACTAATTTAAGAGATCTGGTCATGTTTACAGATATTCAACGCAGAAACGCCTGGTCAGGTTCCCACGGTTATCACATGGAGGGCTTGGGATAGAGGCTTCCTTCTAGCCAAGTGGCTGCCAGCCCCTGGCACTTCCAAGCATGCAGCACGCTGGGCCAGGTAAGTTTATTACATATAATAAAGGGAATCGTTCACTCACTACGGGAATGCTTCGTTAAGGGAAGCATTAACAGTCTCTTTATAGAAGCAAAGTCAGCTGAAGCAAAACATACACCATGCAGTGTGTTGGTTGTGCTTAATAAACTGAGTGGATCTGTCAGAGTAAAAACTTCTGACCTTGAACAGCGAGTGCTTAATACAAACCTTAAAAGCCAGTGTGAACAGTGAGAGGGTGTCCAGGGCTGTGAGGCAGACCTCAGTAGCGATGTTGGCTTCAAGAAGAGATTGGTGAACAACGTCTGCCTCCGAGTGGCCGTAGCCTGTGTGGATCAGCATAGCATTATTGTCTGGGGGTACAGGCAACAGGGCCGGTGGGGTGCGGCAGTGACAGTCAACTCTTGATTATCTACAGAAGGTCCCCTTTCAGAGCCCTTCCCCCCATTGCCTCTGTGGGGAGGTGGCATTAATAATGTTTTCATTCATGGTGCATCTTTCCAGCTCTGGAGGCTCAATGATGCAGCAGCCATTTACAGCGCGCTTGCTCCGCTGCCAACCGAGACTGGGAGCTCCACATTATTCTCCAGTTACTCGGCAGATCTCTGAGGGATGCACCTTGTTAAATACTTTCTGAAGATAGCGGAAGGATACAGATAAGCCACGGGACTTGAATGAAGTCACCAAGGCAGTAAGATGGTGGTGTTAGCACTCTCACCAGGTCAGGCACAGTCCATTAGCTGCACGGCTGAGCGGTCACAAATGGCCAGAGTGCTGACAACACTCCAAGCATCCTATGAAACAGGTGACGGGCACCAGATACGGGGCTGGTAGCTGGCCGCTCAGCCCAGATCTACTTCTTTATCTTTGTATGGCTTTGGGCGAGTTAACTAACCTCCTTCCACTTCGGCATCCCCATCGATAGGACGGGGTAAAAGTATCCACACTTCAAAAAGCTTAGTGAGGATAAAGTCATTAATACTGTGAGGTTCATAAAAATATGCCTGGTACAGCATGAGCAACATAATGCATTAAGTCGGTAGGACCAAGGCCTGAATTTAGCTGGAATCACAAGTGATAATCGAGAGTTGACTGAACTGCAAATAGTCTTCTACTTGCTTTAACAACAAGCGTAAAAGCCAGTATGTTGGAAAGATATGCCTATGCAGAGGAGAGAACCAGAGGGACCTGTCATGTAAATTTAACTTCCTCCTATAATTTACACAGAAACAGCAATCTTCAACAGTGGCTGCAAAATCAATTTAGCAATGACATAAATGCAGTTGGACAATTTGAGGTATTAAATTATGAAATGGAATGTATTAGCAGGAACACGCAGAAAGGATGTAAAGATGTTACCATGGTGTCTTGCTTATACAGGAAGATGGCAACACAACAGGACACAATGTCATGACTTTCTCCAAGGCGAGACTGAGAACACTTACTAATTGGTCATTTATTTTAATACTCCAGAGAGGAAGGCATTAGTTCAGCGATCCAAAAAATGAAGTGCAGAACACCTATAGAATCTCTTTACGATTATTAATGGGAACCACCCCCCCAACCCAGAATCTAGTTGCAAATTCCTATCTGGGTCACTGCATCAGAGAACTGATACAGGCAAATAGGAGGAAAAAGAGAATAGGACTTTGTTCTGACTGAAGGAAGTATGAGTTATAGTTCTACAAATGCTACAGAGGAGTTTTTAAAGCCACAGAGATGCTTTAAGACTGCCATGCAAGCTCTATCAAGTGTAGTCACCCAACTCTGCTATTCAACAGGTGTTTCGGAGCGTTTACATCTGTGCTTCTCTGTCCCCCTTGTGTCAGGGCTGTCTCTCTCCTCATGCTTAAAATCATATTCATTCTAATTCTTTGTTTTTAAACAAGCAGTTTTCTAGGGAAAAGAAAGATGGCTATTTGGGTGTATTAAGGACATCTGTACTGCCTTTGCATAAGCCAAGGCATTAGTGTACTGGGTGGGGTGTGATAAGATAAAGAGAGAGTGAAAGAATGAAGTATTGGTGAATACTGTTAAAGAGATACAAACCATGGAAAGAAGGGACCAAAGCCAAAAACATCAACACCTGTGATCCCGTCAACCAAAAATATGCACACAGGTCAAAGGGACCTTTACGGAGCTGCTGTGGTCTGAGCTAAGAGTCTGAAAGGAACATGGCTTAACTGCGATTTTATTTGTTTTCTCTTTATAGAACTGTCCCTATCTTTCTACAAAGCATACAGGCTAAGGACATGCAAGTAGTCATTATAAATAAGATGGCCTTCAACTGAGCAATCTCCAAAGCAAATCCTACTCCTGGCCTAAAGCCTGGAAACAGAGAATCAGAACTTAATATGTATTGTTTTAAAACAGAATTAATGTGCCAGGCTACTTCAGTGATAGGATTATGTATACATGTACAGAAATATGGCAATGACAAGATTTCTCTAAGCTATCATGCCATACTTAGCCATGACACCATCTACCCAATCTCTTGGGACCAGCAAGATGGTGGATAAGGGGAATGAAGTGGGTATTTGGGGCTAGTACATATATGTGCACAGTATAAAGATATATGGGCATGAAAACGTCATAGGAAACCAAGTCTGTACATTAACTAGAACATTAATTAGAAGTCACAAAATACCACCACTTCCACTAGGGGGCAGTAGTGCGTTGCAGCACTGTGGTTTCCCTCCACCCTTGCTCAGCCTGTAGGTTCAACAGGACTTCCCCCAAAGGGTGACATCTTTAGGTGGCTGGCTTGGAAGTCCTCAGCATTCGCAGATCAAATCTGTAAAATTTTCAAGCCACTGTCATGCCTACAGTAAGATTTGTTTTCATTTTAAAACAGTGTCTGTGTGGGGTGCAAGCCTGCGGGAAGCAGAGGTAAGCTCGCTGAGTGGCTTCTTCTACAGCTCTCAGTTTATAAGAAAGTTTAAGGCTCCATTTCTTTATCTGAATATAAGCAGAAGTGTGCATGTCTGGAGGGCCCTGCAGACCATCACGTGGGCCCAGCGGACCAAACTCAAGTGGCCAGGTTTTGCAGCAAGCGTCTTTAGCAGCTGAGCAAATTCACTGTTCTCTAACTTATTTCTTCAGACAGAGCCTCTTCCTGAACCTGGACCTTGCTGTTTCGGCTGGACTGGCTGGCCAGAGAGCTCTCAGGATTCACTGACTCCACACCCCCAGGGCTGGGGTTCCAGATACACACCAGCTTTGATGTGGACACTGGGAATCTCAACTTGGGTCCTCATGTTTACAGAGCAAGCACTTTGTTAACAAGACCCGTCGTCCCAGAACCAAGATGTGTTTTAAAATCTCAAACCAAAAAGCCCTCCATGATCATCTGTTAAATGTAATCAACCCGACTGGAGCTTACACATCTATCCTGCCTGATTCCCTGCAACTCCTGTGACTTCTTCCCCAGAGACCGCATCAGGGTGATTTGGGCAAAGGAGGAGCCCCACAGTCACATACACCTTTCTGATGGTCAGGACACGTGAGGCGGAAGATGGGACAAATGCATGATCTCACAGGCTGCTTTCCATTTCCAAGGCTGTCTTTCCTCTATGGAACCAAAATCTATATTTTTTATCTTGACTTTTCCCCCTTCTGGATTACAATACAAATCCAGAAAACCAATAGGTTTGGGGATATAAACAAACACAGAATGACAAGGAATCCTTCCTGCTAAAAGGATTCCTCAGATGGAGTTGTGCCATCTTAGATATGTTAACTAATGGCCTGTGGCTTTATGAGGGGTCAATATACTTTATGTAAAAAATATAAGAAGTGATCAATAGTCAGTTGTTCCCATTTAACTGCTAAGAAGGTTTCTTCACAGGTGAGCAAGGGTCAGAGAGTAAAGAATCATATTCTATGGCGAAACGATACACAGTTTGCTAGCTCCCGACTTCACATAAGGACACAACCATGTTCAGAGTTATCTGTGGCCATGATCCGTGTCGTACAAGCTCACTGTGAGTAGCAAAGCATCGACTTTCTCTCTTTGAGGAATACCGCGGAGTAAGTGCCGGGTGACTCTAAAATGGCACTAAGTATGCAGCCTCACACTGTGAAGACACCCAACTACACGTAACGTTTGCTCATGCCCTTTCTAAGGACATCAAGACAACTGGCTTCAAGCATGAGCTGTCCCTTTCATCTTACATCTGAGCCAGTTCAGTTGCAATAGACATTCATTACAGACAGACCACCAGCTCAGATGACCTATTAAGATGCACCATTTTCAGAAATGCTAGAGTGTTCCACAGGCAGCGTACACGGTGGATTTTCCAGGGATTTAGGGAAAGCACAGCCAGGCAGGCCTCTGCTGCCCCCTGCTGGCCAAGCAGAGGTCTGACAAAAAGGCCACTGAGAGAAGTAAAGTAAGTTCACTTCAGCCTCCGCTTATCCCTGGCAGGCTGCTCACTAAATCATGTTGGCTGGATTAACAGAAGGCGTTGTGCTTACTGCCATATAAGTTTTTGGTTTGTTTTGTTTTTTTGTAAAGGGGCATACATGGCCCTGGGTTTCCACTGACTATCTACATAGAGATGAACAGGTATGTATGCATGCATACTACGAGTCATATAAATTGTACACATGATATAGTAAGACATTTATTCTCTTAGCATGTTTTTAGGCAAGTCCCACATACTGAAACAGGTGTTGGTGGGAAAGGGTAAAAGCCACCTCATCAGAACCAGAGGTAGGGAGAAAGACTGAGTCCTGAAAGATGCAGCCATTTGGCTACGGGAGAACAAACTCACAGGAGGAGGGACTGGAGAGACGCAGGCGAAGAGGAAAGGTCAGAGAACATGACTTCCTGACCACGCAGGAGAAGAAAGCGACTGAAGACAGGATGCCACTGGGAACTGACAGGAGAAAAGGATGCCAAAGCGGAGGAAACAAGAGGCAGGGTGCCAGCTTCTCCGTGGGCTGCAGGAAGGGAGAAGAGAGAGCAGCCCAGCTCACAGAGCTGTTCTAGCAGCTGGCTGTCTCTGTCCTGTAACTCAAGCTCCTGACTACGCTGTTATACAGTCCGGGAAGAGGGAAACCTGGCAGTGCAGCGTGTGTCACAGGGGACTGTGTTCTACTGTGAAACAGGGAATGAAAGTAAAGATCACAAGAGCCTGGGCAACCTCTGCTCTAACCCCTTGTCCATCGAGCTAAGAGACAAAGGGTTGAAAACACGAGTATTACAGCCCCGAGTGTACCGCAGATGTGCACGCTACCACTAAGTGTGAGAGGCTCTCAGTCCCGAAGGCGGCTGTTGACTTGACCCTGGCTTAAGGGAGGTCTAGGTGAGATGTCCCTGCTACACTTAACGTTGTGGGTGAAGTGAGGGAAGCTGCTGAATTGGTTTGTTGCTTTATTTATGTGCTTTTTTGAGACAGGGTCTCACCGTGTAACCTTGGCTGGCCTTGAACTTGCTCACAGAGTTCCATCCCTCTACCTCCTGAGTGCTAGTATTAAAGGCATATCCCATCACACCTGACACCCTACTGTGCTTTGGTCCCCTCACTTTGTGTTACCTTTCAAGTACACGGTGTTGTGAATATTGTTTTTACACTGAGCCTGCATGAAAAGGCACCACAGCCCCAGCGGGCAGACTCCTTGTGGTTAGACAGGATGGGAAGAACTAATAACCATGTATTAAAGACAGCACTGGGGATGAGAATACCTGATTTTCTAAGAACTAGCTACGCCATGCTTGGAGAGAGAAGGACGGCCTTGAGAAAGCAACAGGAATGGAAGTCAGACTCCGAGGAGGATCGTATTAATTGCTCGCGCGCCGCACGGCTGGTGCTTTTAGGCTTTCTGCTTTGAGAAACCCTCAGAAAGATTCAAACGCCGAAAACTCTAGCAGGAACACATGAAGGTGTCTAGGTGACTGACAGCAGTGAATTAAAAAGATGGACCCTCGCACTAGCAGATCTCGACCGTGAAGTTAGGCAAGCCCCGCAGTTAGGCAAGATGGATGGAAAGGTCTCGTTTGCGAGTGAAGCGGCCCCAACCTGATTAAATCTTACCATTGTCTACAGAAATCCCAAGCACACTTGATATCTTTCTCACACTGAAAACACAGAAAAAGTCACTTTGTTACTGGGTGCTTTTCCACATCCTCAGACATCGATTCACGGGCTTAACGTTCGCTTGCAGGCGGAGTGTCAGAATGTGGGTGCCCGACCAATCACATGCACCGAACGAGAGAGGCAAACGGATCTGACCCAGAGGTGCCAGGAGGAACAGAGGGTAAAATAAAATCAACACAAAAAATGCATGCATTAAATTTAAAATATGGGACGTCTGGCCATTGAATCTGCTGAGTTTTGCCTGAAGTTTGGGCACTTTGAGATGGGTGCTGTAGTTGATTGGGCCTCCACATTCTGTCACCCCCACTGCTCAGGACTCTCCTCCAAGGAGGGAACTCTTCTTCCTATCTGTTTTGTTCTGGAAGAAAAATCAAGTTGGTGATGTGGTACAGTGTAGCCGGGGCTCGCCCTTCTGAGATGGCTTGGCGGTTACGATGGTTTGGCATGGGACTTACTGTGGTTAAAAGTGACAGAGTTATCCAGGCTCCCCAGCTGCTGCAATCTGGCATGCATCATTCCTGTTCTGTTACGGGAAACAGGCAATGTCTGAGACTTTCGATCATGACCTATGGGTCCCAACCCTCTCTGGTTCCTGTAACATGAGTGAAATGGGGTAGAAGCAACGTTAGACGCGTCACACCAAGCGAGATGGGAGAGTTAGTGATGCTGGAACATTGTACAGGGGCAGTCGGGCTACATGCAGCCACGTGGCCAGGGACACAGACAGCCGGCAGCTCCGACAATGAATAGCAAAGCCACTAGGCCTCAAAGCAGCAAAATCTAGCCAAGACAGAGGGGTCCTTCTCATTCTGAGAAAGTACATTCATTAGAGATGCAACTTTTCAAAGAGCATCGTTCCAGTACGGAGATAACAGTCAGTAGTTTGACAACTAAGAAAACATTGCAAACCTCCCTGAATTATATGTGGCAAGAACAGACCATTATGCCAATTAAATTAAAAAAAAAATCACCAAAAGAAGCAGAAGACACACATGCAATGGCAGGGGTTAAATGAGTAAGCTGAACACCTATGTCTTACCCAAGCAGGAGGAAGTGTCACGCACTTTGTTAAACTTGTCAAGCAGTCAAGTAGAGAAAACAGAAAAGTGTCTGGGTTAGCAATCGGATAGCTCGATTCCCTGCAGTGTACCAACGCCAGAGCAGACAGAACCTGACTAGCACAGGAACGATACCTGTCCCCCGTCCCGGAGCCAACCAAGCCCCTCACTGTGTTACTGTGTGTAGAACAGGAACATGCATGGACGACCGTCAACTGCATGCTGCGGGGTGGCTTTCCAGTGAAGGAGAAGGCACAGTGTTCACACAACCGTGGTGCAGGGCAAACACTGACAATGTTCATGTCATGGCTCAACATCTTGGTCACATGCAGCGGAAACCATGACAGTTTTTACATAAAGCAGGACGGATGTTTCCACAGTGCGAGGGACAAAGAAAACACCAGCTCCGACCCCGCCTCCCGCCAGCCCTTCTTAAGCAGTCCATACTCCATGCAAGTATATACAGGGGCTTGCAAGTGACAAATCTCCCTCTGAACGTTAAATTTAATATCAACTGTGGGGAGGGAATGAAAGAATCACTCTATAAACTATTCTAAAATATTTTGTCAGAGAAGAAACTGTCAACTTCCCACATTTACCAGCTCAGGCTCCTTTTATCCTACTTGGCAGAACATTCTCCAGATGCCTTACTATGATGTAACTGGCAGCAATTGCTGAGAGGGCATGACGGTTGCCAAGCACAGAGCTTTTTGGTGATTAGCGGCTGTACCTCTTGCCCATCCTCACAGGCAGTACAAGAGAGTGGAAGTCAAGACGTGTTTACTGGCATAAAGGCACCTTGTATATACTTGCATTTTTGTACTCCAAAACAAACTCCAAAATAAAAAATTGAGGTTAAGACTAAGAAACTTAAAAAATTACATTTTAGTTAAAACAAAATATTAATAAGAGGAAAATGCCAAAATGATCTCACTAAATTTGTTTCTTTTTAAAAAGAAGACACGAGCTTTCATTTCTTAACATAAAACATGATCGTGAAAAGTTGTGATGTGTCCCCAGTGGGGGTGGTGCCGGCGTCTAAGCCAATCACATTCAAACACAGTTGTCTGCTAGTATCTGTTCTGTTTCACTGCTACGAACCACAAGAAAACACATTGCAATTAAACTAAACTTGGCAGACTTTCTTAAAACAAATGTAGTTTACTTATAATCAAACTGTTAAAAATACTGGAAGACCCCCACTCCCACTCCCGCCCCTGGGCCGACACAGAAGGACACACAGTAGATACACAGGGTAGCTATTGGGCAGGGGAAGGACCTGGTAATGATAAGATGTTTGGGGAGGGAATGCCCTAGGGGAGGAGCTGTCTGGCCATCTGTCTGTGAGGAACCTGCAGCTCTTCTGAGACAGACGAGAGTATAGATCAGCCAGGTCAGTGGGGAGGGAGACATGACATTCAACAGAGTTCTGTTGAGACAAGAACACATTGACTAGTCAGAGTAAGAAAAAAACAGGGTTCCATTTTAAAGGCCAGTAAAACTCCACACAAATTTGAGACAGGATAACAACATCCTCTTAATTATGGGAGAAAAAAAAAAAAAACGCTAAGTGAGAATCAGCAGTTTTGCTTGGGAGCAGGGACAAGAACTCACTGAGGGAGAATTATGGCCAGGAAGTATGGAGAAGAGAAACACATGGCAAAAATAGAGCGTTAGGAAATCAAGGTAGAAGGAAGTTACCAACAGTACAGTCTGAGGGGGGACCACGAGACAGAAATCAGACAGAAGGAACATAGTAACGCTGGTGACGACCTGACTGGACTCTGGGGTAGCAAGCTAAGGTCGCCGGCCTCTGCCAATCACCACAGACGACCATTATCACACAGCCTCACAGACAGGCTGGCCCACAGTACCTGGCTATGTAGCGCTTCCCCATGTACTGGAACTGGTGCAGGCAGACTCTGCAGACACACAAAAACCATTAGAGAACAAGCAGATAAAACTGTGCTCAAGCCAGTGTTTGGTTGAAGCCTAGTAGCAATAACGAAGAAACTACAGATTACTAGCCCTTAGCTCCTGGCTGTTAGGAATCTTCTAGAGGGTCATTCTCTACTCACAGGAAAGTGTTAACACATCAGGGGAGGCCCACATGTGTGGCCATCAGAATGGCAGTTATGGATGGAAAGAATGGAACAAAGGTATTCACCCACTCAGGGCAGCCAGACAGGCTCCAGGGCAGCGTGCCTCAGAGGTGTAGGAGGCCTGCCATGCCACTGAGAGCTAACCCCTCCTCATACAGTCTATACAAGGAGTTCAAGGGTGTGGTATGGTCCCTTACTGGCATCCAGTATAGAACTCTCTTGCTTTGTTTTGAGTAGAGCTACAAAACCGAATCTTTAAAACCCATACATCTTAATAAGAGTTGGCTAACAGTATGAGTTCTCCAGGTTGACCACAGGATGATTTCCAGTCGTGGGAGCAGGCCTGAGACTGAACCACTCTTGCCAGCAGGCCAGGTCCACAGGCTTCCCTCAGAGTTCCCATACGCACAAAGCTCAGAGAACAAGGTTTCCCTCCGAGTTCCTTCTAATATATTTTAGACATGAAGTTGCTTACGTCACAATGCATTCGATTATAATAACCAACAACAGAACTGAAGACATTTTTCTTTTGCCATGGATATAATGCGTTTTATCAAGATGTAGCTACTGTGGGTTGAGAAACTGTGAATTTTCAAAAATTCTGATTTTGAAAAATTATCTGCCCTAAGCGGTTTTATAAAAGGGGTTTTTTTGGATCCGTGTTTCTAAAAAATAATGAGCTGAAAATAAATCAGAAACTTATCCTGAAGAGATAAAATAGTTTCTACATTTCATTTAGAAAAATAGTAGCCACCAACATGGTGAATACATTTTGTACAATTTTAACAAATTGGCTGAACCACAGAGGTGTCTCAGCAGCCACAAGCAATGATTTACAATCTATTAAGGCTGGCTCCTGCTCACTGACTCATGAAGGAAACCCTGTGTCATGCACTGTGTTCCTGCCTGAGGACACAGTGTGCTCCTAGCTAGAAAGACGAAGGGGAGACAGGTAAGGATAAAACCACTCACTCAGATATTGTAAAGAAATCCATCAATTCAGCAGTCGAAGCCTTGTTCCAGTATGTAAACAGGGCATCTAAGAATAAGCATTTATTTGGTCAGCATCACAATATACAATATATACATTATAGATAAGCACATATTATGACATGGGTGATAGATAGACCCCAGAGTGTAGGTCTTCATTGCTGCCTGGCTCATATCTGACCAAATGGCAAACCATACTGGTAGGTTCTCCTGCATAACACAGGGCAGACTTATTCAAGCCAAAGAACATTTGAACTCCAGAATTTCAATAATAAATTACCCAGTATTATAGTACAATACAAGACCACTCATTTAACTTGAACACAATGTGTTCTCAAATACAAGAGGCTACAATAAGCCGAAGTCTGCCTCTCAATTTCTTCCTATGAAACCCTTCCCTCCTCTTCAGGGAGTTTGTTGAAATTGAAAACATGCTGTTTTGTTCTTAAAGTAATTTTAGATTTATTTTATATTCAATCATGTGTATTATGTGTGTGTCGGGGATGTGCACACGAGTACAGGTGCCTTCGGGGGCCAGAAGCTTCGGGGCCGGAGTTACAGGCTGCTGTGTGCTGTCCAGTGTGGGTGCTGGGAACTGAACTCAGGTCCTCTGCAAGAGCAGCACATGCTCTAACAGCTCTCCGGGCCCCCGCCTTTGAGTTTTAAGAGAACAATAGAGATTGGCTTCACACAGTCACTCCCAAGCTGCAAAGTACTCTCTACAGGTGTACCCAAATGGAACCAACCAATTTCTATGGATGGACATACAGGTCTGTTTTTCTTTCTAAGCTTGTTCTATTATAAGCATGCTTTGCTGAAGTCCTGTCACATGGGTTTTACATGAGCAAACCAGTTACATCTGTCGGAGAAATTCTTGAAAGATATAGGATATTAAACGTTAACCACGTTTAAATCTCTGTGTGAGCCCTCAGCTGGGTACTGTATAAAAAGTAGTCTCATTTGATATGTGAACAATTCAGCTCTCTTTTATACAAAGCTGAAAACCAGGTAAAGAGATTTTCCCTCCAGAAAAACGGCCAACTCCCTGGAGGCTGAGATGAGGAGAGAGACCATGGGCTGTGGGTTTGTACTTTGTACTCTGTCACACTTGTCAGGGGTCGGGACGGGGAGGGAAGAAGCTGTACCAGGCTGTGCTTCAGAGGAGCTGTCCTGATTTCACAGGAATGTGGTCAAGCACTTGTCACTCTGATCCCACGCAGAGCATTGAGGTGCTCGTTTACAGATGTAGCACCAGACGCCCAGGGAAGCTAAGCACATCTCCCATTTCCCTAAATGAAGACTCAAGGCTGAAGCAGGCTGCGTCCAAGTGGACTCGGTTCTCAGGGACAGGCTTGGCTCATCTGACTAACAGTGAGGGTGTACTTTGCCTGGAGAGTTCTGAGCTCAACAGACTACTACCAGCATATACCAGACAGAACGGCCAGTAGCAATGGTGTCCCTGTTAGCCCTTGCTCTGGATGCAGGCTCCTAAGGAAGAAGAAAGCTGAGGGAGCACAGGTACTCATTAAAATATAAAAGTAAAAGGCAAAGGAGGCCAGAGTGCTGTATGACTGACTCCATTGTTTCTCTGGTAAACTTTCCTCTGGGGGGCATCTTACCAGGTGCCAATACACCACACACAAAACCAAGACTAGGGAGAGTTCTAGGGTTGACTGTGGAAAAGTTTAAATGCTACCCTTTAAAGAAAATATGGGGAATATTTTTTGTGACCCTGGATCTCTAGAATGGGGCACCTCTAGAAGCCCTGGTTTCCGTCTTCGTCACGGCATGAGTGGGAGCAGGTGTGGGAGCTGGTGTCTAACCCAGGGCTCTGGAGGTGAAGCCAGAGGGATCTGAGTTCAGGCCACTCTCAGCTGCAAAGGTCCAGCCTGGGCTGTGTGACACACTGTATTAAAAAGAAACCCCAGTTCCACTGGAGACTATTTGCTAGAATAAAAGTCACTGGTTCTCCACATCAAGGCTTCTATTTCTACTGCATTTAGTAAATTAATACACATTAAAAACAAGGGAGAAATTCCCTTAAATATTTGAAACTTTCAACCAATGCCACTAAAATACGTTGTTATTCAAACCACGAAAACAAAACATGTGTGTTTTAGTTCTACGCACCGTCAGACATGCTTTTCAACACGTAGAGGAAGCACATCAGCAGGCTCTTGATCTCAGACTGGTCCAGTTTATCACAGCGAACCACAGAGTTTCCCAGCACGCCGCTCTGCTGCTGCTGGAAGGAAATGCAGGTAAGTGCTCTACTCCACAGTGCACACATCTCCCTTTGAGGAGAAAGATTCTTTAACTTGGAGTCAGATCACACAACTGCAAAGAGAGGTAGTGCACAGGCACAGGTTCACAAAGACGCCCCTCACCCGGGTGTGACACACAACTGCTGCCGCCTCCTGTTCACGGGCATCTCTGTTCCGTCCCTAAAGGACAAGCCAGAAAGCACAAACCTTTCTCACCCGAGGAGCAGTTACCATTATGTCAAGGGGGTAAAAAACAAAACAAAACAAAACAAAAAAAACCTTCATAAAATCTCATGCAAAAGAAAGCAGGCATGTGCACGAAGATCCATTGTGGGAGGGAGGACTCCAAAGGTGCCACACAACACCACGGTGAGCCTGAGGTGCAGCCTGTCACTCAGGGCACAGCATGGGTGTGGCATTGTGGGCACAGATGGAGGAACACCTGACAGGAACACGTCAGCACAGCACTGCCAACCACTCTAAACTGCTGAGGCCATCCATCGTCAGCTTAGCCTGAGCTGGAGATGGGGTAGAGGTACTTTTACCACTAGAAAATAGCAGGTTCACATCGGAAGAACTGAGTAAGACTCTCAGCTCCGGTGAAAGATACAGAAGATTAAAAATAACCCTTCAGGATTGTGTTTCTGATTTAAATCAAGAACTTTCTTTTCTTTCCAATTACTGACTGGAAAGAATCATAGAAAAAAACAGATTTTTTTTTTCAAAGTGTTGGTGGTCAATTAAAAATAGATACAATGAGCAGGTTCAACTACTAAAATGTTTGATGGTTTTTATTTGAGAAATATACGAGTCTTAGTGGTAAAAGGCCATGGGTGAACTAAGAAGGCCTCAAACTGAGTCAAGAGCAAATAAGAGAACTCAGTACTTCCTGCAGGGAGAACAAGGGCGCAGCATGCAAAGTTTCCTCTGGCAAAGGTGGAATTGTGAGAAGGGAGAAATCCACAGTGACCCGGTGTCTCCTGGCTGCCTGGCAGCTCTCCTCCTCCTCAGCACTGCGCACGACACAGGCGGAGTGCCTCCGGAGCAGCCTGTCCCCCTACACACGGAGGCGTATGGGGGTCAAGGGAAAAGTCAACACGTCATGACAGACCCTGGCTGAGATGGTCATGGCTCACACAAGCTAAAGATAATCATGGTGGTGCCAGTCACAGAACCTGTGACGAGGTCACAAACCTGATGCTGGGGTGAGGGAGGACTTCTGCCCATGAGGAACACTTCCCTAAATGGCTCCCTTGTTTATTGGCAGAAAGCTTTCTTATAATTAGAAGTAACTTAGAGGATACGAAACCCCAAGAGACACAGCTCTACCAGGGTTCCAAGTTATTATCAACCTTTATCTGTTCTTACAAAGTTCCAGATAGACTGAGGCACAGTAATAGAAAATACAGGATAGGACAGATTTAGAAAGAAGGAGAAAGAGTGTTAAGGGTGGGCACAGCCAACCAGAGTGGGTCAGCCATGGCTCTGGCAAGATCAGTCCATCTACTTTGCTGACCTTGGACCCAAAAGGCACAAAGACTCTGTAAGACGCCAGAATCGTTTTCTCCTGCCTGCTTCACTTAAACCCAGGATTTGAGACCCTGGAAATAAGATCAGAGTTTCAGGGGACCCCATAGATACGGAGCTCCAGGATGCATGCCTGCCCGACCTGCGGAAGGCTCTGCTCTCATTACCAGCAGCACACTAACTAATAAAGAGACAATGACTGAGCCACACAATCCTAGGAAAAGCCCTTGTCATCTATTGTACGTTGGCTAGGGTATTTAAAAACACCCAGAAGGTCACATGTAATAAACAGCAGAATGTGAAGCAGGGTACACTGGCTATCCCCACTAGAGATCAGAGACCCTGTTTTAAGCGAAAAGAAATCACCTTATCTAGGGAGTTGCTCTTCTCGGGGTTCCTGTCTGGAAGGCTGTTCCCCGAGTCCGTGCTGATGAGAGAGCCTCTTGAATCGGCATTTCTCACACTGTTGATGTTGGGAGTTGAGGCTGTATATGGAGACGCTAAGAGGAAATTAAAGCAAGACCAAGTTTTGGTTAGACAGCACAAAATAAATACTAAATGCTAAGGGGAATTGTTTCTGTGGACATTAATTTTTTATAAGGTCATGTGGCTCGAGAGTAGTATTCAATTATTTCGCTTTTAAAATTTTTATTTTGTTTGCTGTATATAAGTATGTATGTATGTAGTATGTATGTATGTACATCATGTGTGTGCAGTGTCTGTGGAGGTATCAGATGCCTTGGAACTGGAGTTATAGATTGTTGTGAGCTGACAAGTAGGGCTGGGAACTGAACCTGGGTCCTCTGCAAGAGCAGCAAATGCTCTTAATCACTGAGCCATCTTTCCAGTCTCTCACTACATCACCCTTTCAAGAACCAGGTGAGTATAGGAGACATCAAAATGACCTTTCATATGAAACATGTGTAATCTACTTACTGGAGCTACCTTTGCTCAGCTATATATTATTTGTATTATACATTATTGTAGAATACATTTTCATTCTTTCATACATTACATTTGCATTATTGTAACATACATTATTGCAGTATACATTATTTCAGAACGGGATTCAAGATGAAAAAAGGATAAATCCATCTCAAACATTTAATCAAAAAAGAAAACTATATCATAAACCTATAGTGTGCAACCTGTATGACAAACTGCCCCTGGATATTCCCAGGAAGTGTGACAAGACATTCTAAAAATCTCAGGACTCACGGAGACACCCGGCTCTGGCTAGGAACTGCCTTCTAACAGAGGGACTGTCTTGGTATTTTGCTGTGATAAAAAGCACGTTCTAGACAACAATGTGAAACAGGACGTAAAGACAAAGAAGTCTTGTTTTCATGTATGGAAGCCGAGGATCCACCAAGCATGGGCGACCCACTACTAACAGCCTAAGCCACACTGCAAGTATTTCCTCCCTAATTTACGAATATTGTCTGTGAAAGGCCTATTAAGTTGCTGGATATAGGTATTATTTGTTTTTAAAGGCCTGAATAAACAGAACTGCAAACAGATAAATCAATTCTGATAAACAATGTTCTTAGTTTTGACTTGGAGATACCATAAAAAACTATTATGGCAGTTAGATCCACCCTTAATCTGTAAACTAAAAATATTTGGCTGTGTCTGTTCAAAGAGGAAGGAAGGAACTCTCACTTGGAAATAACGTTTTGACAAGTATGAAACAACAGTATTTGAAAGTAGAAACTGGCCTCCAGCTTTGAACTATGGAGACTTTCTTAAAGTAATGAACTGGCTTCCTGCTTTGATAAGATTAAATAAATTTCACTCTAAAAATGACTGTTTGTCTTTGTATCCTGTGAACAGACAGACCTTTGACAGAAAGGCTGGGCTCTGAAGACATTGTTAGAGGAGACCTGAGGCATTGTGAGCGGCAGCTACTGCAAATCCACAATAGGCCATTATAGATTTCAGTAGGAAAATGGGCTCTGTACATAGGGACACTTCTACATAGGACAGAAGAGGGGATGGCCACATGGTTAGATAGGCAGATGGATGGATGGACAGATAGAACAGCTACCTCTGTTTTCTACATCTCTTAGCTGTCATTCTTTTAAGTTTCATGGCTAATGTTACTCTGGGGCAACCTGGAGATGATGTTTAATTATCTTGATTAAAGAAACGTGATGTGCATGTGAATCTTTCTCTGTCCCGAGCATTCACTGTAAAGTGCATGCCAGGCTACATGACCCCAGCACTGTGCTGTCACAGGGATGGGTGACAGCTTTTCTAAAGGGAGAGAAAAGAAGCACATGAATCACGTGGTAATTATGACTCTCTTAAAACAACCATAGCTCAGAGTGCAAGCAGGACATGAGAGTCAGGCCACAGGGATCAAGAAATGGATGACATTATACCCACCACTCTCAGACTCTCAAACCAGTTCCAAACTGTACTCCTAATTTAAGGCAAATGGACGCAAATGCAGTAACTCAAACTCAGCATGCTCATTTGTTCTCAGGATGTGTGCACTGAGCCCTTCTCTGAGGGAAGAGCTCTATTTTAAATATTTCCAAGTGTTTTTAAAAAACTTCTTTTTTTTTGTTGTATTTTGAGACAGTGTTTCTCTGTCCTGGAACTCACTCTGTCGGTCAGGCTGGCCTCAAACTCAGAGATCTACCTGTGTCTTTCTCCCTAGTGCTGGGATAAAAGGTGTACACCACTACTGCCTGGACTTTAAAAACTATTTTTATTCCTGTACATTTATTTCATAAATTAATACAATGATGGGTTTCATAATGTCACTTTCACAGGGAATGGCTTCAAAGATTAGTATTTCTTTATGTGTGTGGCTGCTTTGTCTGCCACGTGTATACATGTTAGCACATGTACCTGCCGACAGAGGCCAGAGGTGGGCATCACATCCCTTGGAACTGCAGTTACAGTCAGTCAACGGTGCCAGGAAGGGAACCTAAGTTGCAAGAGCAACAAGCGCTCATAATCACTGAGCTATCTTTCCAGCCCACAGGGAATGCATTTTAAAGACCTTAAAGAACACATGATCGAAACAGTTTTGGCTTATCTCCCTTCCTTTTTTTTTTTTTTTTTGGTTTTTTACATTTTTATTAATCATTCCATTCATTTACATCTCAAATATCCTGTTTACCCCCTCCACCAACTACTCATTCCATGATATCCCACTTCCTGGTTACTCCTTCCCCCCACGTCCCGCATCTCCCCTCTCCCCTCCCTTTTGCCTGTATGCATGTACTCCCCTACCCACTCACACTCTCTTGCCTCACCTCTCCAGCATCCCCTTACTCTGGGGCATCCAACCACCCCAGGACCAAGGACCCCACTGCCTGTTGCTGTCCAGCAAGGCCATCCTCTGCTACATATGTATCTGGAGCCATGGATCCCTTTAGGTACACTCCTTGGTTAGTGGTCTAGTCTCTGGGAGAACTGGGTGGTCAGGCCAGCCTATGTTGTTCTTCCCACAGGGTTGCAGTCCCCCTCCACTCCTCTAGTCCTTCTGCCAGCTCTCCCACCAGGTTCCCTATGCTCAGCCTGATGGTTGGCTCCAACAGCCTCATATGGAACAGGTGGGAGGAGAATTCTGCAGCTAAGATGGGTTGTCTCCTAAAACACATGGAATCTAGAGAGCTTTTTATCCAGGAATCAGTTCTAGAAATTCTCATTTGCATGCTCTGAAGATGTTTTGAGGCATTTGTTCCAGGATGGTTGGTAATGTGACTTCACGTTTGCTTGGAGGATCAGCTGGAGTCATCGGGAGGCTTCCTGAGGAGTAGCAGCTACATCCAGAACACAACCCAAACCCAAACCTGTAGAGCCTGCTTCCCCGGTGGGGCTTCCCTGGAAGGTGTTTCTAAGAACAAGGATCCGTGCTGTTAGATGGGAGCACACAGAGACAGAGCCAGGTGTAAGAAAGCCTGCTGCAGCTTCTGCAAAAGCAGATTCGGGGTTGGAAAACTGGTAAGGAATGAAGTGACCAGATCAGTCCCAAGCCCCTCATGACTGCACCGCGTACACACTTTAGTACAAGTCCCTCACTGCTGTTTGAATCCTAACACTGAATTCTGAATAAGAGAATCAAATAAGCAAAGTACTCCGCCCCTGTGGCGTGATCACCTCCAGCGTCTACACTGTCCCCTTGTGGAACTGTCAGTACTGGTCAGAGAGGGCAGAGCAGCAAGACATCAAAACACGTTGATGGGTGTGGACTCGTCATTTGGCTCAGAGAGTGAATTATAAAGCAAGGATGCACAATACAACGAGGTGTAATGGTAGCACGTGTTTTCCACAGCACTCACCCTGCTCCTCATGTCCTGACAGTGGCAGCTTAGAGCTAAGGACATGAGGGCTGCAAAGCTGACCATCAGCAGGAGCAACCAGGGACGGGTGGAGCCTGGATGCAAAGCCATGCCTGTCTGAGCCAAGCTGGTGGTAGAGCCACCGCAGCAAACGCACGAAAGGGTGTCTCCCCACGCACAGCAGTGGCTTAGCATCTGTGCAGAGCAGGCCAGAAATGTGTGTGCAGGCCACACACACACACACAAACACATACACACACATATGTGTATATATGTGCATATAAAGGGGGCACATAATCATGAAAATTCTGCATAAAAGCAGATGGGATTCAGGACTAGCACTGACAGTGTGGAATAAATCTAGACACTACATGGGCTCTCCAGTGTCACAATCGACTCTCAATTCATTGTCTTCTCTGGAAAATGATGTATTAATGCCAGAGAAGGGAGGAGTATAGATTCAGGAGCATGGTTTAGTCCTGTGGATTCAATGGATAAAAGTGGAGTGGAAACTTCTAGTGTCTTTGGAAAGCCAGTTATGTCAAAGTGATGGTTTGCTGGACACACGTGAAGCAATGTTTTTCCTGAAAGCAGGACAGACACAGGTGAAAGGATGTTCTGATATAGCAAACACGTGAAAGGATTTGTGATGAAGGGGTATAACTATGATCCCACGGACAGTGAGGACGAGCACTGAGCACTGGTTTGCTCCGCCTTGCTATTCTTTGCCAAAGACACGCATGTCTTGGTTCGCCGTTACATTGAGCTCAACCTGTGGTAACTCCGACATTGAGAGAAACTCAAAAAGAACTGCTCATGAGGTTCCAGTGGCAGCTTGCCCCTCTTTCACAGCCTCGCCTCAGGTTGGCAAGATTGGCAGTTTCTTCAGGATTGGACTGCAGCTGCTGGTTCATGTCTGGTGTCTGCCTGCTGAGAGGACTGGTCTGCAGCTGCTGAGTCGTGTTTGGTGTTTGTTACAGGACTGAACTGCTGCCAAAGATGATCGAAGTTTCCCCCAAAGAAGCCATCTGCTGAGAGGTCCACGTCCCCCATGTCCTAATAACTTTTCTCTTCCACTACCTCTGCTGGGTGGTGGGCTGGAGGAGAGGTGAACCGTTATTAAAAGTAGTTGCAAAAAAATTTATGCCTACATAAAAGGCACGACTTTTTGTGACTCATGAATTTGTAGCATTTAAAATCCTTTGATTACATCTGTGTATACGTGCTATGTATGGCACTGTCTTTATAAAGCTGCAGCTTAATTAGTCAGAATGTAAATAGGTGCATTTTCTCGCAGAGAGACGCCTCTATTTGAGTTCTGATTTATGCCATCTGTTTTCCTTCCATGGGAGTCAGGGGAGGGAGGAAAGAACAGAAGATTTCTGAAAACCAATTTCTAGGATTGAATTCCAGCCACAAACTGTTACCTCCTTCAGAATTATGAACGAGAATGCCACATCTCATCCAGGTCCCATTACTACATGCAAATCCTCCACTCACCCCAATACCTGCAGACAACCTGCTTCCAAAAGCGTAACGAAGATTGACGACTTAAACGCCAATTAACTGAAGAAGCATGAAAGAAAGGTAACCCGGCAGCAGACCCTGTTTCAGACTCACAGGAATCCTGATTACAGTGCCTGAATAATTTCACTTGTGAAACACTATGTAGGCCAGGAGAATATTCAGGGCAGAAAGTCCAAGTCCTAATTCACCATTAATGACTTATGAGAGTAAAGACAGTTTGAGTGACAGAGAATAGGGCTGGTAAGAGCAAGGAGCATTACCAATGCCAGAGATGGCACCCAAGAGGTCCTTGTGCAGGCTGTGGTCAAGTGTGTTTCCCTTCTGCGGAGTCATGAGTGGATTCCCGGCAGGCACAGCTGGGGCTTCATCCTTTACGATCTGTCAAGGGGAAGAGAAGGAATTATTAGAGATGGGTGAACAAGCCTCATGAACTGACCTTGAAGCATGAAGGCAAACAGTGAAGGGAAGACACATATCAGCTAGACGTGTTCAGCATCTGAGTGGGTAGGCTGGTGCACAGGCGTACAAGGGACGAGTGGCAGAGGGACGGAGAAGAGAGGCAGAGGAGGTTAAGGATGCTGCCATCTTGCCCTGGCCACACTCCACTCCCCGCCTCTCCTCCTGCAGAGAGGAAGGAGCCCCTTCCTTTTCTAACTGCAGTAACAGGATTTCCTGTCCTCGAAGAGGCATCAGGTACAGTCTCTGGATGCTCAGATGGGGACTCCCTGTCGGGGGAGAAACTGTATTAATTTTAAAGATGTATCAAGAAGGTGGGTTTTACTTTGGTAAAATCCAAAGCAAGACCTTCTGTTCGTTTTCCTCAGCACTGGAATAGGACAGGGAGGTCGTGTGCTGCCCTGCATTACTGTGCTCTGAGAACATATGGAGGACACACACACGGGAAAGGAGATCCAAGATGTCAGAACACTAAGGCTGGGGGAGGGTGAAGCTTACAAGACTCGAAACAGAAAAATGAATGCTACCAACCTGAACCCTCTTAGAATATTATTTACGGGGTTAAACAATGGGACAATGTGGGGCTGGAGAGATGGCTCAGGGGTTAAGAGCACTGGCTGTTGTCCTACAGGACCTGATGGAATGTGACTCCATGCCCGTTTGCTAAACAGATGAAATTAGGCTAACTAATAGAGCCAAGGCTGAAGGTTTATTGATTGATCCTATCTTAGAATGTATTTGCCCAGGACTGGCTGCTCTTCTAGGGGACCCAGGTTCCCAGCACCCATACGACACACAGCTGCATGAAGTTCAGTCCCAGGGGAGCTGATGCCCTATTTGGGCTTCCATAGGCACTGTATGTACACAGCATGCATAAATGCAGGCAAAGCACACATGCAAAATAAGAATAAGTACATCTTAAAAGTTTTTAAGGAAGAAACATAATTTTCCAGGGGTATTATGTGGTACAACATTAGCAGGATGAAGGGAGAGTGTGCAGTGGGGTGAGTAGTGTTCCCTGAAATTCACGGCCACCAGCAGACACAGTACTCATCCTTACTTGAAAATGGAGGTCATACTGGGTGGGCCCTGAGTTCAGCCACTTGTGTCTTTACAAGAAAGAGAGGTGGGCTCATAAAGACTGAACACCACGTGCAGACAGAGACAAGTGAAATGACCACCAAGACTAGTAGCAGCTGTCAGCAACACTGGATGTGAGGGACTGTGCTCCCCTGCTGCCCTGAAGAGTCCTTGGCTTTGACTGTCCACATGAGGGAATACAACTCCATCATCCTAAGTCACAGAGTCCACAGCCCTCTGATAACAGCCCCAAGGACAATGCAGAGGTGTTGTCACCACGCCTGCTTACGTACACTGCCCGGGTTCACAGGGAAGGGCGATACATCCCTCACGTTGATCCGCTGGACGTTTTCAATCAGCAGCCCAAACAGAGGCAGGTAGAGAGTGGCTATCCTTGCCTGGTGACTCTGAAAACAGACACACATGGTGAGTGTGCTCCATGGCTGAGCACCGGATGGCAGATGATGTTACACTGGCAAGAAAAAGTCTCAGCCCTGTTAACAGGATTTGTCTAACGTCCATTTCCTTACGCCACTCAAAATAAAGAACATTTATCATCCGTTTTTCCCTCCTCTGAGAACTACTCACCCTCGAAGTGTATCTGTCATCGAAAGAATGCTTTATCAGCAAGTTCTTGAGCATGCTGATGGCGATGACGCGGACCTCCCGGAACTCCTGAAGCGCAGTGCCCACCTCCCTCAGTAACAGTCCCACCAAGAAGTGGTTTCTGCAGAACTCGTCCGTTAAGGAGTAGTCAAGCTGGAGATCTGAAAAAGGCAGATGGGACTCAGGTTCAGGGGCTCCACTGCCGCCTGAACCCCTCAGCCTACCGTGTGTGTGGTTACAGGTGACAAGACTCTGCCTCACAGGAAAAATGGGTAATTCTGCAAGGCTGTCTACTCCTCACACATTAAATTCCCACAGGATCCCCAAACGGATACAAATAGCTGCCCTGAATTTTGAATGTGGAACTGGTTTTTGTGCCAATTTTTAGAAGATACGACAGGAATTATATTAAAAAGGTTATCGACAATTTAAAAAAAAAATGAAGTTATTGCACTAACAGAAGTAGAGATCAATTTAATAAAACCACATCATTAAAGATAGAATGAATACAAACGATTTATTTAAATGTCATTTACTTTGTGAATTTAGCTATCCATTCCCTGGTTATCAATGACTTTATAGCCACAGTAAAACTCAGTGTATATAAAATGACACACCAGTGCGTAACCTATTTATTTTGCTTGCACTGAACAAGTCAGTTATTTCTGCAGTCTTTTCTAAAATGTCCTCCTTTAAACGAAAACTGAAATGTACAAAGCACTGTGCAGTAACTCTTTGCAAGCTACATGATAAAGCAGAGGGAGAGAGCTCAGCTGCAAGGAGGGAGACTGACAGGAATCCCCTTGAAAGAGGATCAATAAAAACAGTTACACGTCCCGCCAAGGGAAGCACAACATAGGACTGAGTCGGTATACTGACACCATTATCCAAGAAAGTCCTATGCACCCTAATTTGACTTCCAAAGCCTTCCTGACAGGCCCCTGTAAGTCTCCCAACACACTGACCGAAGTCCCTACAGAGCATGTCAGTAGAAAGGAAGAGTGTCTGTTTCTCCAGAATGATCATGTTTAGCAGCCTTTGCGTACAGTTTCTGCAGACTAAACTCTATGGCTAGGGCTCCCCTAAATCTCTTAGGGAAGAAAACAACTTACGCTCTCTGTGCCTGGTGCAGAGTCTGGCACGTGACCCCAGCAAACATGTACAGAACCCACTCTCCTCAGGAGGGCCGAAAGCTCGCTGAGCTCAAGTCCCTTCAGACTCAGGGGGTCCAGAGCAGCTCATGAGGACTCAGCATGCAGACACGAAAAGCTCACAGAAAAGCCAGGGGCCTTAAGCTGCTGTTGCTTCCACAGACAAGAGCTGTGTGTGTGGTGGGATGTGATCTGGGGTGAAGCACAGCTTTGTCCTGCCCCCTAAAACAGAATGCTGGGGACCCTAGGCACCTCAGGAGCATATCTTGTGACAGCAATGGCTTAGCTCCGTGGAAAACAAATGCACCCATTTGTCAGAATTAGAAAGCCTGGTCAGATATGCAGAGACGCCCGATCGGACAGCGTACAAGCGGCTGAGGGGTCACTTGCATTCCTGTTTTTAATGGAGGAAATGCAAGTGTAAGCCTCTGCCCCACACCTACCTACAGGGCTGTCATTTGACTCCACAGTTGGTGAAAGAAAAGCTAATTTACAAGAGGGGAAAGCAAAACAAAAACAAACGCAGTAAATAAGACAAATTCCTATTATTTAAGTCAAAGAATTAAAGTGAAAAAGGTCATGCTGTTTATTTCTGATGAGCCCAGAAAGCTTCAGATCTGCCTTTCCTCTGTATGGCTTGTTTCTAGGATTTGCTGAAAAACCAGTTTCTACAAAAGATTTTTATCTATAATTTTGGAAATGTAAATTACACACACACACACACACAAACACACACCCCTTACCATGAATAAAATCAAATTACGGGATGACATATGAATCAATACTTTTCTTATTTAAGATGATATGATTCTCTTCATTAAAAAATAACTCCATGCAGAGACAGGTTACCTTGGTATCTCTGAACTCTTCCTTTTCCAAATGGCATCGGCAAGTTCAAAGGAATATAGTGTTCGTGGTTGCACACCACACGGAGAAACTCGAACTTGTACTCAAAGAGAGTCTGCGGGAAGAAATGCTTAGACGTGAAAACCTCGTTGGCTGTTGTATCTGGGAGTCTAGTAAACCTACTGGAAGCACAGGGCACAAGCATTGAGTGTGCTCGTCCTGTGCCTGTGGAAACAAAGAGCTTGTTTCTTTACACAGGTTGGATGGCTGCAGGGATTTGTGTGAAAACCAAACACACTTCATAAATAATAATGCCTCCAGCAGACTTTAAGGATTTATTACTTATGTTCCTCTCTGCCTAAAAAGGATTTCAAGTATCTTATAATTACATAGACTCAATACAATTAAAAAAAATTAGTAAGCTGGAAGGTAATAAAGGAAGCTAATTCTATCATAAAGGTTACATAGTTAAAGGTCTCCCTCCGTAAATGATCTGTGATCAACAACACAGAGGCTTTGGGTTTTCTAGTTGTTAAGTCAATCCAGGTGGGAAGAGAAAACCCCAGTCAGGCATGCCTATCTCTTGCTCAAGGCTACTTGATCCCTAATACCTCATGTTTATTCATACAAATGAGTGCCAGCGTATCCAAGAGGCGGGTGCATATACTGAGGGACACAAAGACAATTCTGAGAAGAACAGAGAAGAGGTAGATTTCCAGGTCTGAATGGGCCAGTTAGACTCAAGTGCAGGTGCCCAACAGCCACGCTACCTTGGGGTCCCCAGGAGCAAAGCAGCTGATGTAGTTGTTGATCTGCTTGAAGACGAAGCCTCTGTCCATGAAGGTGAAGCATCTCTGGGGGAAAAAGTCAAGAGCCATTAGTTCAGACCCACAGTTGTGGAACCATGTGTTCTACTCTGCTGGTTAAGTTATCCTTTGATGCAAACACATACCCTCTACTGTCTACTGAGTACTGAGGGTATCACTGTGCTGAGAAGCTCCTTAGAAAGCATAGTGTCCTTGCAGCAGGGGCCCTTCCCCCTCGAGGTCCCTACCTTGATGAACACAGCAAGGCTGTGATTGGCATTCTTAGATGCTTCTGGGTTATCTCGGAATTTCTGTGTTATGTGTGGCATCAGCATGTTCACCACGGTTTCCACGGCGTGATGGTAGGAGGCCGGAAATCTCTGGTTTCGCAGTAACTGAAAGGGATTCAGACCCAACATTTATGATGTTTTCAGTTGTAATACTTAGTTAGGGTTGGGTCCAAGTCCATAAAAAAGAAACAAACAAAGAACCAGGGTTCCAATCTAACTCGTGTGAAACTGGATAAAAAGCGAGTTATACTCTTCCTATCTGGTAGTCTGGTAAGTTTCCACACACTATTTCATCAATACCTTCAAGAACGGAAATCACGCAAGAAAAAAATTTACCCAATTTTAAAAATCAAATTATAGCACAGTATTTGAATTTATATTATAAAAGTGCTCAAATATGTCAAATACCTGGGCCTTCTCTGACATGGCAAAGAGGATCTTGGTGGTTTATACAAATGAGAACAGAAATGGTGATCTAAGAGCCTTGGCAGAAAACAGGGTAGGACTCTGCATTTCCTGTGGTTATCTTCTAGATGAGCACAAGCCAAGCATTTCTCAGACACTTTTATATTTGTTACTCAAAACTTAAAAACAGGTTTAATCGTGTGTCTGTGTGTGTGTGTGTGTGTGTGTGTGTGTGTGCATGTGGAGGTCAGAGAACAGCTATCAGAAGTTTTACTACCACGTGGGTCCCAGGGATTGAACTTTGGTCATCAGGCTTGGTAGTTTACCCGATGAGACATCTTGCTGGCCCTTCTCAGAGAAAGCACTGGCTAGGCTGAAGCCCCAAGTATTCAAACGACATACAGACATTGATGAATGCACATGGCCAGTTTAAAGGGCGTGGCAGCCTTCTGCTTGCAAGTCAGCGCACTTAATAATCTCTCTTGTCTTAATGCATACAGAGAAAGTACCAACTGCTGAGCAATCGGCTGCATTATTGCCATGTCTCTACATGCTGGTCTCTGTACTGGCTACTTTCCACCCAATCCTGTATGATCCTTACGACTTATTCTGCATGGTATATGGGGCGAGGGACAGACGGGATGCGTGCTTAGTCACACAACTTGAGTGATTCATATTCAGATCTACCAGGAGTCCAAAGTCTTCTGCCATGTGAGACCACACTTCTCCCCTGACTCCACAAACGAACGACGGAGGGAGCTTAACTCTTATCCATTGGAATTAATTTCAACAGCCACAATAATGGAGCACCCCAATTTACAAATAAGGGAGCCGATGTTTAACAGCTCAGTACAAACTCCGAATTATCCTTCCTTTACCAGCACCTCCTTTGCTTCCCCTCTTTGGTGACCAGACCCTTTTGAGGTGCAGGAGCACTGGCTGCCCAGGTAGACTCTATTTCCGAAGCCTAGCTTACAGCTTGATGTGGGCCACGTGACTAAGTTCCCTCTGATGAGCTGCAGAGTGGCAGGTGCCTCCCAGACCATGCTCATGAAAGGAGCAGATAGCTTTCATGTCTTTTCTTTCCTACGTCTGGAACAGGCTGTGATGGTGAGCCAGCCATAACATTGTGGGGAAGAAGGTAAAGCCTATTCTGGATAATCAGATAGGAGGCTGAGTCTCTGCATAACCCTGGGGCACAAGATGTCCTTTCCAAACTACCTATCAGTTCAAGATTTTCCAAAACAGAAGATCAGGTTTCCTGTCACATTTGAGCTACTGTTATCCTGGCCTGTTGTAGTCATGCAGGAAAGGCTATGGCAAGCAGTGAGTTTCCTGGAGACGGCCCATTGTTCTGCATGGTGAGCTCTGAAGAGGCAAAGATCCCAGAGACTTCATCCCAGGATTGCTTCTCACTGTTGATATGTCTTTCCTGCTATTATTACACAGCCTAATGATTCCTGGGCACCAGCCCCATCCTATTGGGCAAACTTCCTGCAGATCAATATGAAGATGTACTTTCATATTATAATGCTGTTTAGATGAATTACTGACTCTATAGAATTCCTGATTTGATTCAAATAATTTTAGGAAGAAAGCTTAAGGAGATGGTTTTAGCTGTTTTGTCAGAGAGAAGTAATAAGTTAGAATCAGGGTAGAATGTGCCCCCTCCTCGTAGAATAGTAAGTAAAGGCTGCATAATGTGGAACACAATGAGCTTTCACAATTGCACTGAGAAGAGAAACAGGCATGGGACAGATTTGTGATCAAGGAAAAAAATTCACTCTAGGTCAGGTCCAAGGATGAGGCCACAGGTGTGCACTGTGATAAAGCAAGGCCGTGTGAAACTGTTGCTGTGAACTCATACTGAGCTTACAGAATGAAGCACTGCTTGGAACTTACTATGGACATCCTTCTGTCACTCCCTTCTGTGTAACATTTTATCTGTGAGGGAATTTTATAAAGAACTTCTGTCTAAGAAGCTACAAAAGGCTGAGAGAAGAAATAAAGTGTGGCTGTTGGGGCTCTGCTCCATCCACCAAATGTGTCTATGTGTCTGTCTGGATGTATGCATGTACAATATATATATATATTTCAGTCTACATGTATGTGCATACATAAGTGTGTAGATATATGTGTATGTATATAAGTATGCATGCACACTTGTGAAACTGTTGAGTTCAAGTCGGGTCCAGCCAAGTGTGTGTGTGTGTGTGTGTGTGTATGCATGCATGATTTTCTCTTTCTCTCCATCCTTTTCTTACTTGCTGGCCACTTAGGATCGAAGAGTTCAGTTTCTTACTGGGCATTCTTGCTACCCCAGATAATTAAGTTTTGCCCCTATCAGCATTATCAAGGCTGACCCTGTAAATCACCCACTGCTATCATTGGGACCGGGTGGGGGTGGGGGGTGGGTAGGGATATGACTGGCTGCTACCATCAGGAGTGGGTGGGGAGGGATATGACTGGCTGCTATCGGCACCGACACCAACCACCAATGCCACATCTCACTGCCTCCTTCGGTTACCTGGATGTTGAGCTGGCCTTCCACAAAGCAGGACACATTTTAGACTGAAGCAAGGATCTGTATCTTTCTGACATGAAACTGTGCAAGATTTTATACACTAAGACCAGGACTTATTATGAAGATTAGACATACTCTAGTTTAATCATTTCAGTTTTCAAATCAACAGCAAGAACATGCTGCCTCTAAACTATACAGAGTCAAGAATCCAGTGAGGTAGGATCAAGTTATAAGAATACAAATTAAACAACTCTCCAAAACAGAACCTGCTTTGAAAAGTTAAAAGAATTCTGTTCACTATGTACAACCGATTATTCTATCCTGGGAAGACAGGGCTAAGAGTCCATCAGCATCCAGAGACTACACGAATGCCAACTACCCATCAGGCAACATGGCCAGCCAACCCTGGAAAAGAGGAGTCCTAGGAAATGCTGTGGGCCTTCAGAGCCAGGCTGACTCAATCGCTACAAAACCAGAAAAAATGGAAAAAACCTTCATGGACTAGTGAACACAAGGCAACCTATCACTAAAAGTAGGACTGACACACACACATGCTCCTGATAGCATGTAGTAGCACCAGCTACAATGTAGCCTGCAGAAAGAATATTAAACCAAGTGTCTAAATTTTATCTGCATGATGGAGGTAATGTAGGACTAGAAACCACGTTACACAATACTGTGAGTAACCATTGGCCAATCCTAGAATTCAGGAAAGTCTGCTGGACAAATACCACAGTTTTATTTTTAATCATACAGATTGAACTGAAAACAAAAACAAAAAGACCACTGAATCCGAGCAGCACATCAGCTAAAAGCAGAACATGGACTTTACATTCTGACTCAGCCGAGCCAACTGTAAAATGACATTTTGGGGACTCCTGCGAGAAGGCTGAATATAGCTTAGGTGTTAGACGATAATGGAGACTTACTGCTAATTTTGTCTCAGAGTCGTGTAGTAGTGATGTCTTTTAAAATGCCTTTCTCACTAGAGAGGACACAGTGAGTGAGGGGTCCGGGGCAGAAAGCAAGAATTGCAACATTGTTGCTAATTGCTCAAGCTGAACTGCTGGTAACATTGAATCCATCACACCACCTGCTCTGCTCTGCCTCTTAGATCTCTAAGTAAACCTGTAAGTGCTGACAAGTGATGGACAAGTCACATATCCACCCACCAGCATTGCTGCTGTAAGGGCTACTAGGGGCCTTTGGAGGCTACAGGATGTCCTTATGGCAGCGACAAACAGCTATGGTAAGCTATTTTGACAATAAAACAAATTGAGGCCTTTTTACTCAGTAAGACACACATTTGGAGGCAAGAAAGATAAAAACCTAGGTAAGTAGATGCTTTTATAAATATCACCATAGCTTGAACTGAAAGGGAAGATGAAGTTTAGGATAATGAGCTGAGGTGCAGAGTGGGAATATCCCAGCATAGCTCCCAGGAGAGAGCTCTCAGACACAGGCTTCTTAGGCAAGCAAAATCCCACTCCTTGAGCCTGGAGTAAGGTCTCATGTTATCTATCGCTTTTGCAGTGTCCCAGCTGGCCTAGGCACTGCCACCTGCTGCCCTAATGGAAGCTGACTGTAAGAGTTTCCTTGTCCAGTACCTGTAGTCGCAGGCCCAGACTCCTCTAGCCTATCCAACTATCCATCTGTAGGCAGCCATGTTTAAGATAGCACCTGGGACAGTTGCAAAGTCGTATGACTAGCACCTGACAATGTAAGCAGCTGGCTTCCAGCGTGGCCAGCTCAGCTAAACTGGTAAACAAGTCCTTTGTGCATGCGTCAGCCTCCTGCCCCTCCCAAGCGGGCTTATGCTAATGAGGTATTGGCAGCTTAACCTATCCTGAGAAAACACGTCACCCAGCCCGCC
Source organism: Mastomys natalensis (assembly GCA_021653895.1). Taxonomy (NCBI): domain Eukaryota; kingdom Metazoa; phylum Chordata; class Mammalia; order Rodentia; family Muridae; genus Mastomys; species Mastomys natalensis. The sequence continues at coordinate 700,734 of JAJTUV010000267.1, read as the reverse complement.
TTGGGCAGTTATATAAGCAGCTCATTTCTGCTGCTGAGGGTCCCCGGCCATAAGTTCCCGTCCCCTTTCCGCCCCCGGCCATAAGTCAAGAGTCTCCCGTCCATAAGTCAAGAGTCGTTCCTGGAATAAAGCTGACTGAGAAGGATCCGACTGTGTTGGGGTTTTACAGTCTCAGATCCTCTGGAACTGGAATTATAGTTGTGAGTCACCATATGAGGGCTAAGAATCGAGCCTGGGCCCTCTGCAAAAGCAGCAAGTGTTCTTAACCACCACGGAGCCATCTCTCCTGTCTCAGATTTCACTTCTCAAGTCTCAGCTTTGCTTTGAAGACCAAGCTAGACTTGAACTCATGACCTCTTGCTTCCCCAGGGCTGGATTACAGGCATACACCACCACAACTGACTAAATTCAGAATATAGAGTGCAATGTTTGGCAAGTTTTGACAGGTGAACAGAGTTGCATAACCACCCCAATCAAGGGGCCAGCCCCCTTCCTCTGCTCCTGGATCCTGACAACGGCCACTCTGTTTTCTATCCATGTAATTTTTCCTTTCTAAGAATGTCTTAAATATAAATGAATCCATCCATGTAATCTTCTGGGTCTGAATTTTGCTTCAGTACTTGTGAGACTTGCCCATATTTTTTCAAGAATGAGCATTTTGTTCCTTGTTATTACTAAGTGGTCTTCCATCATACCGAGTCACCAACAATTTATCTATCCATTTCCCACCCCGTGGGTATTTGGGTTGTTTCCAGGTTTGGGTCTTGTGTATAAGGCTGCTGTGCACATTCATGTGCAGGTCTTTGTGTGGATTCATGCTTTTATTCCCTTTCAGTAAATTTTGAGGAGGGAATTACTGGGTAGAATGAATGGCTATCTTAACATCTCTTATTCATTCATTATTCATAAGGCTGGGTAAGGCCTGTTGCCTGTGTATAGAACTCGTTCCCCTAAATTTGGCATCCTTCAAGGTCCAGGTAAAGTTCATCTCTACCTCCACCTTTGCCTCATGTTTGGCTCACACAAATACCTTCCTAGGCTCTGTTCTAATTGTTCCAAGTCAATGTCTCCTTTCTCCAATGTCCATAATGGTTTCAAGGTGGGAGATGTGTCTTTAATCCTTTTATGTTTTACTTCTGCCTTGCATATCTAGCAAACTACTCAAAATCTTTGAGGGGTGGAAAGATGAATGGTAACATTCAGCCTGTCACAGGAATGTTCATATTTGGTTTAGGGGAAGCCCAAACAGTCTATGCATCTTTCAGCCTATGTTTACTGAAGTTTTTTTTAAATAAAAATTCTCTCCTTGCTTGAAGGCAAAGCAATCAGACTTAGGACATTCATCCCCCCTCTGTGGGTTTCCTCACTCCCGTCTTAAGGACAGACACCTGTGGGATGAGGACTCAGCTTAACACAGCGTGGGAGGAAGGAAGTGGAAGGCAAGTCTGAGAGAATTACAGTTACTAAACATAAGTTATAAAAAGAAGTTTCCAAAAGTGTCGCCCACAGATGCCGAGTCAGAGAAGAACTTCCCAGCTGGCCTTGCTGCCATGTGTTTCAGGCCTTTCTCAAAAGCTCCTCCTTGTAACTTCCAAGCACCTGTCTTCTCTGATGGCCCCAAGTCAGACTCGGTCACAAGCTTCAGGGCTAGGTCCAACTCTTCAGTGAATGCTTCAAAATGTGGTTTGATTGACTGGGAACTGGAAGGTGGACACACCTCCACCTTTAGCCACAATTCAGCAAAATGGTTTGTACATTCATCGATTAATCCACGTAAGTATGCGTGGGTAGAGTCACCCAACTACCAGTAGGAATGTACAGATGTACACTGAACATATGAACCGCAGCTCCGTACACTCAATCCCCCAGTAACAACAACCAAAGCAGCACCAGCTCATGTCCCAACCCAAGGCCCAGGGGCCCCTAAGGGATGAGTCAGTATCTCGTATGGTACTTTTCAGAAAGACTCACTAATGAGGAAATCAAAGTCTGCAACAGAAAAATATCAGAATAAATTCAGAATATTTAACATTAAAAACAGAAAAACTCAAAGAGGATTTGACCCAAGTTTTAGAAGGAAATCATGAATGATATAAGAACTTGTTCCCTAAGCTCTGTGTGTGTGTGTGTGTGTGTGTGTGGTGTGTTGTACACTGATGTCAGGATGGCTTTCCTCAGCTGTTTCTCCACCTTTCGGTTTGGAGACAGGGTCTCTTACTAAGCTGGGCCTAATGAATGGGTAACCTGTGGGAAGCAGGCTGGGACCTCTGGCACAAGCCAGGTGGGGCTAAAATGGAAGCTCAGGATCTTTTACAACGCCATGAGGGGCTTCTAAATCTCTCCTCAGGGTCAGTGACCCTGCGGTTCCGTCCTTTTGGAAGCCAGAGCTCTCTGATAGACACAGCTGCACAGGGACTTTTTTTTCCTAAGACTTCTAAAAATCCCCCTCTAAACATTGCTTTAGGACTAAGATACAATTAAGGCAGGAAGAAAACTGCAATTCCAGAGACAGATACAGCACTTCTTAGAACAGAGATGTGGGAAACCCGCCACAAGGCTGGAAAGGGCGGAGCACCTGCAAGCGGCTGCTTGCTCTGGCAGGCCTTCGCTCCATGAAGTCATGATCTTGAAAGCTCTTCCCAAGGATCTACCTTCTCGTCTGTCTCTGTGACAAAGGGTAAGAGCTGGAGACTGAACCCACTCTTAGGCCACTGTTATCCCCGAAGTGCTGTTTTAATTTAGCACCGAGAACAGACACAGACCACTAAATTCCTTTCCTGATTTCCTAACGCTTGAAAATGATGCTGACAGCCGATGGAGTGCACAGTTCTGTCACAAGCTGTCGGAGTGCTCACTGCTTTCTGGATCGCCTCTCAGGTGGCCTCTGCTTGGGCAACTGTAATTCCCTGTGACAGGAGCACCATGCTCTTCGCACCCTGGTTCTTTTCTCCTCCTAGTCTGTGTTCTCCTTCAGGCCGGCCGACTCTGGGCACTTCTCTTCCACACGGTCTCCCTCTATCACCTGCTCCTCACACCTGTGCCCTCCTCCCATGGTGACCGTCACAGTACGTGGCCACCAAACTACACGTATGTGCTCTACTAAACTACTTTATTTTTATAACACTGCAGGGTTATTTGCTGAGCAAAACAGACATATTTAAAAACAATCAAGCACCATGTCCTCTGAAGTGATCTCTCTTATAGATTTAAAAAAAAAAAAATCACCTCAGGGTGAACTGCATCCCCAAACTTGCAGGCTGATGATGAGTTTTTCCTGCGTGTTTGCTTGTGTGCTCTGTCCCTACGTGTGCCATAGTGTGAACTGTGGAGGTCAAGGACAACCTCAAACACTGGCCTTTGCCTGCCACCTTGTTTGAGGCGAGGTCTCGCTACAACAGCTCTGGGATTAGAGACACGTGCTAGCATGCCTGGCTCTCCATGGGCTCTGCAGATTTGAACTCGGGTCCCTACATTTCCACAGAAAGCACCTTCACACTGAGTTGTAGTCCAGCCTGTGTGCTTAAGCTGTAGCATAAATGAAATGTCCCAGTGGGGGACTGTATTAGAGACAGGGTCTTTAGAGAAGAGACTAAGGTAAAGTGATGTCATCAGAGTGGGCATTAATCCAGTGTGGCAGGTGTTACACAGGACATAAACCTTTGCAGAAGAAGAAACTATCTATAGGCAGACAGAGTAGACACCTCAGGAGAGGTCAACCCCCACAGAAACTTTGACCTAGATGTTTCAGCTTCTTAACTCTGAGGAAATAAATGTCAGTGGTCCAGTGGTACTCTAGGGTGGCAACAACAGAAAACCAATACAGGCTATAATCCCATTGCACTTGTAACATATTTAACTAAAAAGTGATACAATGAAATCGTATGCATATAAGAATGCCAAGGAACCAATCTGCTTGATTCTTCCTTGGCAAGCTGACTTGGCATGAACACAGAGGGTGCATATCTCTGTGCAAGGCAAATGCCACCCCCCTCCATCTGGCATCTCCCTATGAAGTAAAAATCAGAGTCTTTAAGAAGAATTGAAAAAGGAAAAACAAAACCAAAAAACAAGGAGACCAACTGGCCAGGATCAAGGCCTGCTCAACAGGTAAGCACGGCTTCAGGTTCTGGGCCATCATCAACTTCTTGTTCTGCCTCTAAGGAAGCAGAGCCCTTGAGCAAAAGGCCTAGGTCTAGATCCTCTGATGTCCCCTCCTAGGGTTCTCTCTCTCTCTCCTTTCTCTCTCTCTCTTCTCTCTTCTCTCTCTCTCTCTCTCTCTCTTCTCTCTCTTTCCCCCTCCCTCTCCCTCTCTCTCCATCTCTCCTTCTCTTTTTCTCCCTCCCTCTCCATCTCTCTCTCTCCCCCCTTCCCCTCCTCCCTCTCCCCCTCCCCTTCTCTCAAGCATCCACAGGGCATGTGCAGCCCTACAACCCAAGCTCTCACAGGTTCCTCCTGCTCAGTCACCCTCCCACAGCTGCAGCATGGCAACAATTCACAGACCCAACTCCCAACTCTGCATCAGAAGCAAGCAGCTCTTCCCGTCATCAAACAGACGGTGACATGGTCAGTGTGTCCTACATTAGCCCTTCATAAAAACCTTGAGCCTCAGAGAGCTACAACACATCTTAACAGGAACCACCAGTCCAGAGACAAGACCAATTGTGTGGGGATGAGCATGAGAACAGAGGGACAGAATGTCCCAGTGGGAACCAGGGGCCAGGGTCAGAGAAACACACACCCAGGTACCAGCAAAAGAAGAGGGGAATTTGAAACTATACACAGGTACCTGTTAAGACTCAGCCATCTGTAGACAGAAATATCTACATGGTTAAGACACTTACCAAACACTATTTGATAGCATTTACATTAGTGCCTAAGCAACTGGTCCCAGTTCAGAAAAGCTATCAAAGAATAACTGTACTTTTCTTTGGATTTAATAACATTGTAGGTAGTCAGGAACCAAGGCCTTGGAGCTAGATGCATTAGCACTCATTAACTGCAGGACTGGAAGCAAGTAATAACTCAAATACTCTAGCCTCAGCTTCTTTACGTAAGCAATGTGCACCCCTCACAGGACTGCTTGTGAAGCTGAAATATGCTACTCATCTTACAGCACGTAAAACAAGCCTGTCCCAGCACACAGGAAACACGAAAAGGTGTGAGCTTCCAACCCAGTAAAAGACATCTCCCCAAACAAACAAGTCCCCAGTGGAGTAACATACCTTAACTTTGTTATTTTCAATCAAATGCTGAGCCATGGACTTTATCAGCACATCAAAGAAAAACCAAGAGTACTGAAAGAAAAGAAATAAAACTCAAAAATAATGCTTTATTAGGAAAGAGACCAGCTCTCTCCTAGGCTGGCAGTATTTATTAGCAATGAGAATCGGGTGTGGATGGTGAGACACTGGACAGGCTCTCGTCAGATCTAAGAGTGGCAGATTTCTGCTCCTTGTACGCATTCAGCAACACGCAGCTGCACCCACCGGGAGACTAGAGGCACTGCTGGGTCATTTGTGGAGTCTGCCCTCTGCGACTTGTTTGGGAATACTGTCTGCTCCATCTTTAGCAGTGTCCCCCATACTGCGGAGGTGACAGTGAGACTTTGGAAACGGTAATTTATCTTTACAGCTCTCATCTGAGACCGAACTAGCAAACTTGGACCTGGGGAACTAATTCTGATCACTTAGATTTAGCAGTGATGGTGACAACTGTGATAAATGTACACACGACGGGCTTAGCTGATTAGGCTGTGGAGTCTGAATTCTCTTTTCTTTTACACACACACACACACACACACACACACACACACACACTCTTTTTGTGGGGAGAGGGTCTCAGTTAGTTCATTCTGGTCACCAATTTTCATGTAATGAAGGATGGTCTTGAACTCCAGACTCTCCTGGTGATCTCCAAAATTTTGGGATTATGGGTATGAGCCACCACACCCAGTTTTCACTAATTGTTTTTCTGAAAATAAGTTAATAAGTAAAAGTATTTTTTCCCCAGATAGAGTTCATTGTTGCCCAGGCTGGATGAAAAACTATACACTCGAGGGATCTATGGTGTGAAAGAGCGATGTCCTCCATAGGCTCACGCATTAACACTTGGTCTCCAGGTGGTGGCGCTGTTTGGGGGAGGATATGGAATCTTTAGGAAGTGCGTCACTGGATGTAAGCTTTAAGGGTTTATAGACCTGCCCCCATTCCAATACTCTCTCTCTCTCTCTCTCTCTCTCTCTCTCTCTCTCTCTGTTCATGAAGTCACCTCTGGTCAAGGTGTCCATCACAGCACAGAGAAGTAACTGATGCACACTCCTCCCTGTTTAGAGTCCTGGGTAGCTGGTACCACAGACATGTGCCACCATGGCTAGCTCTCAATTTATTTAACTGTAACATGATATCTGTGCACACTGTTAGGGCAGCGTGTGAAGCTCTGACATGTTCAACTTGGGTTAAATATATCTATCTTAAACCTTTTCATTTCTTTATGATAACAATTTTCAGCAATTCTTTCTCCTAGAAATCAAGGAAACGCTCAGGACATGTATTCTCTGCTCTCGCCTCACTGTGCAACAGCACCGGGAAGCTTCTCCCTCTTGAGCTCTTAGTAACCATCATCAACCCTCCCAGCCCCGCCCCCCATTCATCAGCTATGGTATTGTTTTGGCAGCTGAGACCTGGAGCCTCACCCAGGGCCACACTAGCACTGTGCTACTGAGCTCCATCCCCGCCCCTTGAAGATCAGTTCTAAAGCTGGAGAGCAAGGGCAGCCGCCCATGTTACCTTCAGAAGTTTGTTGCTGGTAAGGAAATCAGCAGAAGGCTTGAGAATGGTGGTCATGGATTTCGTCAGTTCCTCGTGCACCGTCTTATACTCAGATGCAACGTACGGCTCAGCCTTATAGGCAAACTTTGAAAAGAAAGAGAGGAACTTTACAGCGGGGGTTCCTTCATGGGAGGGGCAGAAAGCTTGTGAGGCTCCTGAGAATGGAGATCGGGACTGAGGTGCACATTCAAGGGTGGGAGAAGGGATGGAAACGAAGGTGGGAGGGTGACTGTCATGTGACAGAGAGAGGGCGGCCAGGATGTCTCCAGGGAACCCATCCAAGACATGACAATCGTACGAGGCAGCTCTGAGCCCAGCTGGCGCACAATTCTATCTGTAACAGAACCTCTAGGAACGAGCCATGGGACACAGTGACAGATCCTGGGGAATCTAAAGTTTAGTTTGCAAAGTACCACAAAGCCACAGTCCACATATAAGAGGACACGTAACTTTTTAGAATAGCGCTTGTCGTATGCTCATTTAATACTACATATCAAGAGCCTATTGCTGTCTATGCTAACATCTCATGATGTTCCACATGGCCTTTTCATTTGGCTGTGGCCAGAGTTAACCTTCCAGTCTCAAAAGCAGCAGGGATGCTGGGAAATTTTGGCAGTTTAAAAAAGAACATGAAGATTGCTAATGTGCAACAGTCTACCCAAGATCAATTAAAACAATTCTTGTTTCACTTCTCTGCCAGCTGAGTCACATTCATTGTGTAAAGGGTGAAATTAGTTCCTGAAGGAATGGCTGCCTGTCTTCCAACTCCCTGGTTCAGGTACAGGCCTTGGCAGAAGGGATGAAAGAGATTCAGAGGTAGTAAATTCCAAATGCATCTCCAGATAACGAGGCTTGTTAGAAAGAAGTCTTTGGAAGGAAACTTGGAGAGCCACAGCTGTAAGTGATTGTAGCACTTGACTTATTCATCTATTTAGTTTACATACCTTAACATATGACCTCAAGTGGCTCTCCAATCCTTCCTCATGGCACTGGGCAACCACATGAATAATGACCCTACACACCACAGGAATGAATAAAGCAATGAGTAGTGATATGGAAATGGGAACATTTCATTATCTTCACAGCAGCAGAACAATGATACTGTGGGCACTTAGCAAACAAGGAGACAAGGAATCAGATGTGGAGCCTATGTGTGAGGGTAAGACACCTGTCTGGTAAAATGTTCAGCACACATACTAGCATCCCAGAGAGGCTCCAGGTGTGGACAGACTGAAGGGAAGAAGAGCAACCATCCATCCATCCATCCATCTGTCCATCCATCCACTCATCCATCATCCATCCATCCATTCATCCATCCACTCATCTATCCATCCATCATCCACTCATCCATCAACCAAGCATTCATCCATCCATCCATCTACTCATCCATCTGTCCATCCATCCATCCACTCATCCATCTATCCATCCACTCATCCATCCATCCATTCATCCATCCACTCATCTATCCATCCATCATCACATCCACTCATCCATCAAACCAAGCATTCATCAAACCAATCATCCATCCATCCATCCATCCATCCATCCACTCATCCATCCATCCACTCATCCATCCATCTACTCATCCAACCATTCATCTAGTCATCCATCGATTCACTTATCCATCCATCCATCCATCCATCCATCCATCCATCCACCCACCCATGTTTCTATCCCCTGCCTTACCGAGTCACGTTAACTGCAACCTCCTCCTGGGTGGCTCTGGTGAGGACTCGGAATAGCTGGTTTAAAATGGTCGGCAGGAAGGCAATCATTACATGGCCTTCCATTGCATGCAGACTCTACATAGAAAAAATGGTAAAACGTGTGTTATATATTTTTTTAAAAATCTAATTTATTTCAGTTATTCATTTTGAGATGGGGTCTTGCTATGGACCCAGGCTGAACTGGAATTCCCGGCTGCCAGTGACTCTCATATCTCAGCCTCCCAAGTCCTGGGTCAACAGGTACACGCTACCATGCCTACTATGCTATCTAAGGTAACAACCACTTCATTTCCAGTAAGGATAGAAGAACTCCCTCTAAAATGAGTGGAAAGCGGAGGGCACGCAGAGTGGACCTCAAAGATGGCTTTGTCCTAAACTGCAGGGTCAGTGAAGATCCACGGGGCAGGGGAGTAAAGACTGTTAACTAGTCGTCCACAGCCAGGGAGCAGTCAGTGGGGGGATATAATTATAAAGCAGAGAGAGAGGCAGAAGAGGAATCAGGAGAAGAATCGTCAGAGAGGTCTTATGTTGTCAATGAAGCAGAGGACAGGCCAAAAGTCATGACATACGTGTGCTCATTTTTTTTTAAATATGTAGATTGCTTTCTCTTGATTAGATCAAATATAAGTCTCTACCCAGTTTCTCACACCTTACTTTGTCCCATACCTGGAATGCCATTTAGTGACTCTATTTTCAAAGTACTCTTCTATAATCAAGTTCTGTCCCCTTTCACTGCTGCTCGACAGCTCCAGGAACAGACCCAGCTCCTACACACAGCTAGGCCAGGCTAGGTGTATTACCTCTGCCTACCCCGATGCTGTGGTCAAGTTAGTATTATCTCCTACAAAGACTGAGAAGTTTTCTAAGGGTCAGGACTGTTAGGATTTGAGTGTGTCCTTCACAAAGCCTGTGACAGAAACTTAATCCTCAATGGAAGATCAGGAGGGGTGTGGTCTAAGGACAGGAGAGGCGTGGTCTAAGATCAGGAGGGGTGTGGTCTAAGGACAGGAGGGGGGTGGTCTAAGATCAGGAGGGGTGTGGTCTAAGGACAGGAGGGGCGTGGTCTAAGATCAGGAGGGGTGTGGTCTAAGGACAGGAGGGGCGTGGTCTAAGGAGAGGCAATCAGGCCACGGGGCTCCAGCTTTAGGAATGGGTCACCGAGCCTGCAAGAGTGGGTTCCTGAGAAAATGATGAGTTTGAGTTTGGTTCTCCTCCTCTCTACCACCCAACTCTTGCCATGATCCTTTCTCATGGCCCTCAGAACTCCAGCCTCAGGTATTCTGTTACAGCAGCAGCAAACAGCTGAGCCAGGACTGCTTCTTTTGTGCTCAGCACAGCAGGTAAGTGTGGGGTGGTGGACTGCGCCACCAGACGGAACTGGTAGCAAAGTTCAGAATCCAGATAAAACTCATGACTGAGAATGGCAGGAGTTTGGACTAGCTCCAGACCAGATTCCCGTCCTAAAGCACGTGATCATGACACCACACTAAGAGGACCATGACAGCCTGTCACAGAGCATAAAAACCTAGAGTTCTCCATGCAGTCCCAAGTGTCTGGCCAACGAACATCCCTTCCTGAGCATCCCTTCCTGCAAAAGGTACTTAATCTCTGGTTCACCTGAGTTAGTCCTATGCATCCACATCTGCCATGAATAAAGCAGTTTGGACAAGTAAGGACTGTCTGGGGAAGGCCTACACCATACAGAGGCCAGCCTAAGTCTCCTGCAGAAGGCGTGTGCCTCTCCACACTCCTGGCACTCACTCTGAGCTAAGCTGGATTCCCCCGTCCCTGGGCTCACTGCAGGCCAGGCGGACATGCCCCATTCCCAACTCCTCGTGGGTCTCAGTGGCTTCTGTGTATACAAGTTTGAGTTTGAGAACCACAGCCTCTGTCACAGCTCCCACAGTTTCTCACCCAAAGAAACACGGGCTGGGACTGCCATCTTAGGACTGTCTTTTGCCTCCCCTGAGCAGCCCATTAGCAATGATGGTCTGGCACCCTGGCAGCGAGACAGAGGAAGAAAAGCAGCAGAGCACCCCTGAGTTTTGCCTCTCCAGCAGCGTTCAGACTCACCAGCGGTGAGGCAACAATGCAGAACCACAGTAAACATTCAGCAAAGGTCTGTGTCAGTGAGTGCAGGAGAAACTGTTTTCAAGGGAACACAGGAACTAGCATACAGTCAGGAGCAGAGCTACGTCTGTGTTCACTCTGGTCCACTCTCTAAAGGCCACATGAAATCACCATCATAGCATCCAGGTAGAAACATCCATACAGAAGCTTACAAGAGGGCAGTAACGTCACTCACCAGCAAAAAGGAAACCAATTTACTTCCAAAGACAATTAAAAGGGGGACAAAAAACCATCTGGTACCTTAAGGTATTTTACTAGTTCACTCCTGAAGCTTGGGCTCCAGATTCTGTTTTCTGGCAGTACTGGAAAAAATTATGTAAATGCTGATCCTAGGTTGGGAGTGAGGGGAGAAGGAGAAGAAAGTCTGTTAGTATATGCTTCTGTAAATAAGAGAATCTGCTTCAGGTAACAGACACGAATGGCTCATAAATATTTATCTTATCAAGTGTGTGTATGTGTGTCTGTGTGTGTGTCTGTGTGTGTATGAGCACGTGCCTATATATATATATATATATACACACACACAACACACACACACACACGCATCTCTGAGAATCTGATTCTACGTGCTTAGCTGTGGAGGGGTGCTCACACCAATGTGTGCTCAGAGGCTAGAAGAGGAAACTGGGAGTCCTCTTCCTTTGAGGCAGGGTCTCTTCTCTGTGAACCTGGCCAGAGCTCAGATTTTTCTTTTCTTTTCTTCCTCTTCTTCTTCTTTTTTTTTTTTTTTTTCTTGTCTGGGCCGGAAGCCAGCAAGCCCTAATACCCTCATGCCTTTGGAATTGGGGTGCTGGGCATGTGTGAGATGCATAGCTTGTTACACGGGTGCTGGGAACTCATGATTTTATACCTGGTGCTCTTAGTCACCGAATCATCTACCCAACCCCACGAATGGTTTTTAAGATTATAAAACTGACCATGTACAACCTACATCTAAAGACTTTCAATCAGAGGAAAATTGTTGAAAACCGTCACAGACTTATAAAGTAATTGTCATGCATATCACCGTATCATTCGTAAGCACCTTGTACATACTTTCTTCAAATACAGGCCTATAGCGTAAAAATATACTCATAAGTCACCAGGATTCTGTTTTACACAGGCAAGAAGTGCAATCACAAACAGTCACTGGAATGCAATGGCACACACCTGAGTGTACACTGTGGAAACCAGATGAGTGGAGATTTTCAACAGTGGCTTGCCTCCTTCCACCCACTTAACTTCTGGACCATAATGCTGAAAAAAAAAAAAATGGGAAAAAGATCCCAACGGATTAGCTATCTCAGCATCAACAAGTGCACTGGTGAAGGACTGGCGGCTCAAAGGGCTGGTGAGCTACATCTGGCCACAGCAGCACCCAGCTGTGTCTGCATCCACAGCAGGAACACAGCTGTGTCTGCATTTGTATTTGCCAGTTTCTTCCCCTGAGCACACACCCTTCCTCCTGGGCTTTGTAAGTTGTCCTGTCAGTTGCAGCTGTCAGAGACTACTCCCCATTTCACTGGGAATGGATCCTACTTCACCAGTATCTCTTTACTTTCTGAGACAGGGTCTCACTATGTAGCCCTGACTTGACTCTATGTAGACCAGGCAGACCTCAAACTCACAGAGATTCAGAACTGCCTCCTGAGCATTGGAACTAAAGGCTTGCACCACCATGCTTGGTTTCACAAGCATCTTAAGCAGACCTAAGCTCAGGGCTCTGAGAAGCAATGAGGATGACTGCAGACACAGTGAACAGCCATGAGGGAAAGAGATTGAACTTTGGGGGTCGATATCACCTGGAAGAGAATTCCTGACAACTCATCATTACTGGAGTACAGTTACTTCTCAGGGCCCACGCCAGGCCCGGTACCTCCATGTCTCCCTGCTACAGCACTGCCAGCCCAGGCTTATAAAATACCTGACCTATTATTCTGATGCCATGTTAAGTGTTATCAGAAGCACACATTTACTTCTAAATGCACACACGTACTTCAAAATAAAGAAAGAAAGCCAGATGTTAGGACTGATAAAAAAAATCTTTGTTGTGCATTATTGTTGTTTTTAGCCATCCTCACTGTTTTCTAAAGAAACTGGGTTAAACCAAACATTCTGAAAATCGCATACCCTGCCCATGCCGAGCTCCTGGTAGCCGAGGTAGCCAGATGGCAAGTTAGCTGAGACAGGGATATGTTGCTCGTTTGTCAGCACCCGTCCATCTTTCAGGAGAGGAAGCCAGGAGAAGCCAACTGTTGGAAACAAAGAACAAGAGCAACAAAAATCCACCGTGAGCTCATAGACTCCTGCAGGAGAGCAAGCTGTGTAAGCCTGGCAACAACAACTGCTGCCATCAATCAAAGCAGGTGACGCAAAGGCCTCTCCATCGAGTCTCTTCCGGTCAGACCGCCAGCAAGTTACATACACAATTCAGGCACACTACCATATCACTGGCTAGAAACCCACCAGAGCAACCCTCTTAGCAAAAGGAGGAATATTAAGAATAAAAATACAATTAAGAAATGCTAATGTGCAGATGATGGAAGGACAACGAGATTACAAAGAAAGGAAGGGGAGGTAGCTGGAGTTCCTACCCTGTGTCTCCACCGCGTCCTTCTTCTTCGTGCTCCCCTTGGTGGAGTTATCGCAGCTGACATGGAAGAAGGTGAACAGTAAATGGTGCTTTTCGTGGAGCTGGGCGGGTAGCTCTATCTTAATCTGCAAAGGCAAAAGAACAATCCTCTAACATCCTGTCTAGCAGTTTTTCTCTAGGAGAAAATCCACCAAAACACAGGACGATTCAATAGGGATTAATTAGGTCCAAGGATGACTCTGACAGGAGCTTTGCTAGAACATTAACTGGGGTACTGAAGGCACAGTTAAGAATGTTCTTTCACTAATCTGCAATTTGTATTTTTATTTTTAGCAACAAAGATGTTACTTAAGCGAAAAGAATATGTAAAACACCAATTCTAATGCTATGACTTCAGCATGTGATGTGGTTTTTCTTGCACTCGACTGTGACAGACAAGTAACTTCACGCTTCTATTAAGACTGGCCAGACTGTGTCATCCCTTGAAGACATCGTTACCTCATCGTAGAATTCTGGGTTTTGCTGATGATGCAGGACCGCAGCAAGGGCACTTCTTGTGAACACTGGGCCACCAGGTCTGCCGTAAATGCACTGAAGGGAGAATCAGCAAAAGCAGATACTGGGTTTCAGTTGATGAAGGAGTTGGTCATGTGTGTTGTATAGAAGTGGCTCGTTCAGTAGAAACTTAACTACTCAGACTGCATCTGCCTGGGAGAGCCAAGGTCTGCAAGACACGTAAGTCTGGGGTCCTAGTGAACCAGAGATCTTCCCCAGCCTGTGGCCCACCCCTTCCCACTCTGACACCTTGTGATTCTTTTCACATGCCTGCCCACACCTTGCTTACACAATCCCTCTGTGCAAATGTCCTTTGCTCTTGAATATCCTTCTAGAAATGGGCAACTCTTTCCTCTGTCCTCCCAGCATTTTTCCATGCAAAAATTTGTATTTGTCCAAATTAAAATAAATACACTAAAAATTATTCAACATCTTTCATTTCAGGTAGCCTTCTCTCCATGACAATGTTTGTGACTAAACTGGGAATTTCCTTTTCTCCTGCCCTGTTCACTTTCTCCCTTCCTTCCTGGTTCCCTCCCTTTGTAACAAGGATCTCACATAGTCCCTGCTGGCCTGGAACTCCCTGTATGCCCAGAAGTCCTTTTGCCTGCACTGCTGGAGCGCCTATCTTTATGAGGGGTTGGAGAAGGAACCTAGAGCTTGGAGAGCGTGCGAGGCAGACACGCCACCATCCCCAGATGAAACTCCACGTATCTTGAGAATGACTAGTATTTTCTTTACACATTTGTCTCCTTTTCTGGGAAAGTCATTTTAACATGGTGAAGAATTTAGGCTCTCGAACTGGACTGCTTAGACTTAGGTTCTACTGAAGTAAATAGCTGTGAGCAATTTAAATCCATGCATTCATCTTCTTAGAAGCTAGAAATTGTGGATCTTAATGGTACCTATGTGAAAAGTCTACAGTGACAGGATCGTAGGTGACAGGATCATAGGTGTCAGAGAAGAGCTGTAGTGCTATCCGTGGGTCACAGGCAACACTGGCTGGCTGCTGTTCCCGTGGGGTACCTATTCAACCCTTCTCCTTAGCAGAAGAGACTTTTCACTTATTTATACCATGACTCTTAGTGCCTAGTCAAAGTCTCATGTATGGTGGGTATTTAATATACACTTACTGAGTTATACATATATAAGAGATTCCATCTCCAAAAACAATAACAAATCATAGAATCACTTAGGACCAAGAACTTAACCTGCACATTCTATGACATTTAGCACAGGCCACTATATAGTATAACACCATATTGTTTTGGGTCGTGTTAATCAAAATTAAAATGTGCCAGTTCTTTATACATATTTAAAAGACAAACCTTCAAGGGTTGAGAGTCTTCTTCATCGGAATCCTTGAACTCGATGCAGATAGCAATGTTTCTGGCCTGCAGAGATATGTAAGAGAAAGATCTAAGAGGAGAAAAAACAACAAAGCCCAGTATATACGTACACTTATAACTATAACCACACAGAGACACACATTTATAAAAGAGCACAAGAGCTAAGTCATAAAGGAGACTTGTAAGTCTGCGCACTTACCTTGGCAAATGACTTCTGGCTGTCATATTTCAAGTACTTTGGGTAAACATAAAGGTGATTGCTGTAGACTGTGTAAGGCTGGGTGTGCTTGGGTATGCAGGGCACAAACTCCTCCACTTCAAAAGTGATCGGAGATTTACTGCAGGTTTCAAACTGCCTCATGGGAATGTATGATGAATTCAGATAATCTGAAAAGAAATTCCAAATAACACAGACCAGAGGAAAATCCAACTAAATAAAAATATAGGCTGCTTACTACACAGGACAGAACACTTACTAGGGAAGTCACAGGAAACGTTGTCAATCGTGATGTCTAGATTGCCTAAAATCACTGGGAGTTTGGCCATCTTCTCGGGTCTGCAAACAAAAGAGAGAAACAAATATTATGAGGGAGGTTAACTGTGAAGTCTAAATCCTCAAGTGGCATTCCCAGAAAAGGGGCATAACGATACATTGTTCCTAGTAAGAGCTGGCACTGTTGTCAAGGAAACCAGCACAGCCTTTCTGACACCATGCCCGTCTTCCTCATCGATGGAAAAGTCCCTTCTCCCAAGTATTCACTCATCAAGGGTCCAGGAATGCTCCTCTTCCGATACCCACAGCTACTGCACCTTCTTTTCTTTTTAAGATTGGTTTTTTGGTTTTTTTTTTTTTTTTTTTTTTAAGTCATGTGCATATGGGTATGGGGGAGGGTATGTGCGTGTGAGGCTGGAGGCATCGGATACCCTGGAACCTGAGTTACGGGTGGTTGTGACCCTGCCTGATGTAGGTGCTAGGAATCAATCACAAATCCTCTGGGAAAATAATATGTGCTTTATACTTTGGGACCTCAGAACAGGACTTATTTTTGACCTGATAAAATTTCATCTTTTTATGTTTGAGCCATTTGTAGTTGACCCGAATCCAAGTTCTAACATCAAATATCTCTGTTCTTCCTAAGAGCTTCATGTCATGGCGGCATTTAATCAGCACCGTCACTGATCATAACCTTCTGAGTAGCCACAGAATACGGCCAAGCCTGGGTTCTTAAGTTCTCCATTTCCACACGAACACTAGCTCATTCGTTACCCTTCCTGACTAGTTACTCCAACAGTTGAACAGTTGCCCGCTCATGCACAGGCACCCCTGACTCAGTCACGGGATGTCACATGTAACCATGGCAAACATACTCTGCTAGGGTTTTGCACTCGTCTTGGCACCAGCTTAGCAAACCAATTTAAAAGAGATGTGCTCGAGGTGACCAGGTCAACATGACACGGGTTGTTGCTGGAAAACAGAATGTTGGTGCATGCTCTTCATAAGCCTCCTGCTTAGTCACGTCTTTCGCAGCATTACCAAGGGATGAGGCTCAGTGGTCGGTTCTGTCAATTTGATATAAGCTAGGGTGATCTGGGAAGAGGGAACCTCAGTTGGGAACACGCCTCCATCAGTCTGGCCTGTAGGCAAGGCTGAGAAGTTTCCTTGATTCATGATTGCTATGAGAGCAACTGGGTGCTGCTACCCCTGGGCAGGAGGTCCTGGGCTCTATAAGAAAGCAAACTGAGCAAGCCACGAGGAAGGAGCCAATAAGCAGAATTCATCTGTGGCATGTGCCGCAGCTCCTGCCTCAGCTCACCTCATGGACTGTGACACAGAAGTGTAAGCCAAATAAACGCTTCCCTCTCTGGGTTGCTTTTGGTCAAGGTGATTATCATCTACCCTCAGAATCCGGAGATGTAATTGTTAGTAAAGTTAGGTACGGATGTTTTTGTTAGTGGCCTTGATGTAGAAGATCCTGGGGAACAATTTAAAGTTCAGAAAGGCACACACTTCATAATTGAGACAGGGATTTTTTGAGGTCAGGGAACAAGAACAATGGCAGCCCAGCTAGTACCAGCTGACATGCCTTTCTTGCTAAGGCGGGGCTGGTGATCAAGATGATTAATTTCTTGTATCCATTTTTTGCCCTAGGCTTCTGAATATGATTTAGTAAAAAAAAAAATGTTAATGAGTAGATGTACAAACTGAGGATTTAAAGTAAAATTGACTGTTTTTTTTTATATAAAACTTTAGATTTGTGATTAAGATTTTTTTATAAGACTACTGTTTCAGATAAACAATAATATGATTGATCCCTTCTTTGTAACCTAAGGTGGCTTCAGCAAATGACACCCAAACACAGACCTGGGGAGGTAAGCCCCTAGTGTTTCAGTATGGATAGGAGTCTCACTAGCACCGGTGCTGCAGACAGACCTCCCCCACACCACACACACACACCACACACACACACACCCCGAGTGTTGGGTTAGGACAGGTGAATAATCTAAGGTGATTCTTGTATGTTTCCCTCAGGATAGGATAAGGTAAATCTAAGGAAGACCGTTCATTATTAAACATATTATTAACATATAAAGGAGGCAGCAGATTCAACATTTGGCTGTATTCCCAATTTCAAAATGTTCCAACCTCCAACTCTAAGACTCTTCTGTGGCCGGGCGGTGGTGGCGCACGCCTTTAATCCCAGCACTTGGGAGGCAGAGGCAGGCGGATTTCTGAGTTCGAGGCCAGTCTGGTCTACAGAGTGAGTTCCAGGACAGCCTGGGCTACACAGAGAAACCTGTCTCGAAAAACCAAAAAAAAAAAAAAAAAAAGACTCTTCTGCCACTGCAATTACCCAGTCAGCAGCCTCACAGGAGACCTTTAGCAGCCTGTCCTAGAAAACTTGCTCACCTGAATTAGAACATCACTTAATATTTTTTTAAAGATTTACTTATTTTATGTATGTGAGTACATTGTCCTTCTCTTCAGACACGACAGAAGAGGACATCAGATACTATTACAGATAGTTGTGAGCCACCATGTGGTTGCTGAGAATTGAACTCAGGACCTCTGGAAGAACAGCCAGTGCTCTTAACCGCTGAGCCATCTCCCCAGCCCTAGAACATCACTGAAAACTCTAAGGTCTTCCTCCATTATGATAAAAGACTATGTGGATGGAATCCACCCACAATCATGTCAGGGACTCTCATTCCTACTTCCCTTCTGTTTGTACTTGACTACAACATCAGCCTCCTGGATCCCCAGAGAGGAATCTATCAGAAAGGCACTCTCCCCACACCCTTGGCTTTCAGTTGGAAAGGTTCTGACTCCAGGAAAGCTCAGTCTCACCCTGCACTGTGCCTCTGCGCCCACTGTGAGAGAGGAGTAGAGTGTCCAGCAATGGGGTGGCAATTCTCCCATGATCTTCACCACCATACATCCCCTCAGTGACACCCCGCAAAAAACTGTTCGGGTGAAATCAATCCTCAGGTGTGTGAGTTTTATGCAAATATAAACTCTCTTGTTGCACAGGGCCAGCATGTACCTCTTCACGAGAACAGCTTCACACTACAACATCCCATGAAACGATGAACCAAGGCTGTGAGGCTAAAGCTGAGGCTGTATTATTTTCTCCAACGACTCAGAAACAGTTTATTACAAACAATACTTTCAAATGTAGGCGCTAAGAGGGATGAGCTTCACCTCCTCCTAGGGTCACCGTCCACTAGTGAATGGCATCTTCACCTTTTTTTTTTTTTAATAGATTTCCTTCAGGGGCAGATTTCAAATGATCGAAATTTAGTTTAACAATCTTCACAGGAAATTTCTCTGTCCTATATCATTATTTCTTGCCCCAACTATATGTGGGGATGACTTCTGAGAAAGGCTGTTTGAAGCTTGCCTATCCAAATCCAATGTTCATTCGCCCATTCTATAGCCAAGGTAACACTGTGCTTTGAGATATGTAACTGTGTTCCCTCTCTGCTCACACTGTGGGCCCAGCCTGTCTATAACTAAGTGGCCTTTGAGAACAAACCATCAATGCAGAGAGATTATCTTCTGTATTGTATAGATGTATAATACAGACATTGACATCTGTTAATTTAAAAAGCCAACGGCCTATGGCTTAGGCAGGAAATAGAGGTGGGGCATCCGAGAGGCAGAAAGGATTCTGGAATAGAGTCAGGTGCAGGAGTTCAGCCTGGGAAGATGTGAGGAGACAGATTCAGGGTACCTGAGCACAACTAACCAGCCATGTGGCAGAATGTAGGTTAAAATAAATGGATATTTTAGTTATGACGTAGTCAAGAGTAGAGCCTAGCTATATGGCCAAGGTATTTGTCAATATATTTTGAGTCTGATTCTTATTTCTGGGAGCATGGGACTGGGAGAAAGAATCAGGCCAAACTTCAACAAAATGACACCCAACATTGGGCTCCATCTGTAAATGAATTATTTTTAAAATAAATGTAAACAATGACGTAAACTGGCAGCTGTACTTCTTTACCTTATGCTAGTCCCAATAACTACACAGAGAAACCAAACTTTATTTAAATCTGTACCTCACTAGCTGAGCAGTTAAATGATCCATCTTTACTTTCTATGTTAATCTTGTGGGTTTCCATGATCTCTCTCAGGACCCCTTCTTTATGGCTCCAAATCCTCCATCCTGCAGTTGATCTGAATCTCCTTCTCTCCCTCTCTCCTTCCTCTGGTTAGCGGACATCACGCCCTGTTCTCTATTCTGCTCATTTGTTGGGTGACCAGCATTTATTAACAAGGCAGAGAATAAATGGTAAGAACTGTTTACATAAACTTGAGAAAGGAGATTCTTAGTGTAAACATTACAATGTTGTGTCTGGATTGAAACACGACAGGTAAATTTTACACACTATGCTACACATCAGTGTCGCTATGCTCTAGGCTCCCCATGAACAAACTCCTACAAGGCAGGGAACCCCCAACTCTGATCATGAACCATATGTTCAGTATTTCCCCTTTGTTACCCATAACAACATATGTGTAAGATGTGGAAAGTGGACTTAGGACCATTCCTTGAAAGCCACACCCCACACCCAGATAAAAATGAAAGCCAACATGTAGAGATAGGTTGAGAATATCTGCTTGTGTCTTTGTGTGCTGTTCTGAGACTCCTGTGACAGATAAGATGGACAGACAGGAAAAGATGGCCATGGAAAGACAGAGGCAGACTGAAGTGATCTGCCCAAGCCAGGAGAGCCCAGGAAACCGGAATGCTGGGGGAGGCAGACAGTATTTTTTCTTGCAGACTGGAAGATAAGGTCATACCAATCAATAGTCCTTTAAGCTTTTCGTTTCGGGCACCTTTCTTGGTGTTATTAAGTGACCTGGTTTGCTGTAGTTACAGAAGCCACAGGAAATGTATATACCCACGCATATAGACAAATCATTTAAAACAATGGCCGCCAAAGTAGGATTATGTAAATTATCATCTTTCCCCACGTTTGTGTAGTAGAACCAAGAGAGCCCTCAATCATCTTGCAAGTCAGAAACCCGCCAACTGTTTATCGTTGGTGATTGCCCTCCTCTTCCTAACACATGGAAGCCATGGGCCAGTAACTGCACCCTGACAAGCTGAGGCTGCCCACTGCTTCTAACTTCCTCCTGAGGGGGCTTTGCTGCGACCTTCCATCTGACAAGGGTCCTTCAAGTGGGCCTGTGCTTACCTCCACCCCAACCCATGCCGCACATCCAGTAAGAACTCAGGTTAAGCTTGTCCTTGCGGAAACGCTGTCCACAGCCATTCCTCCTCTGCCCCATGAACCCCGAGTGACATAATTTATATGACTGTCCCCACCTCCCCCTCCCCACCACAAAGCTCCTCAGGTGTAGGGACAAGCAACACCGTAAAACTCACTTCCGGAAGTCTGCGAGCAGCTTGAGCATGTCATCATTTGAAAGCTTATTGCTGTCTTGCCGGTAGATGGCAGAAAATCTGGCATTTTTGTCCAGGTTTCCAGATGTGTCTTTAAACAAAGTCCTGGAACAGAGAAACAACACGTCAGAGCTGGGTTTCCAAAGACCAAAATAAGGACAGTTCTAGTCTCTGCACACAGGCTAATGACGATTCCACTGGCTGTGCTGTGGCCAACAGAAATCTCATGCAGTAATATTAATGAAGATGATCACAACTAACTCAATTTACCACAGAAAACAGTTGCAGCCAAAAGCTCATACCGAGGAAACAGCACGCACATTCACATGGGACACAGGAAGGGACACAGAGAGAGGGCCCTCGGGACTCCCCAGCTGCACCATCTGAGCTGGAGGCACGTGGCCAGGGCCTAGGCTCTCTCAGGACAAACCTCCTGTCTGCTCCACTGGAGCGATCTCCTGGAGAGGCGTGTTCAGAACTGGTGATTATTTTCTTTTAATTTCACCAATCTGAATCTCTGACTTAGGATAATCAACTCAATAGGTAGGATTACTTGTCTGTTGGTCTATCTGTCCATCAGTCCATCCCAGTTTTAGGCATTCTCCCTTACCTTGCTGCCCAAGCAAATGGCATTCTGTACTGTCCTAGTCTTTGGCATGCCTGTTTGGCATTCTTCAGCACCTTCTGAGCAACCTGGAACATACCAGAACAGCCTTGAAATGCTCAGCCACAGGAGAATTGAGACCAGAGCAGCTACCATGTGATCATTAAAGAAGCCTGCACCATACCACCTGGCCCTGCTTACAGCACTGATATGGCTGGATTCAAACCCAGTACAGACTTCTTTATTTAGCATAGCCCCTGGCAGTGATTCTCAAGATTACAGAGTTATCTTATATGCTTATTTCCAAGAAGCATATATATTCTTTCAGTCTTTACAAACAACAAGCAAGCTATCTTCTGGCCAGCATCCTTCCTCTCAAAGACTTTACTCCTTTTTGACTAAGGGCTAATTATAAGCCACTGAGATATCCATGCCAAAATATCTGTTTATCAGAATTTAAGGAAAGCACTAATGAACATACTAAGCTTTCCCATCCCCTAGCACGCACCACAACCCAGGAGGCATGCATTGTGAAGGCATAATTAGATAATTAGGTACCAGTGTAAATCAGACAGGGGCCTTCAACTGTTGCACTTTTCCTTCATAAACACTATCACTGCCTCATGATCAATTCTGGCTTGTTCTGGGTTGACAGAACACTGATCAAACATATTGACTTTTGGCTGATGACACATATGAAGAGCAGGTCTATCAGCAATCAGTTGCTCCACGCTTGATCTATGATAGTCAAGAGGGGACCCAAATGCCTTAAGTGTGTGTGTGTGTGTGTGTGTGTGTGTGTGTGTGTGTGTGTAGGAAGGAGCCTGAGGTCGTTTATGTTACTTGAGTGTATCAAAGTCAAACCAGTTTTTGAAAAACTGCTTAAAGCTGAAAGCCTTTGCTTCCTTCTAAGCTGCAGAGTCAGGGTCACAGTCAAATAAGCCTTGGAGCATGCCCTAACTGTTCTGGGTCAAGATCTGTATGCTACAGGCCCTCCAGTGATCTGCATATCCCATAAAGTGTGAGATGCACTCACTAGGAGACATAGGACTAGAGCCCCGGAGATGTGCATCCAAAGGTCCATCAAAGCAGCTCCATGGCTCTGCAGATCAATAAGTCTCTACGGTGTGATCCCTTCTCACTATAAAACTCTGATTCTTCTACAATTGTGCTGTGGAAGACAGCATTGTCTTCAAGGGTGAACCAGAAAACAATCCTAATCCTGGTTCAAACAGATGTCAGGAGACTGTCTAGTACACTCTTTCTTTTTAGTGGTGTGTGTGTGTGTGTGTGTGTGTGTGTGTGTGTATCCATCCCTCCCTAAGTAATTTAGCAGGATCGGCAAGTACATGGTCCATGAACTAAGACATCTAATTCTTCCTCCTAAGGGCTTACATTAAATATGTTCAGATTCAAGATTTTCAGTTATGCGCCATAGTGCACACCTGCAATCCCAGCACTAGGAGACAGAGGCAGGAGGATCTCAAGTTTAAGGCCAGTCTTAGCTGCATAGTAAGATCTTGTCTCAAACAAACCACTAAGGAAGGAATGGCGGCGTAGCACACCTAAGGACATGGGTCTTATCTTAAGCACCACAAAAATTCCCCAAAAAGACTGGAGCAGCCATGAGCAAGTACATGGCAGGGTAAAATCAATGCCACACACAAGGGTTTAACAGATTTATGTCTTCCCTGTGGAGAATGAGAGCAAATCAAGGGCACAGATAGCAAATACTTATGAAAGCAGGAACTCAATGCCTGAGTCTCCTCTGGAGCCCTCCCCCACCCTACACAATGAAGATCTGTTCCAAGTGACGTTCCAGGTGAACTGTGCACACTCAGATAAAAGGAAGGCAAAACTTTAATTGGCAGAACAAGATAATGTCACCATGCCAATCTATCACAAGTGCTATCCAGGTGTGAGACGGGTGAGCCTTGAGGCTTGATTTAATGAGACCCTGTGGAGGCGTGGGGAATGCTGGGAACCAGGCAGAGGAAAGGCTGGCCCTCTGTGATGCCTTCGCTCTGCACCAGCATGGGCTGCTGGACTTCAGCTCATGCACGTGCAGGCAGAAGACGCAACGCGGATGCATATGCACCTTGGAAGTACGCTCTGTGAGCACAGCCTTGTCTGAGGTCACTGCTGATTTACCAAAATAAAAGGCTTAAAAGACCTTCTTAGCCAACGTTTTTCACACTGGGCTTGAAATACTAAGATGGCTTCTCTCCAGAAACATATTCTACTCAACTTTTATCAGCCAAAAAAGGTTAGCGTTCGAAGATGCCTGGTAAATGGGCTTTTACTTGACTGGAGCTGAACTCAGGAATATTTCACAGGATGTGTGGTTTCTTAGCACTGCCTGCTCCATGCCTGTGTGATCCTAACCCTGGCTCTGTGAGGAAGGCAGGCTGGGCAACATTATACTGTGCTCACATGTGGGACACTGGGGCCACAGAGGTGAGAAGCATCAGAAGTACCCTGGCTATGCTGGCACTCAGCGCTCAGGCCTTCTTAATCCATGAATGTATTCTTTTACAGCTATTCTATCCATCCTGGTGGCTGTGACTAGCATATACAGGTGGCTGTAGGAATGAAGTTTTCGAATCTCTGAGCCAACTTGGCAAACCTCTGTTTGAGCTCTGACATGCCCACTCACACTGGTTCGGCTGAACAGCCCCTCTTCATGCACAGAGGCCCTCGCTCAAATGACCACTTAATATCAAACCAAACCAACACCCTTGAAAAGCTAAAACTGGCAAGGGCAGCAGCACTTAACAACTCAGTCTAATGCAAAAGAGCAGCTGTGATAAAGCCACAGTCATTGTCCTTGGCCACTCCAGTCATGGAACAATAAAACAACTAAAGATGTGTAGGTTCTCTATTTTCTAAGTTTCTAGAGTCAGTAACTTCTGAATCTTAGTAATTCTATAATGGGGGTTACAATATGACTCCAGAACCCAAGCAGCACAACAACAATGGTTGACTTCAATGCATGTGCTTTTAAATGAGACAAAATTTAGTTATCAAACCGATAATTTCTTTGAGAAACTGACTTGTCAGAGTAGAATAGCAAATGATATGTTCTATTTACATGTGAGAATGCTTTCAATGAGGGCTGGAGAGATGGCTCAGTGGTTAGGAGAACACTTTAGTAAGAACTGGACACACAGGAACTGGAACTAAGCAAAAAGACAGACTATATGCTTGGCATGTGCCGATACCTGGGCTCTGCTGCATGGACAAAAAGAAACCAGGTATGTAAAATCAAAATGGACAATAAATATGTATAACTGCTCTCTATGTTTTAATATTCATTTTTTTCATGTGTGGTATACATCATGCCTGATGTATGTCTGCATGTGTATGTAAAGATTGTATACATGTGTGTGCATGTCTGCATGAGTGTGTAAAGACTGTACATGTCTGAACATGTACATAAAGATTTATATATGTGTATGCATGTCTGCATGTGTGCATAGAGGTTATGTACATGTATGTGCATGTCTGCATGAGTGTGAAAAGATTGTGTACATATGTGTGCATATATGCATGAGTATGTAAAGACTGCATATATGAACATGTATATAAAGATTGCATACATGTACGTACATGTCTGCATGAGTGTGAAAAGATTATGTACATATGTGTGCATGTCTGCACATGTGCCATAAAGATTGTATACATGTGTGTGCATGTTTGTGGAGGACTGAAGTTGAGTCAGGCATCTTCACTGATGGCTTGCCACATTGTCTCCTGAAGAGCTAGCTCTCACTTGAACCTGCTGATTCTAGTCAGTCTAGCTAGCCAGTTTACCTTGGGGTTTGCTCTCTGTTTCATGAGTGCTGGGACTAGAGACAAGACAGATTTGGGTGCTGGGGATTAGAACCTCAGTCCTCACACTTGCAGGTAAGGGCCTTAGTGTCACAGCCATCTCCCCAACCCAGCTATGTGCTTTAGACTATCAAGTATGGTTTACCTCTGACCTAGGTTTGTAATGTGGCATGAAAGCCATTCCTTAGCTTGTTACTCTTAAGTAACCCCAAAGCATGAGAGCCACTCATACCTTAGAGGAGTCCGAGCTCTTCATGTACGGCTCAGCACAGTGCGTGATGCTTCCTTGGAGGACCTTCTCAATTCTGGCCACAAGAAATATGTCTGGGTGAGGACACGTGACTGAAAATATTCCCTAGGGAGACAATGGTTCTCTTCAGTCAGGAGAATTCACAGTTGAATGAGAGAAGTCCACTCACCACAAAGAAGCAGAGGACAGTGTGACAGTCCAACCAGCAAGGAGACCAAGGCTGAAGGCCTCGGGGCTCCTCAGTCCATATCTGCTCGGTAGGGAAGGCGAACAGGAGAAGACTTATGGAAATGAGTGACAGCCAGACCACTTCTCCCTCTGTTTGCTTTCACTCCATAATTACATACCCTGCCCTATAATCAACGAGCGAAACTGCCCACTGGTGCATGGCAAGGTCTCACTGAGCATGTTTAATATGTAACAAGGGGAGTCTGAGTGGTGTGAACGCTCCCCACCTGCTTCGGATACTGCATGGCCGCATGAAGGGCATCCTGGAAGGCAGGTGGGCTCTGGCCACCGTTCATCAGAGCTGGGGATGTGGGGGCCAGCATCTGCCGCACTGAGAAGTGGTTCAGGTCCACGTGGAAGTCAGCAGAAATCTTCCGGTTGTATTTTATGTCAAACAGGGACAGGGTGACAAAGAAAGGCTCGACCTGAACAGTAACATCAATAAAACACCACGATCATAAAGACAGTTTGGACAGATGCTGCTATGTTAGGAGAGCGATGAGCCCTGTTTATGACTGTCTCCTTGAAAAATTACTAGGCATGAAAAGTTTTATCCCTTGTCACACAGAATTAGGCTATAAAGCATTTTAAGAAACAAAACTTGTACTCTCCCTTCATGAGCTTTGCTATTAAACGCATGCTCTGCAGATAAGACAGCTGCTCTCCTTGACGCTTAAGTCTGCCGTCTTATCCTTGGCTACGAGAACCCCCTACCCCACCCACACCCCAGTGTGAGCCCTGTATATCTCTGGGCAAGGTCGGTGCCACTGGCTGCAATATAAGGAGAAGCCTGTGACACCTGAAATTGTTCAACATTTAAAAGGGAAAACATTTATTCTTTAAAAATTATTTTGAAATGAGGATATTTTTATTAGAGCTTAAATTTAAAAGCCCTTGGCAATTTAGCTGTAGATGTCAGCAGCTACCCAGGGAAGAAGAATGGGGGGTGGGGGGAGGGGAGAAAAGGGGAAAAAGCCATGCTTTTTAAGCCAGCATAGGGGTCAGATCCGTGGTGGACAAGCAGTCATGTGGTGGGGAGGGGGCTTTTGAAAAGACCAGAGTATCAGGAAAAAGCACTCAGGTTCTGATAGCATCTGAAAGAAAAACAGAAAAAGTGGGGTAGGGGTGTGTGTGTGTGTGTGCATGCCTGTGTGTGTTCCTCTGTGCGTGTGTTGTGTGGTGTCGTGTACTGTCTTAGAAGTAGAGAGTGTGTGTGTGTGTGTGTGTGTGTGTTTATACTGGTCTTTTAAGAAGTAGAGAGTGTGTGTGTGTTGTAGAACTGGTCTGATTAAGAAGTAGAGATGTGGGGTGTGTGATTGGGGATGTAGATGTATACAGTGCTTTTAGAAGTAATGTTCCTGTGTGTGTGCAGTGGCTTGGTGTGCTGTTCTGTCCTTTGGAAGTGGAGGGTGGTGGGTGTCAGTCGTTGTGTATGTTGATACAGTCTTTAAGAGAGGTGTGTGTTGCTGCTCTGTGTAATTATACTGGTCTTTAAGAAGTGAGAGGGCGTGGAGTGTTGTCTTGACAGTGTGGTGTGTAGGGGAACTCAGTCTTTCTAAGAACAGTAGAGTGTGTGTGTGAGTGTCTGTTTAGTAGTGTGCGTGGATGGGAGTATCAGTCTTTTAAGAGAGAGTGTGGGTGCATCCAGAGACCCACCTGATTAAGCTATAAGTGACTGCGGGCAGGTGGTAATTTCTGAAGAACAGTGACTAGGAGGAATGATTCAGACCTATCTCTTCAGCAAGGCTAGGTGAGCCTGTCTCCTAAGCTCCATGGCCAGGTCAGGGAACTGCACTCCCTAAACTGTGATGCAGACCAGCTTGATAAAACTGACCGGAGGGATTAGACTCTCAACTCTCCTCTCTAAGACACAGTGCTGCGGGCAGGGGAGACTCAGTCTCTCTCTAAGACACAGTGCTGTGGGCAGGGGAGACTCAGTCTCTCTCTAAGACACAGTGCTGCGGGCAGGGGAGACTCAGACTCTCTCTAAGACACAGTGCTGGGGCAGGGGAGACTCAGTCTCTCTCTAAGACACAGTGCTGCGGCAGGGGAGACTCAGTCTCTCTCTAAGACACAGTGCTGAGGCAGGGGAGACTCTGATCCCTGCATGCTTTAGGGTGACTTTTTCTTTTTTCAGGCCTGCCCTTCTGAAAAGGAAAGTTACGTTTGTCGTGGGTCCTTCCTCGTTCTCTGCGACGCAGCACTGCAGGTTAAAGGACAAGTCATTGCACTTGACGAGAATTCTTTTCCCAAACTTTTCTTCAAACGGCTTCACTTCTGGTTCAGCGGATGAGAAGTCAAGTTTCTTTAAAAAGAAAATGTGGATATATAAAACCATGGTGCTCCCATTAAAAATCCCAGCATGAATGTTCTCACATAAAACTGCCTAAAACCTGGAAACGCTGTATAAACATCCACACTAGTGCTGTGACTTTAATATTAGTAGACATATTTAACAGACACATGTTGTTAATCATGAGTCACATATGTGAAGATAACCTGCTTGGTGGATAATTATGCAGGGATTAACATTATAAACAACCTAAACACCCATTGTGTAAGGACATAACCTGCATTATATATGTACATACACATGCATTATAAATACAGACATAACATCAGTAATAAAAAAGAAATTCAGGGCTGGGCCTGGTGGCACATACTTGTAAACCATGAACAAGAGAGGCAGAAGCAGGCAGCTTTCTGTGAGTTTGAGACCAATCTAGTCTACAGAGTAGTTGAGGCCAGTCAGAGATATATAGTGAGATGTGATCTTAAAAATGAAAGAAAATGTGGATTGGGTAGACGGTGTGCCATACAAGCCTGAGGCCCCGAGTGTCGAAGAAAAGAACCAGCTCCTGAAGTTGCCCTCTGACCTCCATGGGTAGCTGAGGTTTCATAGCACATGCACTGCCAACACATATAACAATCAACCGATAAATAAATCAGGGAGGGTCCTTGGAAACATGTTAAGTAAAAGAAGACACAAAACAGGTTCTGCATGTTCCCGCGTTGATGAGTTGCTAAAATAGTTAATTCATAAAGACTAAAGGTAGACAGAGGTCACTGGGGGCTTAAGGACCAGGCATGAGGGACTGCTATTTAAAAGAGTTTCAGTTTGGAAAGATGAAAACATTCAACTGTTCTGGAAACAGATGGTGCAACGATTGCAGAGAACATATTTAATACCACTGAATTGGTTTGTTTTTAATTGGAATTCTATTTTTCAAATGGCTAAAACTGTAAGGTTTGTCCTATGTGCACATTACTACAGTAAACAGTGTACAAACAGGAAGTTCATGAAGAAACATGACAAATGGTTATTATTAAAGCTAAATGGGAGAGGGTATTCTCCTCAAAGTACACAAATTGGGGAGACAGCATTTAGGATGAAATATAGCAGATCCTTGCCTCTTCTTGGCACCTCTGTGGCACTCGCTGCCCTGGGCCCTGAAAATCTTTGTCACACCATGTTTGGACTTTGTGGGACACAGATATGGGTTACACACACTTCTAGGCTTCCGTCAGGAACTGAAGCTAGTTGAGAAGTGGTATTGCCCGTAGGTGTCTGCAGTGATGTGGGCTATGCTCTAATGGTTATTTTCAGGGGTACTTTGTACAGAAGATCACTGTGGACCACAAGACCCAGGCTCCAGCCTGGATCTGGAAGCTGGCTACACACTGCTTTCAGTATTCAACAGTGCTGAACATTAAACATCCATGACCTTTACGTTTTCGATACTGAATTAGCTCTTACCTGGGTGTCTGGGTCCAAGTAAAACAGCTTCACTCTGCTCTCGCTTTTCAGTTTGATCTCTGCTTCTCTGGTGCTCTGTGGACAAAATAAATAAAGTTTTCAGCTATCAAAACCCTTTGTTCTCCACCTCCCAGAGGTATTGAGCACGTCTGAAAGCTGCCTGTGGCAGTTTGAACAAGAATGGACCCCCATGAGGCTCATATCTTCAAATGCTTCATCTCCAGTTGGTGGAACCGGGAAGGGAAGAATTAATGAGGAGCTGCTGCGGCGCTTGGGGTGGGATTTGAAATTTGGAAAGCCGGCACCAGTCCAAGCCAACTTCCTCCCTCTCTGCCTTGAGCGTGTGGAGTAAGATGTGAGTTCTCAGCTACTGCTTGGGCACCAGGCCTGCCTGCCTGCTGCCATGCTCCCAACCACACACGCAGGGATTCTGCCCCTCTGCAGCTATAAGCAAGCCCTAACAAACTCTTTCTTACATAATTTGTCTTGATCGTGGTATCTCTTCACAGCAGTAGGAAAGTCAGTAAGATACAGACTCTAGGAATGCAGGCTATGAGACAACCCAGCCTGCTCTCTGGAAGGCAGCGGCAGGCCAACCACGGTGGCATAGGTGGCTCGGGCTGTAATGTAGGAGAGACACCGCTGGCACTGATACCACAGAAGGCTTTCGTATGGCTGTGTCTGTGAGGTTTCCAACTGGAACCTCTCAGTAGACGACGGCTCGGAGGACATCAGCGTGCAGATGAGGATAGAAGTCTTGGGATACGATTCCTCAGAGAGAGTGCAGGTGAGTTGGCAGGCAGAGGAGAAGCCACAGAAGGACACAGACATACGATGGCATGTCGGAAATGGAAACACAAGACTTGGAGGGTGTGTGTGTGTGTGGTGTGTGTCTGTCTGTCTGTCTGTGTGTATGTGTGTGTAAGAGTCTTCTAGATTCATAACATTCAAGTCACCTTTTAACCTCTTTACTGATCTTGCCTGTAGTGTGCTCTTCGTTTTTACAGATAATACAAACTATAATGTGCTCTCATTATATGATACTTTCCTCATAGATAGATGTCACCTCTCTGCACTAGATGATGGGACAGTGACAGCCACGGTGTCTTCTTTGCCGATGGCTCAGTGACATCTATTATTGTGTCTCTAACTGAAGCCAACGAGAAATTAAGAATTTTACTAATCTTCCAGTCTCTAAGTTGTTATAATAGTTGTTGAGGCTGTGACTCAAACTCCCATGACTATATTTAACCTACTTGTAAATGAAACGACATTCATAATGGGCTCTCGGAGTCAACTGGCCTCCCTATCTGGCCTTCCAATTTCTGAGGAAAAAGAATGTACAAGGTGATGCCACAGAACTAGCCATAGCAATGTTTATAATGGTGGCATTGATGAGTGACCTCTTGGAGGTCATGGGGACTCTGCATCTCCTGGTCATGCTTCCCATGTAGAATATGTCCCGGTGGTAGAGGCAGGCTCTCTCCATACAGAGTATGAGAGTGCTTCATCTCACTCCATCTTGTCTATCATCTTCTTCGTTTTTTTTACACACACAAAAACTGGACCACATGTAAGGAGAATTTACTTAATTGAGCCCAAAGAGTGTGTGGGAGCTTCTCTAGGAGCCATGGTGACTAGGAGTGGCAGGCAGTACTGTATGCTAATCCTGAATTGAGTCTTTCCACAAAGGCAAAGACTGTGATCTGGGACCTTCAATGCTGGACACAATGGCTGTTGTCTTTCTGGAAGCTGCTTGCTATCTGAATTGACTGTGCCAGGAGACTAGAAACTAGCAGGCAAAACTACTCTGAGGTCTTCAGAACTGGAAAGCAAATAAGATGCATACGTAAAAGAGAAATATATATTTGTAGTCAAATTAGACACAAAGCCTCCCAACATGGCCACTGTCACCCAGGGAATATGTCCTTTTAGGAAAAAAGACAGATTCTGAGGAGCAAAAGCCACAATCTACCTCATACAGATGCTGGGCCATAAGCTAGATAAAAAGCAAGACTGGATTCTTAAAGTTCCCCCCATCCCTCTCAAGGTTTAGAACCACGTATCACAGAAACGAAAGCACAATGCATGGTGGCCAAGGATATCAAGTAAGACAGGATCAAGGAAATGAGAACATGCTGGGGGAGGGGCGGGGAGCAAGGCTTCATGAAGGATATAATAAATACTTGGAGTACTAATAATTACAAAAGCTGATTTTAGTTGGCAACAGTCAGTATTGCTAGATATCCTCCTTAGTGCCTGTGCAAGCTTTTACACACTAGGGCTGTCGTAACAGCACATGTTCTGCATGACGGACGCCTCCTCTACCACAAAATAATAACTGAGAAATTATACAACCTCCAAAGGCTGGTACTTTGTTATCCCTGCTCATCAAAGACAAGGTGCTAAGGCAAGGGGCCTAAGTGATCCTTCCAGCTTCAACATCAAATAGAAGCTCATATTTCCATGTGTGCCATCTCATTTAAAAGCACAGATTCTTAACTATTCTACAAGACAGAAAGGAAAAATATATTTAATAAAATAAATACTATAATAAAAAAAAACAAAGAAAAAAATGAATAGGTAAGCTAAACATGAAGCAGAAATCCAAAGAGCAAATAAACACATGAACACACACACAAAAAAATATGAAGAGTGGGTGGGAGAAAACAGATGTTGTAGACTAAAATAGTCTTTAAATAAAACTTTGGGAATAAGGCAGAGACATAGGAATATAAATTGTTATACTCTTTAAGGTCAAGAAACTAGCAATATCTAAAACATCAAAAACACAATACTCTTTGGTCTAGAAATCCCAGTTTGGGAAGGTCTTTCTGAAATAGGAGTTCACAGATTACACATCATAATGCTTACCATACAATCTACACAGGCTGAAAACGGAAAATCACCTAAATGTTCCCAACAGCGGCATGGCTGAATAACACGCACACTGTGAACTATTACATCCTTGACTTGCGTGTGCTCCGTCTGCAGAGAGACTGCCCGCTCTGCCGACACAGAGACACCCGTGAAATACGTGGTAGAAAAACTGCCAGAGTAACCGGCAAATCACAAGCACACTTTTAGGAAGTAGCTAAAAGCCTTGCACGTGCACATACACATTCTCTCTGCACGAGGAATCAGAGTAAGTTACCACTGGAATTCTTAGGAAGAGGAGGACGGTCACGAAGATAAAAGATTAATGTCTTTACCCAACATGGGCAGTTTTCCTGACAGGAAGCATAAAAGTACAATCTTAATCAATGTTTAGTAAAGATACTTATGGTATGTAATTTCACAGCCAAAGCACCCACAAAAGTACAGCTGTTAAAAAAGTTATCCCAAGACTATGCAATTGAGCACACTTCAGGGTGGCAGAATTCAGTCCTGCTCTGAAAATAGCCTGTGGTCGGTCAGTACAGAGTGTGGTTGTAGGCTTCCTTCAGACAGCCGTGGCTGCATCCTGGCCATGGCCTGCTTTCTATTTTAGGTTCAGGAGAGAGAGAAATGTGAGGGAAATGGACAGGAGCAGAGAAACCTTCCCTAGAAGCTGTCACTTGCACACATGGCAAAGAGAAGGACTCAGTCAAAAACAAAAACAAAACAAAACAAACAGACAAATCTCCTAACCCACGCAGTAAATGTTAAGCTCAGTCATTTTCATGTTTCTAGAAAAGACAGTGATGTATCTCCATTTTTCTGTGAGCAGACAAAATGATTTACAGTGAAAAATCTATGGGCATTTTTACTTATTTTCAAGGTACACTACACGAAAAATACTGTGTTAACTGTTGAGTCGTTTAGGCAAAATGAAATAAAACAGTTAGTATAATCCCCTGAGGCTAAAATATATAACTCTTTTAAAAACTGTTCTGTGTATGGACGGTTTGCCTGTATGCATGTCTGTGCACCATGTATGTGCCTGGTACCCATAGAGGTCAGAAGATGGTGTCTGATCCCTGGAACTGGAGACACGGATGGTTATGAGCCACCATGTAGGTACTAGGAATCTAATAGAGGTCCCCTGGAAGAGCAGCTGGTGCTTTTAACAACTGAGCCATCTCTCCAGCCCCAGATTATTTACTTTATTTAAAAAAAAATATTTTATTTATATGAGAACACTGTAGCTGTCTTCAGACACACCAGAAGAGGGCATTGGATATCATTACAGATGGCTGTGAGCCACCATGTGGTTGCTGGGAATTGAACTAAGGACCTCTGGAAGAGCAGTCAGTGCTCTTAACCACTGAACCATCTCCCAAGCCCCTCCAGATTATTTACTTCTTAAATTAAAAGGCCACTACAACACATATTCACTGCATCTATGACATTTAACTCAAAAGGACTAACTTTTCACCTCAAGACACAAAGCCAGGCTAGAACTTTCTAGAACTAGAAGGCTTAGCAATGCAGTGACTGCCAAACTGCAGCCAATCCCTCGGTGTAATGATGGCACAGCTTTCTGGTTTGGGACTTAGGGAAGGAAGTGTTTGTTACAAACTTGGCTTTAAAACTCTTACAAAAATGTATCCAGGAAACCACATGGGTTCCTACAAGTCCCACTGAGCATGGCTCCCAGCTCTTATTTGGCCTCAAAGAGACTATAAAGTTGCAGACACCACTCTCTGTCCTGTATTCAACTATGGAAGGCTTACCTGGAAAGAAAAGTTCTTTGACTTTGAGATAAAATGATAAAGAAACCGGATGGAAGCCTTTAGAGTCACATGAAATGCCTCTCTTTCAGAATACAAGAGGACAAGTCGAGAGCTACTGTTCCCCGCCACCCTGCCTCATCCCCAGAGGAAAATGAATGAAGAGAGTTGAGGTTTTCTTCATATTACCTTTACAGGAGAAGGCAATGTACACCCTCCAGCATCACCTGACATCAAGGCAACCAGAGCAAGATGCTCCCTGAGTTCTAAAAGAAACCAATTCTCTTGTTCACAGAGGCTTTTTAAATATAAATACTTATGAGACTGATGCTATGTGTTTTGTTATATTTACAATAAAGACAGTTTGGTTCCCTGCTAGACAATAGGAGGAAAAGATAAAGTTTTAGGGCAAACACAGTGTGTGCCTGATATGGAAACAGTAAAGATGTGCCCATTCTCCAGGAATAAGCCAAAGCTCCAAGAAAACACCAAATGCCCTGAAAATCCAAGCCTGCTTCACTTGCATCAAGAGCCCCATCCATGATATTCCAGAATGTAACATCAGTTATTTTGCACTGAAAAAAACTTCCTGTCAGACATTTCCTGTTTGGCCAAGTCAGTCACAGTGGAAAACAAAAGCCAGAGGAGCAGGATGAGTTAGGCAATGAAAAGCTGTCCAGAGAGGACTCTGCCTTTAAGTCACCCTGAGCTACCTTCTGCCTGGCCCCACTCTCCCAGGTATCCTCTACAGTCTTCACACTGCCTGGGCCTCCCTCCCATCAAACCCTTCCCTGCCCTCTGCTTCCCTGGCCTCTTTATCCAGAGTACACTCCCCTTCTCCCCTCCACCCCTCCCGCCCCACTCCACACACCTTCATCTGACTCTGAAACATGAATTCATTCCTCCTGAAAACAGGATGTCCATTCGCTAGCCAGTTCCCATGCTCTCTCAGTACAAATGAGCCACAGCCCTGGCACTGCAGCAGGAGGGGATAGACAGTCAGGCTGACCACAAAGGGACCAGGCATAGGCATGCACCTGCAGTTAGAGTCTGGCCCCTCACAACACAACCGTGTGAAGGCCAGCAGAAAGCACAGGTGACTGACAGATCCACAGGTCCAACGATCCTCACAGTAACACCCCGGGAGAAGGAAAACACATTTCCCCTTTTCCCCTTTGAAAAATTACATTGGCCAGGTAGCAGAAGACAAAACTAAAATTCTTATGCATTTTCATAGGGGGAAAAAATTGGATTTCTTGTTGGCTTTGCTTTGGTTAAGATCGGCTTTTGCTGTGAGCCAGGCTGATCCTGAACTGCATTCTTCCTACTTTGCCTCCCTAGTGGTGCGTGCCACCATGCCTGGCTTGAAAATGCAGATGTTAAATAGCCAACAGGGGGGCTCAGATAACCTGACTGCTTCTTAGGCGGCCACTCTGTTCACTGCGTGCCTAGGAAGTTCCTTTCTGATTTCTAGATTGCTTCAATATGGTGCTTCAATGAACTAAGAGTCAAGCAGTTCTAACATGTTGCTGCGGGGGCTTCTGAGCATCCCGAAACAAAGAAACATGCATGTATGGGTGTCAAATGATGCCTGGACTGCCTAACGAGATAGAGTGAGGGGTGCAGCTCAGCCATAGAGTACTGGTCTACCATTTGCAAGGCCCTGGGTTTCAGACACATACACAGAAACAGACATACACATAAAGAAACACACACAGCACGCACGCACGCACGCACGAGAAAATGCATGAAAATAAACATAGAAGCCAGAACCCAAAACTCCTCCAGGCTAGGCATGGGTTACAATGAGGGCTCTAAAGTTAGCTTTAATAGGCAGGTGCTAAAAAGATTCTGTGGAAACAGCTAAGTCCTGAGGAAAAACAATACCTAAAGTCCCAGCCAGGAAAATTTATATGAGAAAGGTCAATGCTGAAAGCTAGTCTATTTGCAATCCTATATAGACACAGCATGTTTCTATTATAGTGCTTAACATGTGGGTGTATACAGGCACCACTTTATTATTAAAAAGCAAAACAGAAAGGTGAGAGTAAAAAGAGAATGAGTGACAGCAAAGACAAAGATGTCACTCATGCAACAGAATCACACACACACACATACACACACGCACACGCACTCAGGAGATCTGGAGAAGGATATTCATTGTGGCAGTGTTCAGAGTAAGAAAAAATGGAAATAACCCAAAAGCTAAAAAATATTTATACAGTACAATAAAAACGACCGACCAGATCTGTACCCGAAACAAGGCTAAATGTGATAGTTCTGAACACCACGGCCAAGTAAACAGAAAAGCGACTTCAAACATTCAGAATCATCACCCTGCTTCCTCATGGTGAAACACCTGTAGAAACCCAAACACAATGGAAATTAAAGCGTCACAGTGGACGCCTGTAGCTGGGGCTGCAGCACAGAGGAGAACGGGAGGGAGCAAAGACAGTGTTGGATGGATGTGCCTGCTACGGAGGCTGATGAGGTAGCGGCACAGGCAGCACCGACTCTGGGCAATGGCAACACGGTTGTTTTGTTTTTCCTTGTGCTTTTCAGTGACTCTGGGGTTTCGTAGAATTACAAAATGCACAAGGAGCCTAGCTTGGTGGCTGTTCTGCATTTTGTTCCAGGTGATCCAGGCACACACTGGTAACTCGGCAGCTCCTCTTTAGTTGAAGTGACAAGATGACCACAATCACCCTCTTGGGAACTGTGGCTATTGAGCAGATAGAGTGCCCAAGTGTGCTGGCTCATTTATGTCAGCCTGACATGAGCTAGGTCATCTGAGAAGATGCCCTAGCCAGGTTGGCCTGTGGGCTAACCTGTGGTTCATTTTCTTAATTGATGATTGATGAGGGAAGGTCTAGCTCACTATGGACAGAGTCATCCTGGGCTGTTGGTCCTGGTGCTATAATAAAGCAGACCGAGCAAGCCATGGAAAAGAAAACCAGTAGGCAGCATTCCTCCATGGCCTCTGCTTCAGATTCTAACTCCAGTTTGCTGCACTGAGTTCCTGCCCTGATTTCTTCCCTCAGTGATGCAGTGTAACCTGAGAGTTGTAAGCTCCCAGGTCACACTTTCCTCCCCGAGTTGCTTTAGGTCGTGGTGTTTTTCACACCAACAGTAACATGAACTAAGACACCCGTGAACAT
Organism: Mastomys natalensis; assembly: GCA_021653895.1. NCBI lineage: Eukaryota > Metazoa > Chordata > Mammalia > Rodentia > Muridae > Mastomys > Mastomys natalensis. The sequence goes on along the minus strand of JAJTUV010000267.1, from coordinate 663,182 downwards.
ACTTTAAGTGAGAGAAGCCTGTACAGAGAGAATACGAGGAAGACAGAAGTATGGATTTTGGTTATTTCTTCAGTATTTGTGCTGATATATTAAATACAATGGCAGCATTTAAGAAATAGCAACGTATTTTGTAGGGTATTTTCTGGAGAACAGACTGCAGCGTCTGTCACTCATGTAAAATAATTCTCACCTCCTCACATTCTCCCCAGAAAGCAGACAGCGGCAATCACAGCAACAGTGATGTCATTATAGGATAGCCATGGAATGAGAGGCACTCAGGCCTCAGAGGAGGGCTGAGTGGAGAGTAGCCTCACCTTAGCGAGTTCAGGCAGGTAGCTGTCCAAACCGGAACCGGAACCTTCCAGTTTGCTTTGTTCATCATCTAAGTGGCAAAAGAGATCAACTGAGTTATATGTAGTTGAAACTTTCTTATGTAATACAAGCGAAGGAACCTGAATGCAGTGGTTCTCAGGTCTGAAAGAACATTCCAGAGAGCCGGGGTTTTTGGAATGACACTGACAGCCACGCCTAGCAGGGAAGAACGGTGGCCCGAGACCTTGTACAGCTAAAATCCCCCAGCCTCAGCAACCCTCACACTTGAACAGATGTCAGCTAAGTGCGGCATCCTTCTCAGCCATACTCACTCAGTCAGAAGCTTTGGTGGGACCAAGGAAATGGGAATTTGGCTTTTATCAAACTCTTGGGTGATTTGGGAACAGCCCGGGCTGGGAATACTCAAGTTTAGGAGCTTGAAGTACAATATGAACTCGCATCAAAAACAGGCTGACTGCCCTGTGATCTGAAGTAAGAGTCCTGCCCTTTTCACTTCGACTTGAACATTCCAAAGGGTGATGACAACAGTAACTTTCCCACTTTAAAGATGGATTCCCCGCCAGTGGCTGGAGGTAGGGTTTTTGGTTTTTTTTTTTTATTGTTACTTAAAAACTTTTATTTTTACTTAAAGATAGGTTGTCATATAGCCCAGGCTAGCCTTGAATGTGCTATGTACCCGAGGATCACCCTCTGACCTCCTACCTCCACAGGTGTTTGCCACCACACAGAGTCTATGCAGTGTTGGCAATCTAAGGCTTCATTCATGACAGGCAATCGCCCCACCCACTTAACTGTGTCCCTGGTTCATATTTCCATTTTCAGGTAAAATTTGAGACTAAGAAAACATAACTAGTTTGTCCCAGGTCACATAGCTAAAAAGTACCTCCCTTACCATGAGTGTGGCTGTTCCTGTTACATACTTCCCACACAAATACCATCAAGGTACTAATTCTTTTTTGTTTTTGGGTTTTCTAAGACTGGGACACTTTGTAGCCCCAGTTGACCTGAAACTCCCTGTACAATTGACTGGGCTACCTCAAAACCTGTGCCTCTTCCCTCTACTGCCAAGTGCTAGGACTACAGGCAACACCCATGTCTGACTTCAGGACAGTAAAATCTAATGTGAAGGAAACCTTTGCTAGACAGACTGTGTGAGAGGCTTACATCTTCCTACCTCTCATGGACCTTTACAATTCTTCTTCTTCCTGGGGAAAGCAAGAGTGGCCACCCAGTGTGTGCACTGAGGGAAACTGGACCTACCAACCTTCATGAGAGTCCCCGTTTCGTTTTTCTTGCATTGCGGCTTCAAAGTTGAGCTGGAGGATCTTGTTCAGAACTGATGACCCACTCCTCCATCTCCACCTCGCTGTCTGCTGCCAGAAGGTAACTGCTTTTGTCTTGCATCTTGAGCTCAAAAGCAAAGCGCCGGACTCTGTTGTTCTGAGGTAGAAACCAGGGAAAGAGATACGTTGGGAAGTCTCCCAAGATAATCTGCCCTACTTGTTAATGGTACTGTCTTATTGGCTCTCCGATGCTCCATTAAAGCCGCAAACTCCCTCCCAAAGAGCCCTCATCACTGGCCACCTCCTCTGCTTTTAACCTCGGTTGATTAATTACCTGTCTTTTAAAAATATGTATTTAGTTTACGTACTTGATTTGTCTGCGTGTACGCATGTACACCATGTGTGTGTGGCTTGTCCAGGAGATCACAAAAGACCTACAGATCCCCCAGAACTTGAGCTACAGATGGTTGTGAGCCAGCATGGGGGTGCTGGGAATCGAACCTGGGTCACTTGCAAAGGCAGCACATGCTGGTGCTGGAGCGATGGCTAAGAACATATGTTATCCTCTCTTTTTTTAATCTTTAGATTTATTTTTATGATTTTAAACTGTATTTCCATGTGTGTATGTGCAGGTGAATGCAGGTGCCCTTGGAAGAATCACACCCCTGGAGCTGGAGTTACAGACGTTAGGAGTCACCTGACGTGGGTGCTGGGAAACGAGCTCTTGGCTGCTGAGCCCCTTCCAGGCCTCCTTCCCGGTCTCCTGTGTTTAGTTTATATATTATCTGTCCCTGCGATGGACAGAGATTCCCCAAGGATAGAGGACACTCACTCTCTGTGCTTAATGTTACATCCAGAATCTCTGACATTTAAAAAAAAAAATAGCCGCATCTATGAAATTTCACACATAAATGTTACATTCATTCCTTTTTTAAAAAAATCAAGCTGTGCTCCACCGTGGCCTCCCGCAAAGCTAAGCGCTTTCCACCAATCCGCTCAGCTTACACATCTGGAACCTTTTCACCATTGGTTAATCCTAGAGCGTATGTGGACTTCTGTCGCCAGTTTGCATGTGCATTACGGGATGGGAGATGAACGAGTGTGATGCTCACAGCCGTCCATCTCTCTTTGCTCAGGGCTCTTTTCCATACTGCACGGTTTGCAGCATCCTGGCCTCCTCCTACCACATCTCCAGACACTGACAAGCATGTCCTGGAGACAAACGCCCCAGACCCACCACACTAGACAGACTCATCTCTGAAGAACACAGTCCACACAGGCTGAAGGAGGAGGTGTCGCAGCCTCCCACTAACTGCTCTGTGGGCAGAAACCCCCAACACCCATTAAAATCTCAGCCAGTATGTGCAGTTCAAGGACACTCCTCAGTGTAGCACCCAGGCACAAGGTGACCCATCCCAAAGGCCTGTCATTTCTGCAGCTGTTTTTAGAAGCCTAAAGCTTAGTGCTTCTCTGGGCAAGGCTATAAAACTACTTTGTATAGACCATGTGCCAGGGCTCAGTAAGTGCCACCTTGGGTCTCCATTAAATGCAAAGGTAGGAATCAGAGAAGGAGTAAAAGGCTGGGAACAGACTCCATCCCATGACAAAAAAAAAAAAAAAAGCTAAAAAGTAAATATCCCAAAGTATTTTTTCCCAAAACCACTTAAATCGCAACTTTTTGTTTCTGTTTTTGTTGGAGACAGGAACTCACATAAGCCAGGCTGGCCTCAAACTCCCTGTGTAGCCAGGAAAGACTTCAAACTCTGGGACTTGTTGCCTCCACCTCCCAAGTGCTAGGATTTCAGGTATGGGAGACTACAGGTACGTGCTACCTCCGAAGAGCTCAATGTTTGATGCTCAGCTTCAGAACAGGCAAGGATACAAAGGAAATGTTGCTCTTCTGGAGACATATGCAGTTTAGCAAACAAGAAACGCTATGAGCTACACACACAAAAAGAATCTGAAGGAGGAAACAGGCATTGAAGTCAGACCTCAGGGTATGAAATACACCCAAGAGGCTAGAGGCTAGAGGCTCGAGGAGGGCTATCCAGCTTCGAACATCTGTGCGCGTGCCGCAGACACGAACAAGACACTCCTGTCAAACAAAACGAATTACTTCCTACTTCAAAATGAGGTTGGAAAGAATGCATCTAGCGCTGCTTTCAACTATGCCAGCAAATTCAGCTAAAAAAGTAACTCAAGGTTTCTCAACTTCACACAAATAAAACTGGAGCTTGGAAATCTGACACAGGGAACCATGAACTGCATTAGTGAATCATTCTGATACTTCTTATTTACCATGTTTTACTTTGTTATTCACACGGCAGCTTCGAGCAGAGGAGGGGCTACTGGCAAAGGAATCCACCGCTTATAGGCTGTTGGCTGAAGATACTTTTTCAGAGAATGTGAAGTCATGCCATTGTCTTGATCTAAGGCTCAGATACAAGTCTAACATTTGTGGCTGGATCCTGCCCAATGGCTTACAGGTTTCCAATAGTTAGAGATGCTAAGATCTAACTGAAATCCTGTGTTTTGAAAAGCCGGCAATGTTCATCCGGTTTCATTAGCTGGGGCAGGTGATACTTCTACTTTAGGTGCAGGACAAGTAGCCCATCCAAGTCTCCTGCTTCCCTCCTGCTGCACTTCGTCTCTCCGGCCACTTACTTTCATTCTGGCCCTGACACTTCTAACTTGAGTGCTAATTTTCACTTTTGACCTGGATGAAGCCTAATTTTTGTAACACTGGACAAAACAGGTGAAAACACTACTCTCGAATGAGGGTAGAGTCTGTGGCTGTGAGCCCCAGCAGAGGAAAAATCAATAGAGAATGCTTGACTTCGGCATCGGTCTGTGCCCCAGAACACAGATCCAAACATGGCCTCTGCCATCCTGCCAAGGCTTGTGAAGACGGAAGACAGGACACTCCGGGGAGCCTCTGGAATGAGAGGCGGGTGAAAGACAACAAGAGGACGGTGTAGGAATTCTCCAAGTCCCACACCTGTTACCTCTAGTCTCCACACAAGTATCTACCTTAACAAAAAACTTTGCCTATTAATAAATCAAGACAAATCTAGCAACCTAAACACAGCAACCTCAACTTCAGGAAACGCAAGACAAGATCAGGGGCCGGTGTGACGGCTCAGTAGGTACCGGCATTCGCCTCACAAGTCTGGCAACCTCAACTCATTCCCAGAACCCATGTGGGGATGGAAGGAGAGAACCAGTTCTACCAAGTTCTTCTCTGACATCCACATGCTTGGTATGGAATTCACTACCACCTCTGTGGTCCCCTACTACAACAAATCAATTAAGCACCTGCTGCCAAACACGCTGAAAATGACTGCTTCAGGCATGCAGGGGTGCAGGCATGCAGGGGCGCAGGCATGCAGGGGTGCAGGGATACAGGGGCACAGGCATGCAGGGGCACAGGCATGCAGGGGCGCAGGCATGCAGGGGCACAGGCATGCAGGGGTGCAGGCATGCAGGGGTGCAGGCATGCAGGGGTGCAGCACTTCAGCTCACTCTGTTACAATGAGAGAAGCTGAACATATTCACTAGAGGATGATGATGCATTGGATTTTATGTAAAAATGTAAATATCAAAACAGAAATACCCATGGTCAAACTGAAGAGCCGTGCCCCTGACTTCATGCTAGCCCACTACACAACGTCCTTATAGAATCAAGCTCCAAGCTGCTGTCACTTTGAGGGAGGCTTCTCTGGTGATGCTGAATCCATCTACTGTCTACTTGACAGGGAGCCTGCTCACTGGTCACAGAACCTCTCTGTCTGAGGCCCAGAAGGGGCACATTCATGGTCTTCATTCTGCAGTTACTCTGGCGGATTCTAATGAGCCGGGCCGTTTGTGAATTGTGAAATGGAACAGGCCTCCATGTTAGGATGGAGACTTCTCAGTTTGGTGGGTTTTACTATGTGGCCTAGGCTGGCCTTGAACCTAAGATCTCCCTCTGCCTAGCTGTCCTGAGGACAGGGTTTATAGATGCATGTTATCACACCCAAGATTTAAACACAAAACCTCATACACTAGAGGACTCCTGTCTACCACAATATCCTGCCATCTTCAAAATGATACAAAATCAAATTTGTTTCTGGGTTATCGTTCTACCATAATTACAGCCTTCTTAGGAAGCATTTCCCTGAATATGCTCATTCATGCATAATGCCACAGCAGACCAGAAAACTTGGCAGAACCTTTACCTACTCACCTGGATCACACCCATGCAGGAATCCAGGAATATGGACCCTTTTGGTTCCTTGGAGATCTTCTCATCTTTATAAAAGTTTAGATTATAGGATCCATCGCCAAGTTGAATCAGGTGGAAAAACCGCCTCTTGAATGACTGAAGAAAGAAACACAGACAGCTTGTCTTCCTAAACGGGCAGTGGGAACTGACAAGCCACTTGTGCTCTTGAAAACCCAGCCAGCACTCTCTAAAGTTAGCGGGATTCTAGCCAACACCACTGGTGACTGGATCGGCTGGGGAAGACTCCCCACAGCAGTCTTCCTGCCTTCCTGTCATGGGATATTGTTTCTCATCCAGAGAGCTTGGAATTTTATGCATCCATCCAAAAGTGGGAGGGGAGCTCCAACTTTGGATGACACCCCAGGAAGGCAGAGATGTTCTCGAATCCCCAGAGCCTCCACTCACACAACATGGCTGTCCTCCACTCTGACCTGGAAGAACTTTGGACCTCAGGATCGGCCAGCCAGCACTTCCCTGGTTTGGTTTTCATCTCTGTGTTTACCTTACATTCTTCATGTGTCTCTTCTCCTTAGGATTCACCCGGTCGCTACTGTACAACTTCTCACACTACTTTTTTTTTTTATTTTATTTTAATGTTTTCCTGTTTAAGTGTCTGTGTGGGGTATGCACATATGAGTGCCGGTGACTGTGGAAGCCAGAGGCATGGGATGCCGCTGCAGCTGGAATGACAGGTGGCTGTGAGCTGCCTGATGGGGTGTTGAGACTTGACCACAGGTCCCCTATAGAGTGGCAAATGCTCCAACCCCTGGGCCCTCCTTTACTCCTCTCTTCAGATTTCACCATCTTCCTTTAACCCTTCCTTTGGCTTTACTTGACTCTGTCACAGGATACTTCCACAAGAGTGCTTAGCTTTACCTTATGAGGTATAAAAAACGCAGTCAAGACAAGGAAGAAAACCTAACCAGTGATACCCCTCACCTCAACCCTGTGATGAGCAATTTATGCCAGGGCTCGGAGGCTGTGGGGCAAGCAGGTGGGCAGGGCGGTGGCAACGGTGGGGCCATCACCACTGAAGCATCTTAGGAGTCAGACAATATCCCCTTTTGAGGGAAAAACATCTCATGCAGTATTCTCAAGACACAGAGAGATGGTTGCAAGCCCATGAGGGAAAGGCGGGATGAGGAGCGCTTACCCTCATGGTCACGCTGATGGCGCTGTTCATGTTGCCTTTGTACAGCCAGCCGTGCTTGGTGATCCCACCCTTCTGAGACCCAAGGGAAGCAGCATCCTAGGAAGACGGGGAACACAGCAGCATCAGTCTCTGCCCCTGCCGTGAGTGCTGCCAGTCAAAATCATTCCACGGCTGCCAAGTTGGGCGATTACCACTTTTCTGGGACATTAATGCCTCAGTAAAGTCCATTTACCAGTGAGGAGATGAGGGTACATTTCTAGAACTCCTATTCTGTTACAGGCCAGGTTAGCGCCAGGCCAAGTTCTGACTTTCGAGAGTTTAATGAGCCGCAAACCACACTGAACCACGCAGTTGTGCGGCCAAGCATGGCTTCATGAAGAAAATCTTCAAACTACATTCCTCCGTGGTTAGGGGACAAAAGCAAATTCTTGAAAATTTTCCCAGAGGCTTGGTTCCAGGAGAGGTAAGCACAATGCAGTACAGAAGGGTAAAAGAACAGGGTGACGGAGAGAGGCAGAGCTACTAGTAAATAAAAGCCTTTGAACTAAGACCTTCCCAGTGGGAGCTGGGTGTGAGGCGGTGGCCTGACACTAAAAATTTATTAGGCATGTACTGTGTGTGCCCCAGCTGTAGCCTGCAGGTACAGCCATGGCTAGCTATAAATGTGGCCCAGCACAAAATTGTGAAGGCACTAAGACTTTTTGGGTTTGTTTTCCCTGTGACTCGACTGCACAGATCTCGGGTATGGATAATATAGGTGACAACATCAGGTCACAGTGACAAAGGCTGGACACACCTGAGAGACCATAAATAGACAAAGGCAGCATCACCTACAAATGGCCAAGACTTTTGTTACAAAATTGACATCTGCAGCAAGGCCTGGCTCCAGCTCTGCTTCAATATTTGTAGTATCAGCATTGTTATTACTACGGAGAAACCACTTACCTGCCAAGGACTTCCTAAGCTACCAGGCACTCTACACGTACCCTTTCCTAAGCTACCAGGCACTCTACACGTACCCTTTCCTAAGCTACCAGGCACTCTACAGTACCCTTTCCTAAGCTACCAGGCACTCTACATGTACCCTTTCCTAAGCTACCAGGCACTCTACACGTACCCTTTCCTAAGCTACTAGGCACTCTACATGTACCCTTTCCTAAGCTACTAGGCACTCTACACGTACCCTTTCCTAAGCTACCAGGCACTCTACACTGTACCCTTTCCTAAGCTACCAGGCAATCTACACATACCCTTTCCTAAGCTGCCAGGCATGTACACTCTCACTGGGTCTTCCTGCCCCTATAATCAGCATCTTAAAAAAAAAGAACTGAGTATCCCTGGATGGCCCAGAACTCACTGTGTAGACCAGGCTGGCCTTATAGTGCCTAGTGTGGGCTGGGATTAAGGGTGTACACCGTGAGCCCCCATGCCCAGCAATACATTTCTGAGGATTAATTCTAAGACAAGTTGCTACATGAATATTATTGACCGTCTACCAATGGTCAATACTGTACTCGTGAGACAATTGCATCTAAGCTCACACAGGGAGGAGGAGAAACACAGAGACGTAAGGCTCGCCCCATTTATACACTTCTTTCAGTACCACCTTTTCTCCAAGAGTTAGGGAGCTTGTTGAAGTTACACTGACTAACACACCCACTGGAGAGAGAGAGAGCCATTTCACTTCTACCAGCTGCCAAAGAATGATATCCTGTTGGAAAACAATCTAAACTGAAGATCTTGGTATCTTTCAACAGTGGGCCAGATCTGATCCAAGTCTTTGCAAATGATCTCAGAACAAAAAACACCCAGAGCCCATGAGATGTTAAGCGGTTGAGATAAAAACAGGGACCTTAAGTCAATCAATCCAAAAGTACATTTAGAAAAAAAAAAAAAACCCAAAACTCTTCCTTTGTTTCACTAAACATCCTAATTCCTGTTTGGACTTAGAGGTCGGCATATCCTTCAAAGCCTGTGCAGTCAGTCTCCAGGGAGAAGAGAGGCAGGAACGAACAGGAATCCCACCTCATCTTTGTCCGCCTCCTCATCGACTTCATAGACGTGAACTGGAAGTTTATCCAACTTGGGCATTTTGCTTTAAAAAGAAGAAAGAAAACTTGCTTTGTAATTGCGTAATCCATAGAGTCTGATTCTCCATCAATCCGAGGAACCAGCCCACAACTAGCCCAATGGTGGCCGCTGAGGTAAAGGAGTTTACACCACTGTTTCTTAAGTGGGCGAGCCAAGGGATTCCAGGCAAAGTCCCCACTGTAGAAATACGGCACAGCCTGCTGGGCTAAGAGGCCTGCTAAATGTAAGAGAACGGAGTGGGTTCTAATGAAACGACTTGGTGGGATGATTTTTGCTATAAAATATGAGAGAAAGGGAAACAGGGTCACAAAGTTTTAATTGATTACTGATGGAGGGTGATGGTGTGGTTACTGATGGACAATATTGACAACTTTAACAGCAGTGGCTACCGTTACACAGCTATGTGCTAGGCACCCTGGGAACTTTACACATGCCCTCTCAAGGAAGATAGATTAATTGGAACAAATGGGAATTATCTTCAAATCCCCAAGTGGACACTGGGCAGTTATAGGGCTCATGAGTCCATCCGCGTGGACAAACTGTTGGCAGGGAGTGTTCTCTCCGATGTTTAAGAGTCGATCAGGAAGTTGGCTGAACACTCTAAGGAGTGGCTGGGCCACACACATAGAAAAACAAACAGTGAGGTCCACTGAGGAGAACACAAAAGGCTCGGAATCTCATAGACACGCCCAACCCAAAGGACAAGGTAGGACCTTGGGTTCCTAAGATTTCAGTGCAGGTGGTGACGGAAAACAACCTGTCACCATTTGCTGTTTCAGCACCAACTACACTCCCCTCTGCCAACTGAGCTTGGAACGGGTTTTTTTCTACAGACCCTCCACCCTGCTTCCCTTTATGACAAACTGACGTGAACACTATCGGTTTTGGCTGCTTGAGTACCGATAAAGCTTCAACAAGGCAAGGAAGTGAACTGGGAAAACACTGTATCATACTTACTTTCTCAAAACAAAATATATTTAAGATAAACAGTTTTCATACATTTCTTTTCCTAAATATTCTTTTGAATACACGTACATACACACATGCACATATATGCACACATACATGCACATACACATACACACATGCGTACACATACATATATACATACACACATAAATACACATACACACACACACACACAAACACACACACACACACACACACAACACACCCACACACACACGGCACTATTCTCAAGAATTAAGCTGGAATTAACCTATGGATCTGTCAGCAAGGGAATGAATACACATGATGAAATTTTTTTCAGCCCTAAAGAATGAATGCAACTGAAAATACATTACAGAAATTATTCCAGTCTCAGAAACATAAGTACATGCTTTCTCTCATATGTGCAGCATAAACTTTATGCAGATACATAAAACCATGAAGCCCAGATGACATTAAAGAAGATGCCTGGGGATGTAAAGATGGACACACAGCGACGGGAAAATGGAGACAAGCGGAATTTTGTATGTGTGGATGAAAGTGTGACTATGACCCAGAAGCACACACAGCAAGTATGTCAGCAGAAATGAGGTGAGCCCCAGATAGTAGAAGTGGGTCTTGAATGCAGAAGAAACAGAACAGTGGGAGGAGGAACAGAATAGTCATAGGGGACTGAAGATGATTAGAGAATTATATACGTGGATGAAAATGTCACGATGAAAGTCGTCACTTCATATGATTAATAAATGATAACGAAAGTGATTGATTTAATAATTATAAAACCACACTACAGAATATTTCAATATACCAGCCTTGTCTTTTATAGCTCTTGCTGCTGTTACCCTATCAGATTATTACTATAATCATTTAAATTTGTCCTCAGTCGTCTTCACATCAAGTGATAAAGTGAGTTTATGCACAGGGACTTCAATGAATGCCATGATCTTACTGTATGCACATGTGTGATGTGTATATGTGTGTGCACGCATATATGTGAAATGAGTGCATGTGTAGTGCACCTGTGTCTATGATGCATGTGTGAGTGTGCATGTGTGCATGAATGCATGTTGAGTATGCATGTTGTCAGTGTGATGTATGTACATGCATGTGTGCTGCCCATGCATGATTTGGCATCAAGTATGTGCTTACATTACAATCAAAAGCTGTATCATACACAGAATTCATCTACAAGCATTCTCACGATTGCTCTGACTACACAGATGAAGACTCAGACACACACACACACACACACACACACACACACACACACACACGAACCTGAAGCCCCTCCCACACGGCCAGCAGACAACCGACTTACTTTGGAAGCTGCCGGAACTCTCCTGAGTAGTCTTCATATTTGTAAGTCACAAGATGCCAGTCAGAGTTGTAGGTTTTGATGCACTGGTGGGGGATTTAGAAAAAAACAAACAGAGAAACAGAGAGTCAGGTGATGACTTCTGGGGAACATGAGGAGTTTTAGGAAGTCAGACCCTAGCGACATACAAAAGTTCAGTTGTCAATCATCTAACATCACAGAATCTCCTGTGAGACACAAGACTTCAGACGAGTGAAATCATGACTGTGTCAAGTTATCAATATCGATAATCTGACAGCAGCTTTTATATGGTGACAATGAAACACCAATTACTATTCCTGGCTTGTGATCATTTTTTTTATAAGAGCTGTTTTATGCTGCTATGGTGGTTTGGAGGAGAACGGCCGCCACAGGCTCATATATTTAAATGTTCGGTTCCCAGTTGGTGGACCTGTGTGGGAAGGGAAGAGGCTTAGGATGTGTGGCCTTGTTAGAGAAGTGTGTCACTGGAGGGGGTAGAGCGCTGAGGTTTGAAAAGCCTGCACCACTGCCAAAATCTCACACTCAGACTCGCACTTGTGAATCAAGATGTAAGCTCTCAGTTAAACTGCCTCAGTACCACACCTGCTGCCATGTTCCCCGCCATGATGGCCATGCGTTCACCCTCTGAACTGTAAGCTCCAGCTAACTCACTCCTTTATAAGCTACCTTCATCATGGCATCCTATTACAGCAGTGGAAGAGTTACCAAGATATTTATTTGTATATGTTCTCTGCTTCTACCACACGGGTCTGGAAGATGAGACTCAGGACAGCAGGCTTAGCAGCAGGTGCCTTTACCTGCTGAGTCATCTAGCGCATGGTTTCGGAAAAGGCCATATGTCTCTCTACTAGGACATGAAAGAGAATAGCACGTGGGAGCCTAAAGACACTTTCATGACATTTACTGACAGTAGAACTAGCACTGTTAGTTACTATAATCATTTAAATTTGTCCTCAGTCGTCTTCACATTCATAAGTGATAAAGTGAGATTATGCACGGAGACTTCAACTGAATGGCTCCATGACCTCTTTACTTGTATGCACATGTGTGTGTGTATATGTGTGTGTGCACACGCATATATGTGCATGAGTGCATGTGTGTGCACCTGTGTCTATGCATGCATGTGTGAGTGTGATGTTGCTGTGCATGTGTGTGCAGTGTGCATGTATGTAGTATGCATGTGTGTAGTGTGCATGCACGTGTGTGGGCATGCAAGTTTGGTGCTTTATGCATGTGCACATGGGCATGCATGTATAGTATGTGGGGCACTGGCTCCATTGCTAAGGCTTCTTCTAGTGTCACTATGGTTCACACACTATATATGACTTCCTAATCACATGACTACAAGGGGCCAGCAGGGTGTCCTTCATCTACCTGCCTGGGTGGCTGTGAGATTCTAGTTAGCTCTTGACATATGCAAAACTGGTACAGAAAACGAACACATGAAAACCAACAAAGATGTGTTTGTGTCATACCTATTTTTTTTGTGGCGTGGGAGGGTTAAAACTGGCTAAGCCTACCTTCTGTGGCCAGGCAGGTCTCCCAGTGGAGGGATAAGGACACCAATCCACCCACAAAACTTTAGACCCAAAATATGTCCTGCTTATAAGATATGCAGGGACAAAAACAGCAGACAGAGGGAATGGCCAACCAATGACTGGCTCAAATTGAGACCCATCCCATGGGAGAGGGTTAACCCCTGACACTATAATGATACTCTGTTATGCTTGCAGACAGGAGCCTAACATAACTGTCCTCTGAGAGGCTCCACCCAACAGCCAATGGAAATAGATGCAGAGACCCACAGCCAAACATTAGATGGAGCTCGGGGACCCTTTGGAGGAGCTGAGGGAAGGATTGAGAGACCCAAAGAGGATTGGAACTCCACAGGAAGACCAACAGAGTCAACTAACCTGGACCCTTGGGGGCTCCCAAAGATTAATCCACTAACCAAAGGCTGGACCTAGCCCCCATCCCCCTCCCCACACTGCACACATAAGTAGCAGATAAGCAGCTTGGTTGTCATGTGAGTCCCCTAACAACTGGAAAGGAGGCTGTCCCTGACTCTGTTGCCTGCCTATGGATCCTGTTCCCCTAACTGGGCCACCTTGTCTGGCCTCAGAGGGAGAGGAGGTATCTAGTCCTGCAATGACTTGATGAGCCAAGGGGGTGGGGAAGTATCGGGGGGGGCTCCCCCTTCTCAGAGGAGAAGGGGAGGGGAATGGGGGGAGGATCTGAGGGTGTTCTAGGAGGAGAGGGGGCTGATATTAGGATGTAAGTAAATAAATCAATCAATTAACTAATTAATAATAAAAAGATTGTAAAACAGAAAAAATTGGCTCAGAATAATTTTTTTTAAAATAAAGTCCCTATTCTTATTCCATTTCATTGATGTCAATTGTTTTGTCTAATCACAGCCTCCACCTGAGCAGCCAGAAGCCACCAACTCAACAGAAACAACAATGGGTATTTGCTTGCTTGCTTCTTTCTCCTTTCCTTCCTTCTTTCTTTCTTCTTCCTTCTCTTTTCCTTTCTCTACTTTCTTTCTTTCTTCTTTCTTTTCTTAATGCCAGGCTTCAAGTAATCATTTTTCTTGAAAAGGAAATGCAAAGGGGAAAAGAAAGTATGAGGGTTCTAGATTATTCTTTGAAGGTGAAAGAAAATGAGAGAAGAAGAGCAAGCAGAACCAGCCAGGGGAGGTGAGCACGCTCACCCGTAGGAATACTTTTCAGTTTCCAGCAATACTTTCACACCTGGGCATCAGGTGTCCACATTTGAATCTATATTCCAAAGCCACCAAATATGGTTTGATAGTCACACAGAGTTCAGGGTTTTCCCCAGCTGCCCCAGGCAGGCAGGCCTGACTCTGTGTGGCACACACCCATTCTCTTTATCTGGTCATGATGCTCTGAGCATCAAGAGCTGCAGATGCACCACCGAGTATCTAATAAGACATTAAACCATCCTGAGGCACAGAGTGTGCCCAGCTAAATAAAAGCAAGGCATAGAGACAAAAGTGAACAGTGTGAATATTTTCACAAATGAAATATTGGAATACCTATGTGTTCACAATCTTAAGCAAAATGAGGAATTACAAATATTTAAAATGATAAGGAACTATGTAATAAGGACTTGGCGGTAAAGGGACGGGTGGCCAAGCCTGATATCCTGGGTTCACCCTTCTGAAGCTCCAAAGGTAGAAGAGAACAAGCTCTTGCAAGTTGTCTTTGGATCTCCATGTGTGTACTGTGGTATATGCTGTACACACACACACACACACACACACACACACACACACGCACGCATGTGGGACTACGTAAGAGTATTCTGGTTCTTGGCTGGGCATGGGCCTAGAACCCTGAGACTCCAAGGCAGGAGTTCAGCCTCGTCCCCAGAACTCAGGGTCCTAACAAGCAGTCCAGTCTCCATAGACCTACATTGTTCAGTCAAGTAGGCCATTACAGCCCCTCCCAAAGTGCACAGATAGAGGGTGTAACTACAGGTCTCAGGCCCTAGAGATTTACATACTAATGAAGGTCAGAGGCCGAGCCAATTAAACCACCCCAGAACCTCCCCCTTTCTCCCTCCCTACTTAACTCAGGTCTGCCCTGAGTTTGGGGGGTACATCCAGATCCATCCACCATCCGCCATGACAATAAACCCTGTTGGAACCTCAGACTTTCTCCACCGCCACCCAACCCTGTCAGCGGCCTCCACTGCACCGGTCCCGGTCTGCTGCCACATGGGCCCAGGGGCCTCCGCTGAGACCCCAATTTCCCACACACGCACACTGTAAAATTACAAGAAACTGCAAAAAAGCAGCAATGTAAGCCAAACTACCTCAGCTCTATTCAAAAGTGCTGTTGCCTGCCTAATGTGAGCACTGCCTAAATCCCAAGGCAGCTGCACGGATAGAGCCAGACCCATCCCCTGTGGCTCCAGAAAGTCTTAGACACAACAGATTCCATCAGAAATCTAGTAAGAAAACTGTGTGCCCAATGAGTAGGAATGCAATCCAGCACTTAATTTATCTTTCGAACTTGGGAACCTCAGCAAGAATTTAATTTATAGTGACAGGCTCATAAAAGCATTTTGTTTTACAAATTCATTGTCCTCCATACTAGAGGGTGGAGAGCATGGCAGAGGCCCAACACAGCTCAGGCACATGAGCTCTTGCAGCTCAGGATGAAGCAGGGACTGCTTAACCTGTAGAGGTTAAATGCTGAGAGGCTAGAGCGGTTAAAAGCACTGGGTACTCATGCAGAGGACCTGGGTTCAATTCCCAGCACCTACATGACGGCTCAAGACTCCAGTTCCATGGTACCTGATGTCCTCTTCTGGTCTCTGCCACTGTATACACATGGTATATATGTACACATGCAGGCAAACACACATATGTATAAATATAAATTCCTTGGTCTGGAAAGATGGCTCTACGGCTAAGAACACATGTTACTCTTGCAGAGGACCGGAATTCAGTTCCTAGCACCCATGTCATAGCTCATAACCACTCATAACTCCAGTCCCAG
Source organism: Mastomys natalensis (assembly GCA_021653895.1). Classification (NCBI taxonomy): domain Eukaryota; kingdom Metazoa; phylum Chordata; class Mammalia; order Rodentia; family Muridae; genus Mastomys; species Mastomys natalensis. Next base: position 647,224 of record JAJTUV010000267.1, on the reverse strand, counting down.
GGAATCCAACACCCTCTTCTGATCCCCATGGGCACCAGGCATGAATGCGGTGCACATGCATACATGCAGATTAAACGCTCATACACATAAAAGAAAGTAAATAAGTCTAAAGAAACAATTAAAAAAACAAATCTTTAAAAACATAACTGAGGGTCGGTCACACACACACACACACACACACACACACACACACACGCCGACACACCCTTTTTAAGCAGTTGGGAGAATGAGTTTTGTCACATGCTCTAAAACAGAAGTTAACAAGCATTCTGCGGGTCCACACAGTGCTAACACCAGCAGCTTCCGGGTCACAGGATCTCTACCACAAGTTAGTTGTATTATGACTGCAGCCCAACATGTAAACAGATGGGCAAGGTCATGTACTAATAAAACTTAATCATGATAGATAGGCTGCAGGCCAGATTTTGCTACAACTTGCCCTTTAAAAATGTTTATGCCTATATAAACATTTCCAGCGTGTATGTGTAAAGCCTCTATAAACAATATATAGTGTATTTGTAAGCTTATATAAACATCTCCAGTGTGTATGTGTAAGCCTAAATAAACACACCTAGTGTGTGTGTAAGCCTATATAAGTATATTTAATGTGTGTGTAAACCTGTAACTATACCCAGTGTGTGTAATCCTATATATACATATCCTCTGTGTGTGTGTGTGATCCTATATAACCATACCTAGTGCATGTGTGTGTGACCTATATGAACATACCTAGTGTGTGTGTGTAAGTCTATATGAACATACCTAGTGTGTGTGTGTAAGTCTATATGGACATAACCTAGTGTGTGTCTGGAATTAAGGGTACTAATGTGGTAGAGAAGGCATGAAGCAGGCATCATCATTACAGAGTAACACAACACAACACTGCCTTAAACACTTTAACACAGACTTATTGTTTTTTGAAAATCTCAAGTAAAACAAAATATTGTTATTTAATTGGTCTTTCACTTATAAAATCAAAACTTACTTTTGCTTTTATTAAATGGGAATGCATATTATCTACATACAACTAGGAAGATTGGGTCTAACCTATTATTTTTTTAATATATGGAGTGTGTGTGTGTGTGTGTGTGTGTGTGTGTGTGTGTGGAGAGAGAGAGAGAGAGAGAGAGGAGAGAGACAGACAGACAGAGAAGAGAGAGAGAGAGAGACGAAGAGAGAGACAGAAAGAGAGAGAGAGAGAGAGAGAGAGAGAGAGAGAGAGAGAGGAGCACGAGCACACAAGCACAGGTGTGAAGGTCGGAGGACAGACTGTGGAGCTCGCCTTCCTTCCTCTTGTGGGTTTTGGGTCATCAGGCTACTTCACCTACTGAGTCATCTTCCTGGTCCCTAAACTCATTTCTAAAGGATGAGCCATTTCAAGAAACAAAATTGCAGCAACTAATGAGTTTACTTCTACCTAAAAATGCTGGAGGAATAAACAAACACAACAGGGAACAAAAGCCTCGCTATCTGGTAATGACTTCTCTTTGTTCAGATTATTATTTGTGTATTCAAACGAGAATGACTGTGATTATTACATCACACGTGGGTCAGGAATAGTGAGGTGTGGCTACAACTGGCTCTAGTCCTGACCTAACTTGCAGAGACAGACAATCTCGCAGTGAAGTCAATGAGCCTATGATGAACCATGAATCAATCGTTACAGACGGTATTGATGGCAAATCGGTCAACAGCATTCCCACTTAGGAGTTACCCTCTAGTCCACGAGTTAAATTCTGGAGACAATGATATTTGAGAATTATGAATGAGTTCTGCAGACATTCCCACCCATTCGATGCTCTGACAACTTCTCATCATAAAACCGTCATTACCTCTTTGACACTATTTAGAAAACTAACGAGATTCAAGGAAAGGTGGGGGTAAAAGGAAATGTCTTTACAATTTCCATGACAAAGAGGAAATAAAAACCTCACCTCAGTGACAAACAGGCTCTGTGCTTCCTCCTCTGCATTTGCTGGGACCGTGGAGCGTATGTACCGCCCCTGCCGCCTCAGGATGGCTGTCTGTGGACAGAACAGAAGAAGAGCTGGTGAGGACAGAAGGACAGGCTGATGGTGCAGCTGATGGCCCTGCATCAGGACCAGAGCCGATGAAGTCCCTCCAGTCTCCCCTGCAGGTGAGGACAGATGCCTCATGAGGTCACTCACAGCAAATCCTTTGACCTTCTGAAGTTCCCATCCCAGTCTAGGTCACAGTGCAGGCTCACTGACCACTAATTATTAAATGATTTTATTAGCATTACACATTGACTAAAAATAACAGATCTCGTCTTGCCATCTCCATACGTATATACTACATACTGAGACTGTGTTCACAGACATCTCTGCGACCCTCTCTTGTCCGTTCTCCAGCCAGCCTCTCTTCCCATACGCTTTAAAAAGCAAACTAACAAACAACAACAGAACACCTCTAGATTCTATCTATGACAGAAAAATATGTGACATCTGTTTCCTGAGCCTGGCTTTCTTCTCTTACCACCTCGAGCTGCATTCTGGGAAAACACTGTGCTGTTGTTCATCATGGCTGCATAATACTCCACTGTGAACTACAGCAGATTTTCCATATTTGCCCAGGCCGATCTGTAAGCTGGCTTTGTGAACAGTGTGACAGCAAACACATTTTGGGTATCTCTGCAGCTTACAGACGTCAATAAACTGTGTATAAACCCCAGGAACGTAACAGCTAGATGCTGGGGTAGATCTATTGTGAGATTTCCAAGCAACCTCCATGCAGACTTCCATAGTGGCTGCTCTAATTCAGCCCAGCAACACTGAATATGGGTCCATTTCTCCCCCAGAGCATCACCACCCTTTGTTGCTTACTTTCTTTTTAGATTTATTTTATTCTACGTGCTTAGGTGTTTTTCCTGTTTACACGTATATGTACCATGTGCATGCCTGGTGCCTGCAGAGTCAGAAAGCATCACAAAACCTGAAGCTTGGGTTATAGATGGTTGTGAGCTTCCACATGGGTGCTGGGATTTGAACCTGGGTCCTTTGCAAAAGCAGCAAGCGCACTTAACTACTGAGCCACTTCTCCTGCTCTTAATTTTTGTTTTCTTAATGACAGCCACTCTGGCTGGGGTGAGATGGAATCTCAACTCGATTTGTATTTGTTTTCTTTGGTGAGTATCTTAAACATTTTTTTTCATGTATTAATTGGCCATTTGTACTTCTTCACTTGAGAACTCCTGAATTTGTTTCCATATTAATTGAATTATTTTGTGTGTTTAGTTATTTCAGTTCTTTAATCAGGAGATTAATTGGAAAAGATGGAGGAGTAGCTGACAGAGGCTCCTCTGCACTGTGGACGGCTCACCACTCTGCTAACTGTTTCTTCTACTGTGTAACTTCCTCTAATTGGTCAGCTGTGGCTATTAGGTGTCCTGTCCCTCAGTTTCAGATTTCCAGGTCTTCCTCTGGTCTGTCTTCTCCAAGTTGCTCCCCTGCACTTGTTTGTACCACGCCAGGCTTTGAGAGACACCTTAAAGCCAATGTGCAGACAGTGGTTTCCTTACTATAGAAAGCGACATTTTACCTCCCATCCTCCACCCAAGCCCTGTGCAGGTAATTCTTCATCCACTCTGCCTCCAGGGAGCTTCTAAGACCCAGGATCTTTGTTTTTAGTGAATATTTCAAACAAATTGTGACCTTTGTTGCAAAATCATTTTCAAGGAATGCTACAGAAATATATGATCATACACATGTGAAAGAGGTACAAACACTTCAAAAAGCCTCAACACAAGATCATGTCTACCCAGACTGCCAAACCTGTTATGAGCCAGCCATGATCATGACAGAGAAAACTGCCCATCGAAGCCCACAGAAGAGGAAACTGTGCATCTCAAATGTGTCCTTAGACACTGTTTCCTTAGCTTGATTTACTTGGCTCTTTCTACATCTTAAAATCTAACTACACACGTGAGACCTTCGCCAAACAGCTCATCTGAAGAAAAGATGACTGTGATCACCGTCATCTCAAGCCCATTTCTCATCGTAGCACCAGGAAGAAAGAAAATTTGTTGCAAAAAAATTCACAGTAGAATTATGAACGCAAGAACCTGTCATTATGTGACATTTTCCCCTAACACCCTTCTTGGGTGAGAAAAATAACTGCCAGTAGGTCTTTTAGGTTTTTTTTGTTGTTGTTGGGTTTTTTGTTTTGTTTTGTTTTGTTTTGTTTTAAGATAGAGGGCTGTTGTGTATGTATGCTCTCATCTGAAAAAGAAAACAACTTAAAGTCAACAGAGACTTAAGGCCAGGCATAGTTATTCTTGTCTATAACTCTGGGAGGCTAAGGCAGGAAGGTCAGATACATAGCAGAGCAGTGTCTCAAAGAGACAGGTGTGTGTATGTGTGTACGTGTGTAAGAGTCACTGTGATCAATTCCTAACTGATTTTCACCAACCCCTCTCTGCCCAGATATGAATGTTTTCACCCTCTAGCAACTTCATTCAAAAGCAAAACACACAACAAAACCATGTTAGATGTGCTTCTTCAGCATAATCTAGCTTATGTGTATTTTTTAATATTTCTTGAGCTACATTGTATCTGATCCTTTTGAGACTTCCTCAAATGAAGGCTTCAGGTGGCTGGATCTGCACTGTAGACATGCTACAAAAGTCGAGCCCTATTTCCTCTTCCTCTGAAAACAGGCTGGACTAACAAAGCGCAGACGTCATCGTGCACATGCCAAAGGCGGCCTTTAGGAAGGCAATCACACTCCCTTCATCTTTCTAAGCTAAGCTGAGCACCATATGAAGAAGTTCTACTGTCTTTGCACCTGTCAGACCTCATCTTCATGTGGTAGACACTGGTTAACATGCAAACACCACTGATCAAAGAGCAAAGAACACTACACACATGCCAGCCACACATGTGGCTGTGAACACTGTCAGCCATAAATGGGACGTGTGCACTACACCTACCCAAAGATTCAAGGATCACAGTGGAGGAGGGAGCAGGAGGAGGGAGGAGCAGAAAGGCTGTCTTAACCAGAGGCTGGGGAGGACGGACTAAAGGAGAAGAGTCTTCAGGACATGACAGGATCAGTGCCCTCATGAACCACACAAGACCAAACCAGTTGGCATTCTAGCATGGAGGGAGGAGGGGCTCACAGCTCCATCTCTAGCTGAAGAGCCCTGACAGTTGATTGTTGCTGAGGCCCTGGGTCAATCAGCTTTCTTTAGGGGTGTAAGTCCTGGTTGGGTGATCATGCTCCAGTGAATGGATCCATATCCATGCAGATTCAAGCAGCCCAAACTGGACTCCAGCGGAACTCAGTGGTTATATGGGTTATATGGGCATGAAGCTGGGGTGGGATGGGGGCTGAATGTAGGAAGATTTAGGGCCAGAAGCAAGGGTGAATATGGTTAAAATACATTGTATACATGTAATCAAAATACATTGTATACATGTAACAAAATTCTCAGAAAATGCTTCTAAAAATTCTACTACTTTGAGACTACTTACTGAGAAACAGTATCAGATGGCCATCGAGAAGGGCCATGTTATACAGAGAAAAATGTCCCACTATCCCAAGGCACATATATCACATGAGTGAGGAGGCCATTTTAGATGCAGCCACCCCTAGGTAACAACTAAAGTGGAGGAGCCACTGAGTTGAGCCTTGATGAGATTCAGAACTGTGAGAAATAATCTATCATTGCTTTAGTTACACACTTTGGTTGGTTTGTTACTTGTCGTGGCTGTAGACCCAGGTGCAGCTCTACCACAGAGTGGTGAAATGCTGAGCTGGCCATACAGAGCATGAAGGACCTGGTTTCCACGATCACCTTCTACTCAGTCAGCACCCTAAAGATATCAAGTGAAACAGATAAGAAATAAATATCAGCCAGATCCCGAAGGTAAACTGGGATGAAAAACATTCTACCAATCACTTAAAAACTCAGCATAATTACCTATCTATTCAAACTTTGTCTGAGTTCCAGCTTTCCTCCAGACATGGATCTAATGGCTAAATATGCAACATTTAATAAAACATATCTGCCACTCTTACTGAGCATATACAGTTTGATGGAGGAGGAGGAAATAAGTTTATAGTATAATTAGTACTCCATTTAGAAGGGCACTCAGAGAAGATCGCCGAATTCCAGGATGACATAAGAAAAGAACGGAGGGTCTAAATCCAACTGAAGATGATGCTATAAAACAAAGTATATCTAGGGAAAGATGCTGGAACTGTGAAGAATGAGTTCAAATTGTACTCAGAACAAACTTCACCCTGGTGATGGAGACAGAGCAAAACCAGGTAAGACTAGCTTTGTTAAAAAGTTAGGGCTGGATTGGTAGAGTGCTCATCTATGTCATCAGTTACAAAGCCCTGGGTTTGCTCCTGCACCGCATAATCTGGGCCTGGTGGACAATGCCTATAGTCCCAGAACTTGGAAGGTGGAGGAAGAGGGAGTCAAAATTCAAGTCACTTCAAATGCATAACAAGCTCTACAAGCCTGGGATACATGAGATTATGTTTTGCTTTTGTTTTTAAAGGCCTAGAATGAACATATTTGCTGTGTCAAAAACTGTCTTCGAACTCCAACTGACTTCCAATTAAACACTAAAACCCTACCACTTCAATCAATTGGGTCACAGAAAGAACAGAGCCTGCACAGTAAGAGTATCAGGTTAAAGCCCCTGGGGGTCTGGTGACTTGTCATCAGTGGAGCAGGCACCATTAGTGCCACAAGCTCTCCAGTCCTCACTGTCTTCACTGAAGTCCAGCCACGGCAATCCTCTTATTTATAACATGCTTCTCACTTCAACCTTCATGTGTGTGTGGGGGGGGGGTTTGAGGGTGAGGGGGAGGGGAAGATGCAAAGCCATCAACAACAACACTTAGACGTTTTATTGTACTTTCCAATGTACTTTAATAAAGAGTATTTTGCTTTTCTTGTGGAGTCATCAAATGAGTCTGACCAACTCTGGCCACATTGGTAAAAATCTAGTCTACAGACCTGAAAAGCTGATATTTGACCCTATATACTGTTGATCTTAAAACAACGTCAGTCGCTGAGACATGTTTTCACAGCTGATTCCATTATCCACTCTCCTGCAGGAACATGCCTTTTCCTCTGAGGCCAAGAGACATCTCTTCTTACTTGTAAATGTTTGAAGAATGAATGGATAAAAAGAGTCAATGGATAGCAAAGGGAAACTGCCAATCACCATCCATTACTTGCATATATGGCTTTTCCTATTAAGGTAAAAGCTCTCTGATCCATTACAGAAATTGTCAAGGGATGTCTATAGCACAAGCAAACGCTCTATTTTAACCTCTTTATAGATTTTGTGTATGAAAAGTCACATTCTGACCATACCTACTCTATGCCAAACAATTAACATTACATCTCTATAGTTTCATTTATTAGGCTTATAAAAAGCCCAAGTCTGTCTCCTAAGAGTTACACTCAGTTAGCAGCTAGGCCCTCTAACAATGGGGGAGTTTCTTTCTAGTTCTGTAGTGATTCTCAGGGTTATGTGGAGAGCTTTTACCACACAGCGAGGCTGGCCTGGAATTCATAACACTCCACATGGTGTCCCTTAGCTCAAGATCTTCTTTGCTTCAGCCTCTGAGTGCTGCTAAGACTAAAGGTGTACACAACCATGCAGAGTTTGGAGCTTTATTTCTATCTGTTACGACTCTTATTCCAGCTAAAGGCTGGGCTGTGTCCTATTTCTAAAAATCAACATCAAAAATGGCAAACAATTGCAGACTCGCTGATTATTTTTCCCTCCTCATTGCTTGGGAAACATTATGCAAATTACCTAATCTCTCACAGTTTATTTTCCTCATCTATAGCAAAGAAGACAATCACTACTCCTCCTCTGGGGAATCCAAGAAGTTAAAAGGAATGCCCAACATGGCTATACAATATTATGGTAGTTTATAAAGTAGTCTAATGCAAATGGCCAGCCCCACTCTTTTTATGTTTAGAAATAAATTACAGTTATCCTTCAGTGGCTTTGAGGGACCGGTTCAGGACCTCTGTATCTAAGATACCCAGAGATACCCAGGTCCCTTATCCTGTGTAATTATCAACTGTCTCTCATTATTTCTAACACTTCCTCCAACACAAGGAGGTCTGAAGAGCGGCACGATGCCCTGTTTAGAGAACAACAAGCTCACACACCCTTCTTTTCTCTAACTATTTTCAGCCTGATTTTTTAAGCCATAGACGGAGAGTCTAGGGAAAATGGAGACCCAATTATATCTCTGTCCTACTGAGGAAGCTTTTAATATGAAAGGGGAGAGGGAAGTTTTTCATACTATGGAGTGTGGTTGGCATCTGAAGATAAAAGCAAAGTATAGTTAGCATCTCCAATAACCATTCAGATGGAAACCTCTAAGTTCAAAATGCAATTTAGAAGAAAAACGTCCCAGCTACTGTAAGAAGTAGCTTTTGTATAGTTCCTTAGGTTAAATACTGGCAGCCTTTGACAGGAGGAAATCCTTGGTTACCTTGTCCAGGGACAGACAAGAATCTCCTGAGGAATCCCACAGAACCACTGCAGTAGCTGAAACAGAAGAGAGGGCGGCACATGTCCTCTCGTTTCTATGGAATGAAGGGGAACCATGCAGCACGGTCCCCAGACCCTAACAAGAAGAGTCAAACATACAGCTATTTCCCAGTCTGGCCTGAAACTTAAAAACTCAAGTAGATTATTTTTACTTTAAGAGCTTATCTGTTGACTGAAATATTCCCTCCAAACACTCTGACACCCCTGAGCTACAAGGTCAGCATTGGAAACTTCTGGGCTGTTTGGGCCAGCTGGGGGACACAGAGGCAGAAGGTGTCTTACAGGGCAATGCCCACTCTTACCAGCCCAGGACCTGCGGCACTCCTGTCTTCTGAGCTTAAACTCAGCTCCCCATTTTTAAACTAAACTAAGACCAGACCCCAAAGGGATGAAGAAGAGGTCTATCTTACATACATGACCTTGAACCCCTTACCCCGCACCCAGCCAAGAGGCTCAAATTTCCAAGGAGGAGAAACATGAAGCCAGTCATTTCATTAATCTTCATGTTGGAGAAACTGAGAAGGGACACTGGGGAGGCTTTGAATGGAGAGCCAGGGGAAGCCCTGGCGGTTTGCCTTTCCTAGGCTAGTTGTGTAATCATGGGGAAAGCCTGAACCCCCACATCCCAAACGGGCCATCTAGAACCTCCAGTTTCCTCAGTGGCTCAGAAATTCCACCATTCTGTGAACAGGGAATGCTAAGCCCCACTCCTTCCCAAGCTGTCCTAGCAACTGATCCATGAGAAATCAGACAGGAAAAAGAAAAACAGGAGATGAACATCGACTTTGTTTGACTTATACTACCCAAGTTACTTTTCACCACACAGATTTAGATAAATACTACTTCCACAGGCACACAGTTGTATCATCTTGATTTTTCCACAAATCAAGGCTGATTTATTTACTAATCACTTCATGATGGCCTTTGACTATTTAAAAATACTCTTGATTCCTAGTGGGAAGTATGCATATCCACTGGGCACTTAAATCATGTTTTTTACGATTTTAATTAAAAGCCTGAAACAAAAGGCCCACCCTTCCCCCAGGGACCCTGAGAACAATGAACTAAAGCAGAGATCCCGGAGAAGGGGGTAGGCTGTAACCTGAGCCAGCTGCAGGGATACTGACCAAGTATTTGTCTCTTCTGGTCCAGGAACAGAAAACTGGGAGTGGCCTCTCCCAGACAGAAAAACAGACACCAAGGACAGACAGGCTGCTTTCCCAGTGGAAGGTTGATGGACACCAAGCAGACAGCCCTGGGTGGGGTGGCCTTGCCTCAACCACCACTGAGACACTGGGTCAGAGAGCAGCAGCAAGCTCTTCTCTAGGAGGCAAGCTCTTATGTAACCTAGACCGGCTTCAGACTCACTAGGTAGACAAGGCTAGCCTTGAACTCTAGTTCCTTATGTCTCCACTCCCAAGGGCAGGGATTATAGGAATGTGACACCACACCCAAAAACTGTGACCATCTTTGCAGAGTCCCTAGCATCTGTATAAAGCATTCCGGGCTTGTCTCATTTTGGCTTTATTTATAGAATTGTCCTTCAAACCTCTGCACACTTGAGGCAGAGGAATGGTGCTTCAGTCTGCACTGAGAAGGTCAACCCCTGCTAGGTGCAAGAGAGAAGAAACAGGAGCACAAAGCAGGCCACCCAAAAGACATTGGCCCAGCCCCCATTGCCTTCCTTCTCACACAAAAAGCCCTGGCTTGATTTTTTAATTATTAATATTTTCAGCCAGCCCAAAGGAATGCAGCACCCACATCAATGTTTTAAGGCTATCTCCAGTTTCAACCTACTGTCTATTACCAGGATGGTTCCCAACTGCCCCACCAACCCCCCCCAGGCCTGAGACCAACTGCACTGTTGTGTCTACAGCACTCTCTACCTTTGACGTCTGCTGGAAAGGCCGCGTGGCTGGATCACTCTGTGCATTAGCCGTTTTTTTTTTTTTTTGGGGGGGGGATGCAGTGCAACACTGAAACCGCAGCAGCAGAGGACTCTGGGAACAGTGCTGTAGTCGACAGACTGTGCCAGGGTATGACGCCCTTCCAAGGATCTGGAGGAGGCATTAGTTCAGAGCAGGGAGTTGCTTATGAGAGGCTCCAGCAACAAGCTAGACTAGAAACTCAACTCCTGTGAGGCAGTCCCACTCCACACCTCAAAGCTCCAGTACCCGCCATTAACTCCTGTTTTCTGTTCATTTCTGACAATGCCATTTGCAGAGAAGCCACCCCTCAACATACACGCATGCGCACACCACGCAAGCAAGCACGCACGTTCACGCACATGTCCCCGGTCTCCATGTTCAATTCGCCTGTAATTAAGGAAACGAACAAACTTGGGACAAGAAAAGGGCCTGAAGAATTCCATTTAGTTTCTGGGGAAAGTTTAATTTAAATTCTCAAGAGGGACTGGAGAGATGACCAATTGGTTAAGAACTCATAGGCTCTTTCCAGAGTTCAATTCCCAGCAACCTTTAACTGAAAGATTAATAACAACTGTCACTCTAGCCCCAGGGACCCAACCTGTCTTCTGGCCTCAGACAAGTGCATCTGCATGCATAAACAATTAACAAAACAATAAAATCATATTAAAAACAAAAACAAAGAAAAATCCCCCGGGCTGAGCCGGCTCAGAGGTTACAATTCTCTTCCAGCAGAATTCCCATTCAGTCACCAACATTCCTGTCTTGTGGCTCACAACCACCTACCTGCGGCTTGAGGGAATTCTACACTTCTTATCCTCCGCTGGTACCTGCACTCACATGCACAAACACATACACAAACATACTGCATCAAGAATTTAAAAATAATTCTACAACACCAAGAAATCTGCAACAACAATAAAAGCCATCCAAAGACAGAGCTACAGCACTAGAGAGGATAAGCCAGATAAAATTCATTCTCAGGACTCAGCCTGCTGTCACCTTCCAGTGACATCTGGGGAATGGAGCAGTGGGGGTGGTGTGTCTCCCCCTAGCTACTCAGGACCCTAGAGTTTCCACAATTGAGCCCGTCTGTTCATTCAGCAGTGGACAGAGGTAAGAGTGAAGAGAAGATGGCTCCTACCGTACATCTCTCCTGTCTTTTAGTTTGGGTTTATGGAGCTAAGATCAACCCCGGGGGGCCTCTCACATGCTAGGCCAGCAGCTCTAGCTATAACACACCCCAGCCTGGGTCCTTACAGCACATCCTGTCCTTCGGTGTCTGTTCCTCCTCCATCCTAAGCACAGTGCTCACCAATGCTCCGGTTGCTTGTAGTGATAGTCGTCATATTTCTAGAATGGGGTCTCACGGGGTGTGGCTTATATGATGACAAGCATGCTTTAAACCTCCTGCTGCTTATGAGCACCAAGATACACTCATTTTCCTCTCCTTGGTTTTCAGCAGTGTGAGATCGGGGATTCTGCTCTGTATGTGCAGCCCTGCGTACCAGGCAGCACTGAGCTCCTCGCACAGGCTTCGGTATTAAGTTAAACATATGCGCTCTCAACCCAGCTGCACAGCCAGCTTCTCGAGACTGTTTTCTTTTCCCAAGGGTAGATGGGAAATGAGATTGGGAACTTCCAGGCCTTTGTAAGTCCTGGCATTCAGCTTCCTCTCCAGGTTATTGGTTTGTAGATCATTGTGGGCTGTGTGTAAGTAAAAGAGGAAAAGAACAAGGGGGGTGGAGATAGAAATCAGGATGTTACCGACAGAGAATGGAGCAGCCATACTTCCTAGACAAGCCTTGTCCTGACTCTGAATACCTAGGACTGCCCATCTTTCCATCCTCGCTGGCACCTTAAATTCTCTTGCATTCTTGGTTATATGGCAAGTTTGAGGCCAGTCTGGAATACTTGAGACCTTTGTATCAAACAAACAAAATACCACCACCACCCCCAAAGAAGATACAAAATGAAACAAAATGTACCATAAAAGCCTTATCTCACACACTAATATCCCACAATGAATACTCCTTGTTTTGGAATGTAAAGTAACATCCCACATGCATGACACCCTGACGCTGCACGCAGTTCTGTGACTGACCACTGCACCCCCACGTTTAGCTAGAAATCCTATAACCACAACTCTTTTAAAGAATGTGGTATGCCTGGGTGTGGCGATACAGGCTCATAAGCAGCTCCTTCCCCACAAGTAAACACTGTGATGTTTTCTTGCCTTTTCCATTCATCTGTGGACAGACATCCTCTTCCTGTGACTCACGGGCTATGGGGCATCTTGTATAAGTCATCTTTGTATTTCTGTACTCAGGTCTTTCAGGTACATCCTCATAAGCGGAGTAAACACACCCTTTTCTTTTCCATGTATCCATGGCTTATATAGGCAATGAACTCTAACTTTTATGAAATGTGAGTGGGACCCACAAACTGCCTCCAAATATCCTTTTCAATATTTACTGCCATTTATGCACCATGACTATATAAAATTATACCTAGGGGCTCAAGGTCAGCTTGCCCACATGGAAACACACAAAGGCAGTGCAACCTCCATGTGTGTGATCATTTGCACATACTTGGCAGATATCCATGTCAAGTTCTAGTACTTTAACAGTTAATGGCTCTTCTCAGTGCGGGCGACCATTGCATTCTTTGCACTGTACTTACTGTTTAACCCCTGTCCTAAGCACGTCATCCCCTTTCTGTACGAGGAAGGATGCTTTTCCCTGACCACGTATGTTTACAAAGCCTCCAGAAACAGGTATCAGGGATGTTTCCACTCTGCCTACCAAAACGGAGACAGGAGGAATCTGTGGCATTGCTAAGTCATTAACTACACTGTAATTAGACAATTGATATCATCACTGAGACTGATCAACAAGGAAGCACGGTGTAAATGTCTCTCCTATGACAAAGTGGCAGTCTGCATGAGGACAGTGCCCAAAGTGGCTGCAATCTGTCACTACTGCCAGGATGTGGGCCCACGCGACATCCCAACTCCTTCAGCTTTGGGACAATTTTCCTACAACAGAAACCAACACTCGGTCATCATTCTCGGCCAGAATGGGGACGGAGAGGCTCTTTGTCCCTTAGAATATCACAGAAATGGTTTTGGGACAGAGAGAGACGCATGGATTTCCTCCAAATTTTAATCTTTTAACTCTACACTGTTTGAATATCTGGGTCCTTTGTCCCTGCGAGAAAAGCTAACACAAGACACTAATGTTAGATTTTATTTTCTTTCTTAAGCAATTTTTTTCATATCTATAAATACAGCTTTTCATTCTTGGTTGTACGACTAGAAAATAAATTTACTCCTTAACACCAAGAGAAACACACACTTCATGGCCTAAGAAGCTTCAGATAACCTTTGGCTTTCTCTGAGGAAACTGTTGGGAAATGTCCAGAAGAACAGGACTGAGAACCTCTGAGCAGACTGCAGTGGTCCTGGTCACTAAGGAGATAGTTTACCTTGCTCCTTAATAACCTCAAGGCTTCCTGTCTGTCACACAGCTGTAGGCTGAAAGACGTCAAGCAGCACCTCAGACAGCAGTGGAGGCAGGAGCTTCCTGAGTGTTCTGCTTGCCCTCCAAGAAAGATACCCAAGTCCTGCTACTGAGACAGACTTCACTGTTCCTGCCTCACTGCCCTTTTCTCTGGAACCTGCAGTTCAGGGCTTCTCATGGCAAGGTCCAAAGGTGTCATCCTACCGGATGCACAACAAACCTCGGCTGCTCCCCAGCAGATTCTAGAATACTTGGTTTAAAAAAACATAAACTAGGCTTGCAGGTTCTCAGTGCTAGATCACTTGCCTAGCATCCCGGGTTAATAAAAAAAAATTTGATTCAAAATCTAAAAAAAAATTTTCTAAGACATAAGAGATACTTGTACCCTCTAAGTCACCCCAGAGTATAATACAACACATACCTATATACATATATAAGCTTATATGTGCATTTGTTTTTAACATGAAAAATTAATCCCCCTAAAAATATGAAGTCATAAGGTACACAATCATACAGCTTTTCTTCTAAACCCACTACCCATCATACATACAGGTAAGTGAAGTACCCATCATACATGTAGTAAGCACCATTACTATATCATACATTAAGTATAAGCTACACTATCCATCATACATGTAGTAACACCAGACTACTTCATACATATATGCAGGTAAGCACACTACCCATCATAATGCTAAATAAGCACACTACCCATCATATTGCAGGTAAGCACACTACCCATCATACATGCTAAATAAGCACACTACCCATCATACTGTAGGTAAGTACACTACCCATTTTATAATGGCAGATGGTAAATACTCTACCCATCATTAACTCTACGTAAGCATGTTGGTCTGACCTCCACCCTCTTTTTCTTACTTTTTATATTAGAGTAGGTCCAGAGTGGCTTTAAAAATCAATCTGTGCCTTGGTTAGGATCTTTGAACATGGGATCCTCCTATCTGATTCCCAAGAAGCATTGATACAGAGGGCCTGTGCCACCAGGACTGGCTCTATTCTGCTTTAAAATCATGAATTCAACATAAAATAGTCATTCAATATGTAGAAAAGTATGTATGATCAAATCTATACCACAAATTTTCCAACTTTCTACAATAATGGCGACTATTGATAACCGGTCACTGACCTGGAAGTCATCGTAAGGGATAGAGAGCATCTCCGCAGACAGTCGTTCAGGATCTGGGTCTCTACTGCACGATACATTTTCATAGTCAAGTGGCTCGATCACTTGGCTTTGCCTGGAAAATGAAGGAAGTCACAGTCACCGAATGCTCCCACCAAAATGCTCCCACCGAAATGCTCTCACTGAAATGCTCCCACTGAAATGCTCCCACTGAATGCTCCACTGAAATGCTCCCACCTGAAATGCTCCCACTGAATGCTCTCACTGAAATGCTCCCAGTGAAGTGCTCCCAGTGAAATGCTCTCACTGAGATGCTCCCACTGAATGCTCCCACTGAAATGCTCCCACGAAATGCTCCCACCAAAATGCTCCCACTGAAATGCTCTCACTGAATGCTCCCACTGAAATGTTTCCCACTGAAATGCTCCCACTGAAATGTTCTTAGGTGCATGGACTTTGTTTGTGTGAGACAGTCTCACACTGTAACTCCAGGCAGGCCTCAATGCCACATGTGGCCCTGAGCCCTGGATGGCTTCTTAGCAGTTATCATGTCTAACCTGAGAAAAGTACCTTAAGTGAGAGAATTTTATGCATCTAGACTATAATATTTCCCAACTTTTCACTCTTAAAGAAACAGAATGAAAGAAAAAAATTTTTTTCAGAGGGAAAGAGAGAGCTGTCATGGTACCCTGTCCAGCCAGAGTGATGCTAATTCAGCTATTTAAGCAACAGAGAGACCTGCACTATGGTAGGATTTTCAGCCGTCTCTAATATGAAGATAGTGCCATCCTATGAGCTGGAGTTGCAGACTTTAGAAAGAGAATGGAGGCTGAGTGATTAATTCATATCCCAGGGCTTCCAGACTATAGGCTCAAGGTGACCAGCTGCTTCATGTTCCTGTCACCATGTCAGATTGCCTTACCCTCTATACGCTTGGCTTCTCACAGAACCTGGGTCTGCTGCTATAAGGGCCATACACACCACTCAGATGTCAATCACACTGAAGGTCAGACGGTGGTAAGGGGAGACAGGAAGCACAGTCGTCAGGGACTGCTGTTGGGTCAGCTGAGTTAATGCACATCAAAGGCAGAGCCTGGCAGACCACAGCCCACACTAAATGTACCTTGTTATAAATACACTTCCGTCACTGCATGCAGGCATGTCCTTTCTCCCTTTTAGTGAATGCTTCAGACATACTACTACCAGTATGCTCACAGATAATTCCCTCCACTGCCTATGAACATGTGAAACAACCAGCCAGCATGGCAGGAACATGCAGAAAGACAGAAAGACAAAAGGCCTAAGAGAGAGAAAACCAATAATAGAGATGACACTGCTATCCAGGGCTGAGCCCGAAGCTAATATAAAGAGACGCTCACATTATCAACTGAACTGAGTACTGATGTAGTTCGTGTCAGGGAGGACTGAGAACACACGTGGGTGCGGGCAAGGGAGGGGAGCAGGGCGCTCAGAGAGCCTCTTCTGTTAGAGGAACTCCACAAAGGCAGCAGGGTGTCATTCAGAAGAAGAGTGAGTGGTTTGCTATGTGTCATTTACCCAGGCAAGATTGAGATAAATACTGCTAGGGTCAGGCAGGCCCTCTGTCTACAAACGGTTTCCTCACCAAGGATAAAAAAATAAGTATGGTGTTCAAGTAGTCTCATAGGAATGGCCTGACTCAAGGGCCGTGGATAGCCTGGAAATGGGTCAGAAAGGCCTGGAAAAAGGGCTTCTCATCTCATGGACCATGTGAACACAGGTTAGCCATGGACAGGGAAATCATAGCTTTTCTGAGGTACTGAACACAGTAGCTGCCAATGCAAAAACATTCCCTACTGTGCTCATGGATTCGAGGAGAGTGGCGCCTCTGTACCCTGCGCTAAGTGATCTTCGGGGCCTTCTGTACCCCTCCCTCCCACAGCACAGCCTGCTTGGACCAGAGGCCCATATTCATGGAAACTGGAATTCCAGACGGAAAGATAATCAAACCAGGAAGTCTTCACGGTACCAGGAAAACGGGATGCCTCTGGAAGCCAGCCGACCTGGAGAGTGATCACCCACAAAACAGTTCAATTATGGCCCAACACGAGGTCTGCAGGGCTAAGGGAAGAGCAAGTCTCAACAACGAACAGAGTGATCCCACTGTGTTCTTCCCTCAGCCTCTAGAACTTCCTGTGAACTTTCTAAACATTTCTTCTGTCTCACTTACTGAATGAGAACACATGAGATCCTTGATGCCACTTCTTACAATAGCAGACAGAGGAAGCGGCAACTCTTGGTAGGTTCTATCTGAGAAATGAGAGGCTCATCACTCCTGCTCATGAAGAATGTAGGACTTTCCTTGATTTCTCTTCATGGGGACGAAAGCTATTAAACAGCTGAGATGAGGACTCATGAAACCCCAGTCTGTTTTCCAAGACATCTGCTGGAGACGGGGACAGGGCAGGCTGTGCTTCTGAACCAGGTGCTAACAAGCCTCAGGAACCCCCCTACGCAGTCTGTCCACATACACCAGGACTGCCTATCGACCGCTACCTCCAACTTCCTGAAGTTGTTGGATCTGAGAACTCCTTGTTTCCTACCATTAGGGTGAGCATCAGAGAACGGGCAGGCTCCCTTTCTAGTGTGCACACACTATTTCAAGGTGTATCCCTACTCTCTGCAGGTATTTACTTAACCTGCCCATGTGCATCATGCCAAGCCTTTGGGACATGGAGGTAACGAGGATACAGCCTCTGCCCAGAAGAGCTCACAGCCAGAGAGACGCGATACAAAGAGGAGCTGAATGAGTAACATGGTAGAGATCTGGGATGGGGCTTCTGACCCTACAGAAAACCAGACCTGTTCCATGGAGGTTACTGATCTCGCTGAAAGCTAAGGCATCTGTTCCTGAGGAAGCTTCTGGAATACAATGAGTCAGCTGAGCTTAAGGGTGGACTCCAGGGTACATGGCGCATAGGTGCAGATGAATTTGGGGCAATCTAAAGCTTAGAAAATTAGAGTGGAATGTGGTTATGAATACAGGTTGGTTGAACCCTAGCCCAGCACCACGCAGCCCAGGCAGGGAACAAGCCTGAGATGACCCAAGCCTGGTGCTATATGGCTGACGCAGGGCACTGCACTCAGGGACGACCCCAGACACCCAGAGGCCCCCAGTGCCACTATGAGCAAGTAAATGGTAGATAAATGGAAGCGAAAAAGAAACAGAAGGATGTGAGCACAATGAAGAGAGGTAGATCTGGAGACTCGAAGGTAGTGAGGAACAGCCTGATGTGAGTAGCTGGTGATGCCACCTAAGGCCATGGGGAGGTCCTGGCTTGTGCTGCCCCTGAGATCCATATCTGGATCTCTGGCCCTGAAGCAGCAGGGATCTGTTACTATCAAAGGCCAAGAAGATGTCCCTGGTCTGGGCTGCCAGCTAAGGCCATGGTGATGACTAAGGGCTATGCAGAGCTGGAACCACCCCTCTCCTGAGCATCCCGAGAGAGCTGGTCCCTAGATGACGTGAGAACAGGAAAGGTGGCCCTGCCCCTTGACAGCTATAGTACTCAGAAGAACCAGACCTGCACCTCACCCAGGAAGCATAGTGAGCTGCCCTGGTTTCAGGAGTTTCAGGTGAACTGGCCCTGAGGGTATGAGTGTGGGAGAGCTGGCCCTGCCACTCCTCTGACAAAGTAGCATGCATAAGGCAGAGATGCCTCCCCCTCAACAGAAGAGCTGGCCCCCAACGTCATGTGAGCTAGAGAGCAGGAGAGCTGGTCCTGCCCCTCACAGGCTGGAACACTTGGCAGAGTGGGCCCTGTACTTTATCTGGGCAACACAGTAAAGCTGGCCCTGCTGGGTGAGAGCGTAGGTAAGCCAGCCCTGAAGGCATGAAAGCAGGAGAGCTTACTCTGCCCCTTCTCACTGTGGCATTAGGTAAGCTAGCTAGGGCAGTGCTGAAGAGTTAGCCCTGGTGGTATGGGGTGGGAGAGATGCAGCTGACCCAGAGCTCTGAGCTGGCCCATCACAGCATCAATCCCATCTATGAACTGTTGGAGCTTGTGAAGGGACCGGTCCTACAGACAGACCCAAAGCTGCAGGATCTCCATGACACACGGCAACAACAGGATACCCAAGAGGAGTCCCAGTGAGGATCCAGTGTTGATAGTGTAGCAAAGCCAGAGGCCTGAAACAGACCAATGACTCACTGCGATGAACATTTAAAGACGTGTGGACAAAAGGGCATACTGTGGGACAGACACCCTGTGATACGGTACAGCTTCCACAATGAGATTTTTTTCTTTTTGAGAGATGAGTGAGATTGGGGTGCATGATATAAAACCCTCAAAGAATCAATGAAAAGTTAACAAAACAAAACCAACAAGCTGGTGAACATGAACTGCTGGTGCCCCAGCCCCAAGCCCCAAGAGGAAGCTAACAATTCAGCTCCACCAACTTTACAACAGGTTCTCCTTGGGTTTAAAGAGTACAAGAAGCAACCAGTTGCTCAAAACAGTGGACTGTGGGGTGGGGTGGAGAGATGGGGGGGGGGCGGGGCTGTGTTGCAGGAGACCTGGAGGACACCAGTGCACAGACAGTCCAGCTTACTGGGACTTCAATGTGAGGGAGAAAACATCCAAGGACTTCCTGAAAAGCCTGAGGCAGACAGTGAAACTGTGAACTGTGGCTTAAGGGACAAGAGATGCCTAACAGGGTGAGCCAGCTTCCTCTGAATGGGTGGGAGGCACTGGAATCCAAAGAAATGTCTCCTACTGAGGAGTCCTTGCTTGGCTTTGTTCTCAGTCTCCTCTCTCAAGATACAGGCCAGGGACTGTTCAAACCTGGGATGCTCACCTCCAGTCTATAAATGTAAGGCAAAAGGAGGCCTAGGAGAAGATGGATTGCAAGAGGCCATGGGCAGGAAAAGCACAGGAACCACACACACACACACACACACACACACACCCCTTCCGGCAGGGGATACTGACCTCCCATTGTCGAATGAGTGACATGTTCCTTTGACCACTGCCCGTGACATTAAGACGAGAAACTACCAGCATGCCAACACACTTGAGGCAGAGGCTGAGTTTCAGGCTAGCCTGGGCTACACAGTGAGACCTTGACTTAAAACAAAACCAGAAACCCTCTGAGATCACAATAAACGTGGCACAGTCCCATTACCATTCAGTAGCTCAGAGTCTTCTCTAGTGTGCTCATTAGCATGTGTAAGATGGGAAATTAAAGTAGGGGTTGTGTGTGTGGTGTGTACGCATGTGCTAGTATCTTTGGAGTCCAGATGCCCTAGATCTAGAGTTACAGGTGGTTGGGAGCATGGGTGTTGGAGACTCAACTCAGGTCCTGTGTAGTAGCAATCTCTCAGTCACTGACCCATGTCTCAAGCCCCTTGAAGTACTCTGATGTAAAAAAGTTTGGAAACTTTCATAATATATAGCTGTGGTGTTTGGATGAGAATGTCCTCATGGACTGAGATGTTTGACACTTGGCTCCTGTTTGGTGGCGTTTTGAATAGGTTGAGGAAGTTATCTTGCAGCAGGAAGTATGTCACTGGGGTGGCTTTGAGGTTCCAAAGCCTGGAGCCATTTGCAGTGAGCTCTCTCTGCTTCCTGCTTGTACTTCAGGATGTCAGCTCCCAGCTCCCAGCTCCAGTGGCCATGTCTCCACTTTACCATCATGGACTCCTTAAAGTCCCAATAACCTTTCTTTTATAAGTTGCCTCAGTCATGGTGCCTCATTGTAGCAGTGGAAAAGTGATTACCACTGTGTACCACAAGCTTGTGCAAGCATCTGGATTTGAGGACCATCCATTGTAGCCCTCCTGTTAGAGATGTGTTCAGGAGAAAGAATGGACCATCCTGAGTCCCTCAGAGGGGTCTCCAGTCCCAGCTCAGGTTCTCTCCTCAGCTCCCACCGAGGCACTGTTCGTTTTAATTTCTACACTGTGATAAACATGGGAGGCAAATGAGAGCTTACCTAATGTAGATTTTAAAATTAAAGCACAGCCCATGAGGATTTGAAGACTGTAGCCCAGCACACAGGAGCACTGAACCTCACTCGTGCCGTGTTACCTGCAAAGCTGACTACACCAGCAGGGCCACACTTGTTCTGGCTTTCTGCTAGAAAACCAAGAACATGTCTAATCTCTGCTGCAGGGGACACTTCCAAAAACACTCATATTATAGAACTTGTCACTGAATGGTGATTTTATTGATGGAGTATGTCCATATAAGAAACACTGGCTGTTTAAAACCAATATGATAACAGATGAACAGCAGAAGTTTTAATGATGCTTTTATAAGAAACCACGGCTTTGCCGGGCAGTGGTGGCGCACGCCTTTAGTCCCAGCACTTGGGAGGCAGAGGCAGGGGATTTCTGAGTTCGAGGCCAGCCTGGTCTCCAGAGTGAGTTCCAGGACAGCCAGGGCTACACAGAGAAACCCTGTCTCGAAAAAAACAAAAAAAAAAAAAAAAGAAAAAAAAGAAAGAAACAACCACAGCTTTCCAAAATTACTCATCCACTCCTTAAATGAACAGAACTAAAGAAATTCGTGTGATCAGCATCATCTGGAGAATGGACAGAGAGATCTGGGCTATAGCTGAAGTCAATACCAATCACCTCAAACCCATGTGACCACTCCGTTGACCGCTGTGCTCAGTGGGGACGCTACTGAGAATATTAATGAAGAGAAGAAGACAAGACAGGAATTTAGGGAGCTTACTCCCTGCCCCATGCCCCGGAGTCACATGAGGAAAGAGTGCTGGGCTTGTTCCCCAGCAAACAGAGTTTCAGGCACTGCCCTTCCCTGACCCCTCTGTACTGAGGTGAGGGAAGCCCTGTGTAACCCAGCATGCTCTGCTTCTGCCTGTTTTCTATAGGTGAGAAGTGCTAAGTGATTCCACAATAGATCTAGACTATAGATTCTTTCACACAGTCTGTATTTTTCTTTCCTTAACATCATAGCCTCAAAATTATTAATTCTGAGAAAAATGAGGTCACAAAAAAGCTCTAAAAGCCCGATCTGCTCTGATTTCCTGACAACTTACCCTAAGGTATCCAGGCTAAAGGTAAATATCCAGGGATATTCTGGCTCACAAACAAGTTCCTGCAGGTTTATAGGCAAAAGACAGCACAGAGACCAGCTGTGGTAGAGCAGGTATTGTTGGGAGCCAGAACTTAAATTCCAGTCCCCAAAATATCAAGTAGTATTGAAGATGGTATGTGTGGATTCATCTTAGCAGTCTAGGGAGCTCAAAGCTCAGCCCCAGGCATCCAGCATCCACATCTGGAAGTCACATCTGGAAATGCAAGCTCACCCAGCCCCACTGAATCAGCAGCTCTGGGGTGGCCCAGCACTGGCTCAGCAAACCCTCCAGATGATTCTGATGCCACCAATTGGCAAGAACTCTACTAGGTCATCGGCTCTGGAGATATTTCGTATTAGAAAATGCTTTTCAAGAATCCCTAGCCCCACTGCCTACCGCCTCCCTCGTGGTCTTAGGAAAGGAAACTTAATTCACCCTTAAGTGTCCTCTGGGGACAGAGGCATGACTCGGCAGCTAACGTACAACCTGCACACAAGGCCCCCGGACCCACATGAAGAAATGGTCATTGCAAGTTGTCATCTGACCTCCACAGACATGCAGTGGTGAGTGCACGCACACGCACACAGAATTAAATGTGATAAAAATGTATAAATAAATAAATATCCCTATCTACAAATTGACCATTTCTATTCTTGTTATCGTGTAGCTATTGAAGAGTTTCAATCCATGACACTTTGCACAGAGCAGTGGCCCATCACAACCGGTTACATGTGATCCAGGTAAGTTCTCCGCCAGTGAAAGGAGCCAATTCACCAGATTAGAATATTATATTAAAGGCAGGTTTATTGGGAAGCTGTTCTTGAATGGGCTAGTTCACTGACCCCAAGGAAGGAGGCCAGGGAAATGGCCATGGGAGAAAGGGGAGGGAGAGAAAGGGCTCATGCAGAGAACAAGGGAGAGGAGGGAGGGAGGAGGAGGGAGGGGAGGGAGGGAGGGAGAGGGAGGGAGGGAGGAGCCCCAGTCAGTACAGCATCCAGTCAGTCAGCCAGCACAGCGGCTTCAGTACAATCTTACCCTTCAGCTGGTATATCTTTTCCCAGGCTACATACATCCAACAAGCTCAAGGTAGTGAGACGATTTAAGGAAGGTCCCACAGATGGTAACCCCAAGGTGTCCGCCCCCCTCACAGAAGCATGAACCCAATGCCTCACACCTCTGCACTAGGCCATATCCTCCTGCACAAATGCAGGGCCTTTCTGCTCAGAGCTGAGCACTGCTGAGCTAACCCTGTGCCCCTGAGGCTTGACAGTCTCACTCCGCAGAGAGAAAGCACATGCTTGTGAATATTAATAATCTTACTCTGAAGTGCACACTCAGGTGTGGGGATACACACAGATGATACCAGGTATGAGATCTCACTTGCGTGCAAGTGATAGGCAGTGAACTTTGCAAGGAACACCTCGATTTACACTAACATCATTTGGTTTCATCCTACAAATTCACAGATACATTGTTACCTCATCCAGCGACTCACCCTGTTCCACAACACATTCCTATTTGGAGACTAAACGTGTAAATTTATGGACAAGTAATAATTAGTGGTATTCAGTAATGTGGCTACTAGCTACATGTGACTGCTGATTATTTAAAATGTAGCAATTCTGGGGCTGCAGAGATGGCTAGTCAGAAGAGTGTTCGCCTTGCAACATGAAAAGAAGCAGAGATGGCACCACATCTATAATCCCAGGCCCAGAGGATGGAGGCAGGAGGTCCTTAGGGCTTTGCTGGCCAGTCAGTCTGACCTACCAGTAAGCTCCAGACCAATAAGGGTCCAGGGACACACACAGTGACTGTTGTGAGTGAACTCACATGAGCTAAATGTTAATGTCAGTCTGACAAAAGAAAATATAACTACTTTGATAGTATTATAAAGACTAGTAGTAATATTTTAGAAATTCTTGGCTAAAATATCAATGACATCTGTTTCATGCTACCTTATTCTGGCTATCAGGAAGTCTAAAGTATGTATTTTAATTACATATTATTTCTGTTATTTTTAACGTTTGATGTCAAAAAAGAAAACGTTTACTTTCTGAAACTCTATTTTGTTTTTTAAAATCCACTACAGTAGAGACAGAGTGGTCAAAGCTGGCCCCGTGAGGTAGAGAAGGAGGAGGGAAGAGCCTGGGTCTCTGAGAAGCCCCTGTTTGCACCATTCTGCCCTGGAACAGCCATCTTCATCCTTGTCTTTCCAGTCTCCACGAAGCAACAACTGAATCCAAATAAATGGATGCCAATGTGAGGAGGTCACTCCTAGTGTTCTCTAGCAACATTGTTGTAAGTTTCTGCTGCGCTTCCAGGAAGATACAGGTACAGGTGAGAAAAAAGTAGGAAGAGGCTCTGGGCTACTTTGGGAATCTAAGTTTGCCCATCTGCATCCAAGTCCAGTCATAAACATTAACTAGACTACCAGTTTCAACCCAACTAACCAATGCTAGCCTCGCAGCTGGGGATGCCATCCTGAAGTCCTATGCTTCTTCCGGCTCTTTTTAGCAACACAGCTGGGTGTTGGCAGCTGACCCTCCTAAGGTAGAAGAAAAGGAACAGGAGAGTGGCCCTCAGGCAATGATACCAGAGCCAAGTTCAAAGCCAGTGTCAATGAGTCAAGGCAGCCTTGCTAAGGGAAAGACCATGTGGTGGGTTGAACAGGCAATGCCGAGCCCTGGGAGGGAAGTGCAGCTCCTACCTCCGGGAACTGTTCAGATGGTGTGCAAAGCAAGTGTGCCCCCTCAGCACAGAGCCGGGCCCTGGAAGTCCTTCCCTAGGGAGGAAATTGTCTCCACAGAAATGAGATCTGGACACAGAACTGTGTGAATCAACTCTAATCCAGGAAGCTGACAGGATCCTCATTGTCTTGCTGGTCAGAGGTACGTACACCTGTAAGGAATGAGAGCCCTCCAAACTTCCTCAGCTCAGAACACCTTTCTAGGAAAATTCTGAATTAGCTGTATCAAGTTAGAGGGTATTTCATACTTCTAGAAAAAGTGAATAAAAACTATAATCGAAGACTTAATTTTAGTTCTAAAATTACCTTCACAGGCAGTTTGGAGGCTCAAGAGGGCCTTCCAATATCTCCTATCCACTGTCTCAAATCTGCCTCCCTTCTATGCCTCTTCTCAGTCACTATCCAGCTGAGATTTACCCCATTATCTATATATGGTACCTATGCTGGCTAGTTTTATATCAACTTGACATGAGCTAGAATCATCTATTGAACCTCAATTGAGAAAATTCCCCCACAAAATCTGGCTGTAGGGCATCTTCTTAATTAATAATTAGTGCAGAAGGCCCCATTGTTGGTGGTGCCAATCCTGAACATATGGTCCTGGGTTCTGTAAGAAAGCAAGCTGAGCAAGCCACGAGGAACAAGCCAGTAAGCAGCACTCCTCCATGGCCTCTGCCTCCAAGTTCCTGCCCTGTGTGAGTTCCTGTCCTGACTTCCTTTGCTTTCGGTGATGGTGTTTCATCACAGCAATGGTAATCCTAACCAGAACAGTCCCCCAAACTCCCAAACCAAACATTTTTACATAAACTAAGCTTAAAGCTTGAAGTCAAATCTCTAGGATCTTAGTCCTGCCCCCACTCTGGGCTGTTCTAGGAAAGACCTGAAAGGCGACCTACCAGCTAGCAACCTCTCACTGAAGAGATGAAAGTACTAAAGCTTGCCAGCGGGTAGGTGGGGTGATATTTCTTCTGTCTTGTTGGGCCAACAGAAGCCTCTTCTAAACACTCCAGGTTCCTTGGTGCCCATCCTACCAACAGGGGATAAACATTCAGGAGTCCTGGCTCATGCTGTAAAGGGGTGGAAAGGGGAACCTAGGGTGGAAAGCCAAGTTTTCAGAGAGTCTATCATTTCTGTGTATCTTTCTGGAAGAGCAACTACAATCTTCATCGTGTTTCAGGATGTGTGTGTGTGTGGTGTGTGGTGTGTGGTGTGTGTGAGTGTGTGTGTGTGTGGTGTATGGTGTGTGTGTTTTAAGATTTGTTTGTATACATACATGTACATATGCTCATGTAGGAATGTAATGTAAGGGCACCTGGGAAAGAAGGTAATCAGATCTCCCTAGAGCTGCAGAGACACGGATGTGAGTCTGGGACAGAGCTGATGCTTTGTAACATCCGCAAGCACGCAGCCACCACATCTTCTCTCCATGTCCAATTTCAAATTTTAATGAAGACTTGTCCCCCTTTCTTATCTAAATTTCCCTTCCCAATGGCAGCTTAAGTGACTCTAGGTGTGTGTGTGTGTGTGTGTGTGTGTGTGTGTGTGTGTGTGTGTGAGAGAGAGAGAGAGAGAGAGAGAGAGAGAGAGAGAAACATGCAGGTTCAGATAGATCTCAGGAAACCTGACCAGGAGCCTGCTATCTTAGCTCTGCAGCTCTTGAGATGCAGATCCAGTTACCAAACCCCTGCGTACCAGTTTTCTCACCTGTAAGAAAAACACAGATCTTCATACAAAGCAAGGAACTTAAAAGACCTGACATGAGAGGGAGGTGGTGACAGAGGCATGGAAGCCCCTGAGGGACACCATTAGGGCAGTCCCTCTGCTCTTTCTAGGAACATACTCCATAAAGACCCTTCCTACATTACTGAATAAGATAGGTGTGTACGAGTGGGCACCTCGCCTGTGCAGACAGTTCTAGGAACAGTGGGGAGCCCCTGTACTTACTGGGAAGCCTACAGCTTGCATGAACATTTAACTGTCACACAGTGTGGCCCTTCTCCACCTGGGGTCGAGTTAGATGTTCTCTGAGTGTTTGGAGAGGGTGGGTGAGATTAGCACACACTGTGGCTACATATAAGTGACCTCCTTCATAACTCAGGCCTTAATAACCCAGGAGAGGGTGGCCTGTGTGTCCCCAGTGACTACCCAGCAAGCCTAGTGGA
Organism: Mastomys natalensis; assembly: GCA_021653895.1. Lineage (NCBI taxonomy): Eukaryota > Metazoa > Chordata > Mammalia > Rodentia > Muridae > Mastomys > Mastomys natalensis. The sequence continues at coordinate 620,082 of JAJTUV010000267.1, read as the reverse complement.
TCTCAGGTTCTATCCATGTGGCTGAATGAGCTAATGGACAAGCTAATAAAGCAGAAAACCAAAAGACGCGCAGAATCCTGAAGAGCCTGCAGCTCCCTGGAAGCACACATCCTGATTCTGGCCACCTTACAATATGTCACCACACAAAGGTGGCAGGAACATTTCTAAACCTCACAATATTGAAACACAAAGCACAGAGAAATGATTCATTAAATAATGCCACCTGTTGTCCTTCCTTCTACGGTAGCTCATGCAGACGCAGCCCTTTCTCGGTGTGACTAAGTCTTCTCGGGCTATGAAGTCCTTAACCACACACTGCACTTTAGGGCCTGGGTCTTCCTTCACTAGGTGTGCTGTGTCCATGGACAGAAAGGCCTCGCCTCCTCCCTCTGCTGTAGAATAGACGCATGGATGGGGCCACTGGAAGCCGAGTCCTCTCTCTCTCTCTTCAAGGGGCACAGGGGCAGCCACCGCACTGCTTAATGATCACGTGTGACCGCAAACATTCCAGTCAGAACTCAAATTTGCTAACATGTGTTAAGTCCCACAAAGATATGAAAAGAGCAAACATGTCTGTGGAAACACGAATCCGTTTGCACATGAAGTTTAGCTCCTCCCTGCCTGCCTCACAGAGATAACCCCACACAGGAGCTCCACTGGAGCTCCGCTGAATGATCTACAGCTCAGCCAAATTCCACTCTGGGAGCTCCACACCCTTTTCCTCTCAAGGGCAGCAAAATAGCACTTAGGATCAGGTCTTTCCAAGAGTTAGCATTTGGAGGGCAGAGAGTGGTACTCAGTGTGAGCAGATGACCCTCAGACATCAAGAACCCCGAGCGCTCCCCACAGATCACCCATAGCCACAGTCGCCACCCATGGTTTGGAAGTAAGTTAAGGGGCACCAGGACATCTGTCTCCTCTGCTCTCTGGAACTATGAGGAGACAAGACCCACCCGAGCGAACCCTGTGGTCTCAGAGATTTTCTAACATCTAGGCACAGGCTCTTCTTGAAAGTATTGACTTCCAGGCAGGTGTGGTGGCCTGCATCTATAGTCCAGTACTGGGTGGGAAATGAGTTCTGGAAGTCAAAGCCCGATCTAAAAACAGAACCACCACCAAAGGCTTTCCTAGCCGCTCCCCCCACCCCCTCAAAAAAATCACTCCTCAGGAAAACCTTAAACATGTCAGGCCAGAGGAAAAGGAAGCACCACGGCCAAGCTCAAGGGCAAGGTGAAACTTCAAATAGTTTATAGGATAAGTTTTCAGAAAGCATTTTAAGATACATACATCAATACATTCACTGTGGCACTGTGATGGATTGCAAAGAACTAGTAACAAACTGAATAACTGTGCAATTAAAGTAGATACTAAAAGGGGGAAATTACATTGCCATTAAAAATAAGGCATACAGGGGTTGGGAGGCAGCTGTCAGTTAAGCGCTTGCCATGCAAGCCTAAGGACTTAATTTGATCCCCAGCTCCATGTGCTACAGGCAAACGAGGCTGTGTGCTCTTACAGTCTTGGTGCTGATAAGATGGGGACAGGAATTTAAGCTCCTGTCTTTACACCTGAGGGATGAGACCTGAGCCTGATTTCTGATAGATGAACACACACACTCACACACACATAATTCTGGAGTGTGTTGTGGGAGAAAACATGTAAAAAATCCTTTATCCACGAACTTTCCAAAGCAGACAGATTATGGAGACTTGTGCTTTCTTAGGCACAAACAGACAAGTCAGGAGCACACAGAGCAAATTAGCAGCAACAGTAACCTTTGAGGGGTAGGGCAAGCCGCTTGTCTTTTTCACTTAACTTTTTACAGGGGCTGCAGTGTGGCTCAGGGGTAGAGCATTTGGAGCCTTGCATATATGAGACTTTAAAATGGATCCCACCCCAGGAGTAATGGGGCGCAACTTATATTCTTTATTAACCATTAGCTGTCCCTTCTAAATTGTTCATTATTTTCTCCTAGAGACTATACATAATAACTAAATGTTACATCCTAAATGAACTGTGTTCCCTGTGGCTAAACATCTCTCCATACAGTTCACTCAAATTACAGGCTCAGGGATTCTCACACAAGTCCAGGGGCTATCGGTGACACACTGACAATCTGTGCCCCACACACTGATCTTGGGTCTGCACACTCTAGAGTGCTTCCCTGAGAAGCAAGCCGTGCTCCCAGCAGCCTGCTGCATTCTCATTTGCTGTGGGCAGCTGTCTTCACTGGCAGAGAGATTCACCCTGGTGAGGCCCCCCTCAAACATCCTGGCTTCTATCTGATATTCCCTCTTATCTTGTTTACCTTTGTGGAAGAGAAACTCCTGCAGATAAGAAAGGCGTCTGGATGTATCAGTTTCCTTCCCTCTCCACCACCCCTCTGCAGGTGCACGGAACTGAACTACTCCACAGAACCAGAAGTTTCCATGTCCCAAGAAGCATTTCCCATGTACATGTAGCTGGCCCAGCTTTGTCTTTTACAATTCCCTGTGGAACCATCTGGACTGAGCTAAACAAGGAACCACAGCTTATGCAGAAAACACGAGAACACTAGAAAGAGAAGTCAGTTTTTTAAGAGAAGTCATTTCTATGTTATTTGAAAGAAAAAAAAAAATCAGAACATCACTGCAAGCTACTCAGTCCTCTCAATAAACTAATTCTGCACATCCAGAGAACAACTAGAGAACATATTTCAGGTATCTACCCAGGAAACCCCAACCATACACTATCCTTCATCTTCCACTCTAGGAGTTCACACTAGGAGCATGAAGGTGACTCAAGCCACTCACGATACAATGAGCTATCTATCAGGCAAGAGGCTCTAAGATAAGGAGGACACAACTGTTTCTAAACTTTATATTTCAGAAAGGGGCGGAGGCAACTAAATCTGTATGTTAAAAATGAACTGGGAGTGGGGGAAGCCAGCTTATTTAACTGACTTTCAGTCGAGGACGAGCAGGACAGTTTTGAAGGCAGCGCAATACAAGGTAACTTCCCTCATCACAAAGGAAAGCGATTCGGTTGGGGTGAAATCTGCTCTTGGAAAGTTTAAGCTCCTATCCTCGCAGCTCTTATTAATTGCCAGTGCAGTAAATTGGAAACCAAACACTAGAGTACTAGAGCAGCCACAACTGAACTTCCATGTTTGGGGTGGGGAAAGCTACACAGAGGTACTAGGCACTAGCTTGACAATCCCTTTAACAGATCGTGTGAAAGGCTCAATTGTCCCCTCAGCAGAGCATGCTGGTGGTTTCTGCAGCTTGCTTTAAAAAATTATGTGTCTTTATTGTACTAAAGAAATTCCAAACGGGAAGCACAGCCTACTCATTGATGGTTAACAACACAGTCACTTTCCACGGTCTTCCCTCCCAGAGTCTAAGAAGGCACTCGAGTTTGTTCAAACTGCTATGGATTCGGCTAACGTTAAAACATCAACTTTGCCATCAGCTGCCTCACAGTTGAGATTCTTTCCGACTCTGTTCAACGCAAACTCCCTGATAAAAACAAACAAGGGGAAAAGAAGGTGTGCAGTCTTAAAGCCCTCCTCAGCACCCACCTTGTTTTCTCTCGGACATAAATAGACAACACACAGAAGAGTTTAAGTCTGCAAAATGTTTCCTTTCCAACGCCCAGGTTGCTATTAAAACCCCCGCCCGGTTAAATTCTGGAAAAACAAAAAAGTCCTGGCTAGGTGTGACAAAATTTTTGAACAATACCAAATTGTTTTATGCAAAGATCCTCCCAGAAACCTGTTCACCCACAAACGTCAACATTTTTTTTCCTGAGGAAGAATGCAAGTAGACCTTAGGTCAGTCTATAAGGAAAGGTAGAGAGAAGGGTTCCTTAGAGACAAGCAGGCAGAGCAAGTCAGAAAGTCAGAGGGGCGAGTCACTGGACTCCTTCAGGAACAGTCACAGCACCGAGTCGGGACAGGACCGGACTCTTACCAATGTCAAGCTCTCTGCCTCCACGTCTGCCTGAGCTGCATCCTTGTACTGCAGGGGGGACTCGATGACCAGCTCCTTCTTGTCATTTCTACCGCTCGTCCTGTACTTATCAGCCTGCATTCTCCACGCAGACCACTGTCAGAAAGCCTGCAGCAGGGACAGCTGAAAGTCCCCTGCTGTACCACTGGCGGGAGAAAGGAAAGGAAGCCTGTTTCCCAGGCACAAGGGGTCAGCCTTACTGGCTGGAAGTGCAGAGCCTGAGGGGTGGGGAAGACATGACTGAGAAGGCCAGCCTCCAGGGGTGTTACTACAGCTAGGAAAATGGGAGGCTCCTGCTCGCTGGCCAAAGAAAAACAACCCCCAAACAGAACAATACACAGTGTACTGCCTCTGCAATGAAAGACCAGCCTCATTGTGTCAGTTCCACGCAGCGTGGGCCAAATCAATGTGAATCCAAATAGTGCAGCATTGAGAAGGAAGCCTGCCGATCTCCGTGAGGCTGCTCCCTCGTAATGACTTCCGATCTGAAGCCCCCAGCTAGGTCGACTGGCTGGTCTAAAAGTTGCAGTTTCCAAACGCTTTGAAACGCTTTCATTTGTGTTATGGCTAAGTACCAAGTTCTTGGCTCCTGATCAAAGCAGGACCAAACAAGCTAGCGATGGTGTTCCCAGGAGGTGCAGTGCAAGAAATCCTTTCTCCCTGCAGGACAGACAGACAGCAGCAGACAACTCTCATGTATCTACTGTTTTATGCCAAGGAGATGATACTATGCTGAACAGATTAATATTTCATGCAGCCAAAGCTTTTACCATGAACATTTTCTTTGCACACGCCAACGTGTGTGTGCCAGGAGGTAGCGTGCCCAGTGCTAAAGGATAGAGAAGGTCAGAGTGGAAACGGCAGAAAGTCTCTTCCCTCAAGAAGAACAGGAAACAGATGGGAAGTTAAAACAAAGATATCCTGAAGAAGAGAGATACACTGACTGTTCTTGCAGAAGCCTACTATCTTTATTGTTTCCTCATATTCGTGGTGGAGTAACTTTTTAAAAAGATCAACTAGCAAAAATCAAAACACAAGCATGTGAGGGGTTTGCTACAAAGATGCACCGAAAGCTCTCATTAAAGGTGGGTTAATTGTAAAGATGCCCTTCGGGTGGAACACATATCCGGTTTAGTGCCTCTGTTTATTTCTTTGAAATCAGGAAGTGTCTAGAAACTGATACAAATATTGTAACAGTCAGTAAACGGCATCCACAGTCTCAAAGTACAGAATAGTCTAGGACTAAAGCCAGAAGAAGAAAACCAGGTCCAGTCGTCACTCTCCAGGCACCTCTGACTGAGGCTGGCAGAGCTCAACAGGACTCCAGAGGGAACCGAGTGGACACCCAGGGCCTAACTGCCCTCCCTCAGCACCTGCCACTGTCATTTACACACCAGAAATCCTTCTGACTGTGGGCACCATTGTGCAATAAATAAATTACTGAGTCCATTTAAAAATTAGTTAACTTGCTGGGTGTGGCTGTTCACACCTATAATTCCACAACTGGGGACGGGGTCACTAAGGCAGGAGGACTGCCACCAGTTCAAGGCCTGCTTAGAATAAAAAGTAAGTTCCTGTATCAAGAAAAAATAAAACCTTTTATAATAAATACATTTTTTAAAGAGTTGGGAACGTAGCTCTGTTGGTAGTATCTGTATGCACAAAGCCCTGGGCTCAATCCTTAGCGTCACATGAATCAGGAAATAGGGATCCATGCCTGTAATCGCAGCACTCTGGAGGCAGAGGCTGAAGGATCAGAATTTCAAGATCAACATAAACACAGATGAAGCTTAAGAACCACCCGTTGTGACTCACCCCCAGAAAAAAGAAAAAAAAAAAAAACTAAAGAAAAAAAAAAGAGTAAACTATCCAAGATTTAGAAACTGGGTAGGTTACAGTGCTGACCACTCTTACTCTCCGCCCTTGGGAGGCAAAGGCAGAAGACCAAGTTGAGGCCAGCCTACTCTACATAGTGAGTTTTAGGACAGCCAAGGCTACACAGAGAAACCCTATCTCAAGAAAAAAATAAAAGAGGGTAGGTTATAGATTATCTTTCAAAGTAAACTCAGGCTTTCTAATCAAAGCTGTGTTCCAAAATAATAGGACCCATGGATTTTAAAAACCATTCTAAGGTTACAGAGGGGGTCCAGGGGGGGAGTCTCAGTTACATACAAATAAAGACAAAGAAGAATGAAATTAAAATTTAGAAGTGTCCTAGACAAGAGGCTAGAAAGCAGACATCACAGCACAAAACAGAAAGACATGAGCAACAGCTCAAAAACCTCCTAGGTGGCTCACAGGCAAGACCTAATCCTCGGATTTCCACTGCCACTAAGCAGCCAGCACTCCTGCACTCTAAGGAGACAAGCTATCCAATTTGTCGAGTCAAACCGCAGTGGTATTCCATAGTAATCCGCAGGCGTTAAGACCGTTACTTGAGAAGTACTGTTTGCCATGTCCAAACGCACTGCCTACAGTCTGCCTGTCTGACCTACTCTTCACAACTCTATGTAACTTAGCCTCTTTTCTCACACGGGCTAACTGATGCAAACGTTAATAAACATTTACAGAGGCCACTATGGCAAACAAGGTAAATGGGGGTCCAGTAGGTACTCCAGTGTGATTCTATGCTGAACTTACTGCTTATTCTAACTATGCTCAAAATGACGTCAGCCAGAAACTACTGATAATGTCAGCGTTCGGGAGTTCAGTGAAATACTAGGCAGTCTTTACACAGTGTCACATAGGTGCTCACTTGAGGGTAACTACTGTTGCTATTCCCAGCTAAAGAGTATACTTTAGTCTTAAATTCCAGACTCTGACTTTACAGCCTAAAAGACAATTCTACCAACTATGTTGTTGCAATACATTACAAAGATCTCCAGCAATTAAAAATAAAGCCTTTAATGGCTGGGGAAATTGGGATTGTACATCTGTAGTTAGCCCCTCAGGCTGTGAGCTCGAAGCACCCTCGACTACATTTTAAGATGGTGTCTCAAAACTGCAAAGAGAGGGCTATGGAGATGGCTCAGCAAGCATGAGGACATGAATTTGGATTTCCCAGCCCCCACACAAAAGCCAGGTGTAGCAGTGTGTATACCTGCAAATCAACCGCTGATGGGGAAGGGACGGGAGGATTTTGGAGCTAATTCGATAGCCAGTAGCAGAATAGAAGTCCTCCAGGCTCAGTGAGAGATCCCATCCATCTCAAAAGGTAAGGTAAAAAGCAATCAAAACCCTAACAACCACTTCTGGTCTTCACAGGCACTCACACTCCTGAATGCACACAAGCTCACACCTACATGAACACGTATACACATACACACACACACACAACAAAAACTCTCACACACATGCACACAGCTAACTGTCCTCTCTGTTGACCCTGACAGATGTTTTCAAATACTTGTTCAGAGTGTCACATGTTCATGTCATCAGGTAGAGATTCTCTTAAGGATTCTGTGGATTTTCTTAGGGAAAAAAAAAAGCAATGACTTTAAATGTCTTTTATAACCAAAGGAGGGGAAAACATTTGATAGCCTGTGTGCTTCTAGGCAGCCAGGACAAAAGGCAAGCATGATCAGTTCCATAATGTAAACCACCAAGAGGAGAAAACATACCAGGTTCTAAAGGAAATAAATCTTGTGAAAAAGTTTCTCGGGCAGAGCTGATGGTAGAAGAGCTGTTGAGTGTACAACAAGGTTCTCCACTGTGTCTACAGGACTGTACTGCAAAATTCTACTTACACCCCAGACCAAGGAACAAAGTCACCTTCCAAGACAGAACGGCACCTTCAAGTGGCCCAGACACTGACCAGGAAAGTCCTGGGGCGACTCTGTGTCACCTCAGCCATGGTTTTCTGCTCTCCTCAAGGATGCTGCAGATACACAGTCACCAAGCAAGCTGAAGGGAACACATGCACTCTCGCCCTAAGCCTTGGAAAAGGATGTGTTTTCTCTATGCCTAAGGACAGGAGAGGATATCTGAGCAGCACAGCACCCAGAGGAAACACCATTTCAGAGTACAGGAAGCAGGTGGCCAGGTTTCCCTTTACAGTGGTCTGTGGAGAGGTATGTCAGGCCTCTGGATTCCGACACAACAACATCCCTGAGCTCCTGGACTTGCTGACCTCAATGGCTTCACACACCCACTGGTTAAACCCTTCCAATACAGAGCCCACCCAGGATTGTGAGTGGAGGAGACAACATTAGAATATTACAGTGGACCAGAGTTAGCTCGGGACCCAGTGAATGCTTCCACAGACAAGGGCTAAGTTCTCAATCTTAATATACATTCATTCCTATCTGCTGGGTAACTCAAACCATGAAAGGTTATAGGAAATTTAAGGAATTTTCCTAGGGTTTTTTTATTCTAAGGAAGGCTAGCTCTAGATCTCAGTTTTGTCTTCTTCCTCCTCCCTCCTCCCCCCTATCCTCCTCCCTCCTCCTCTCCCCATCCCCTCCTCCCCTTCCTCCTCTTCCCCCTCCTCCTCTTCCTCCCCTCCTCCCTTCCTCCTCTCCTCCTCCTCCTCCCCCTCCTCCTCCCATGAGTGTGTCCACCACAGTTCTGAGAAGCTGCAGGCTGCTGCCCATGTTCAAGCACTTATCCCAGGAAGCCTCCCTGATCCTCCCAGCTGGGATGACTTCTCCTGTTAACCCTCTGTGTACCACTCTTGGCTCTCCAGGAATGTTTCCCAGCCTTGCACCTCTCACAAGTCAAAACCCATGGGATAGATTAGTAACAATTAAAATGTTCCTTTTTCTCAGCTAAGAAAATGTTATTCTGCAAAACTTACTAGTTGTTTTGTGAAAACTCGCTGTATATCAACACAGTATAGTTGTGACGAGCTAGCTCAGTGGGAAAGGCAGATGCTAAAGCTTGATGACCTGATTTTGACACCCAGGACTCACAAATAAATATAGTTTGACTCCTTGTGTTCTCTCCCTAATAACAGCAGCACAAATCTGAAGCTGGACTCAAGCATCTATTTGATTGAGTAACCACAGAGATGAAATCCACATCACCATCTATTCTAGTGCTGCTCAGCTAGGGATCCAAGACTGAATGGACTTGGGGGGGGGGGGGTTGTCAGTGAGCCTTCTACAACGTGAAGCTGTACATGCCTGCAAGTTCTCTGAGGCCCCCTGGAGCATATCCGGTTCTCAAAGGAAGGCTGCAAGGAGGCTGCCCACCACAACATGAGGAGACCCACCAATCTTAGGTGGTGGGAATAACAGCAACTTAACTGTGATGAGACAGAAAGCAAGACTGTCACCACGATTATGGCTGCCTGAAGGCCACATCAGGACCTGTGGGCAATCAGAGGCCAATATACAACACCACTGCCAGGTGATGCTATTGCGAAAACACAGAATTACATTTTAAAGATATAAAATGTGATTAATGGTTATCTTCAGTATGCAGAACCATTTGTATTTTTTTTCCTCTAAAATCATCCACATTTTGTAAGTTTTCTTCAAATGTACGTTTGACTTTTTCAGTCAGAAATGAAGGAATGAGAGTTGGCAAGATGGTTCAGTGAGTAAAGGCTCCCGCTGCCACGCTCACAAACTCAGTTCAATTCCCAGAACCCACCTGGCAGGAGAAAACCAACCCAACAGCTGTCCTCTCACCTCCACATGTACACCATCCATGTGAGTGCACACACATATACACACATTCACGCACATACTCATGCACATTCATAGACACACACACACAGACACACACACACACAAGATACACTCAGACTCACACACAAATGTACACCCATCATGAACATACACACACACACCCACACACACACACACACACGTACACGTGTACACACGCTCACACTCAGACATTCACAGGGTCATATACACAATAAGTGTGATAAAAATGTTTAAAAAGGAATAAATGAATAATCCTAGATTATGAGAAAATGAATGGACTTAGCATAATATTAAGCAGGCTGCATGTTCTCAGAAATAAAAAACAAAACAAAAATGCATGTTCTCTCTCACCTGCAGAATCTAGCACACACATGTAAAAGTATGAATGATTGAACACGAGGAAAGAGCACACCGTGAACAAGAGAGAACAAGAAAGGCTAAACACACAGATGATCCCGGCAATGGACGCGGGTATGAAAGGTTAAAGTTTTCTTGGTTCTGATAGTGAGTACACATGAGCACACTCGACACTGAAAGTGTAAATGTAACTCAGAGCTCCACGGCTTCTGCTCCCAATGCCCATTCCAACTGCATGACTTCACTAGTCGTACAGACTTTGAGTGGGGCTGATTTGGGTGAAGTTTACTTTAAACCCCACTCCCTGTTCCTCACCCCACGGCACGCTGAAAGCTCCTTCCTCGGCTCTCTGCCACACTTGTCTTTTAAATCGGCCGTTGAGACAGGTGGCCAGGCCTACCCTGTTGGCACTGCTAGAGCCAGGGAATCAACTAAAGCTCATTACAGTGTTGGGAAAAGATCTGTAGAGGAGGCTGGACCCCCATTTTACACAAGCTGTAGAGAAGGCTGGACTCCCTACTTTACACAGTTCTCCGGTAAGCTACATTGCAGGGCAGGAGAAGGTGACCAAGGATAGGCGGCACACTGTGCACACAGGCTTCGTCCACAGCACAGAACACTCGCCCACCCTGCCTGTTACACTGCCCTCCTCCCCATCTTCCCAAAGCCTCAGTCCCCCCCCCCCCCCGCCGCCATCCTGGCTCTTGCTCCTGACTGTTTAAAGCCAGCCAAGCCTCCTGTCACAAGCATCTCAGGTACAGGAAGCTTTGCCTGTTGTGTCCACAGCTCTCTCCCAGTCCTAACGCAGTTAAGACCAATGCTCAGAAACACCTGAGCTTTCTGGAGACTCAGGATCTCCCCAGGCTGCAAAGAGAACCGCAGCCTCTGGACACTAAGAGTCTTAGCTACTTGTTTTGATTGCAGTAATGATAACTCAAACAGCAATATGTCAATAATCTATCTTAGGGATGGAAATTTACAAAGCCAAGAGAAACACAGTGTGCCTGGGACTTTTCTCAGGAAACCCAATTCCAGGTGTGGCTTACTGAAACCCAGCCTTCTTGGCAGCTATCTAACATGCCAGCATCTAACCCAGTGCCACAAGCAAGCACACAATGCCTGATCTCAACAATGCTCTTAGGATAAACGTCGAAGCTTTGGATGGCCTTGGCAAACCCAGCTCACAGGGTTTGCATGAGCTAGAATTCTCTAGTTTTCCTGTTCACCACACACATTGAGGTTAAAAGCTAAGGGGTATATTACTGGAAAACAAAACAAAACAAAATTTAAGCATCTAGCTGTGGTGTGAGGCTGGGATTCTTTTTTTTTTCCTAAATTAAAATGCATTCTTCAAGTTGGGTGAGGGTAGTGCACGCCTTTAATCCCAGCACTCAGGAGAGAGAGGTAGGTGGATCTCTATGAGTTCAAGGCTAGACTGGTCTAAGAGTACAGGGGTAGCCCAGGCTACACAGATGGGCCTTCATTCTTTCCCCTCACACAGGGCTCACTTCCAAACCATTCTGAAGAAAAATACGAACCAGCTTTTTCCCCTTAAGGTTCCTGGTTTATAAAATCTCTATTTGTGCCTGTTAAATTGACCTAAAGTATTTCCATGAGGTTTACAAGGAACCAGGCCAGCAGACCATCGTACTTTATAGTGAGAGACTCGAAAACGGTAGGTGGTAAGTCACATAGCTCTAATTATTCCCCTGAGGCACAAACCTGTGGGCAAACCCAGGGACACCTTCCTCCTCCCAGAAAAAGGCAAAGGGAAAAGGGTACAAGGGGAAAGTCCATTTTGAGGAAATTATACAAACAGACCGAAGCCTTTCCCCAGTCTTCCGGCTTACATTAGCTTGTGCTCAAGACAATAAGCATGAACAATAATACCTGCTTCCCAGCTGGGAAGTCCTTCTGTTTAAAACCCCGCTGTAGACCACATCCCTTCCTTAAGATAACATCAGCAGCAGTGATGATGAGACCCCACCTTGTCCTGCTTGCTGCTACACCAGGGCCAGTGGTATCCCCCCACCTCTACTGCCTATTGTAAGTGACTTCCCATGTGAATGGTGGCTCACTCACATCACTCCAGGGCAACGTACCCTGAGAAGTCACAGGACCCTACCCCAGTGCCACAGAAATGTATAAATAAACCAAATGAATGTCTTCACTGTTTGCGAGTGACGGTACCGAGAGACAAAAAAAAACGGAAACACACTAAACAAGGAGGGTTAAGTATAAAGAGGGTGGCCCAGGATCCCTTCTCTCTGCTCATCAATCAATCAAAACATGTGCCCAGAGCACAGACGACACCTATGGCCACTGTGAGGATGGAGCTAAAGCCAGAGTCCTCGTTCTTTTCTACAGGTGCCCTAGCAGTCTGATGGTACCTGGGTAGCATGTCCACATAACTTCAAACGTTTTGCCAATGATGGTGGCACATGCCTTCAATCCCAGCACTCAGGGAGGTCTCTACGAGTCTAGTCTATATAGTAAGCTCCAGGCCAGTCAAGGGCCACAATAATGAAATCCTGTTTCAAAAAAAACATAGATAAATAATCATGTAAAAACTGGATTTTAAATGTTTTCTCATATACAAACGATAAAAGCATGAGATGGTAATTCAATGTTTGTGTAAATCATTCTGCAGCATTAACATGTACCAAAACATCTCACCGTGTCCTATAAATAAATTCTTCTTTTAAAAAAAAAAAAAAGATTTATTTTGCTTTTTAATCGTGTGTATGCATTTGTGTCTACGTGTATACATGAGCGTGAATGCAGATGGCCTGGGGGGAGGGGTTAGAAAAAAGGTGTGAGATCACCTGCAGCTGGAGTCACCAGTAGCTGTGAGCCACTGACATGGGTGCTGGGAATCAAACCTGTGTCCTACATAGAGTATAAAAACTCTTAACCACTGAGCCATCTCTCCAGCCCCAAAATAATCTTTTTACTTAAATGTTTTATTGCATTTATTGTTTGCGTGCATGGTCTATCTATGAGTGTGTGGAGGTCAAGGGTTATTCTCGGGTCTGAGTCTCTCCTGCTAAGGTTCCAGGGATTGAACTTAGGTCATTATGATTTCGCATCGAGACCTTTGACCTAATGAGCCACTTGCTGTTCCTAAAACACGATTTAAAACATAGTTATACATGCAATACAACGGACCCTCTTTCCCATCTCTGGAGGCCAAAGCATGATGGAATGAGTAGGACAATTAATCAACCTCTGAAAACAGCAGTCCGTCAGGACTGTGTGCCGAGCCCTTCATGAAGAGAGGCCAGGTCAAGTCTTCTGTGTGCTCAGATGAAGTTAAATACAAAATAAATGAGGCTTCCAGCGCTGCACAGAGCAGCATGGGCTCACCTAACACGCGTTTCTATTTATGCTCTGCCAAAACCTCAATGGGGGATGTGGAGACATTTTTTTTTAAATTATAATTGTGGCAGGGATAAGCAAAAAAAAAAAAAAAAAATTGCCCAGTCTCCAGGCACTTGACATGCATTCTTATTGAATTCAATTCAACCCAGCCCCTTCAGGATAACAGTGAGTGCTATTGTTTACAGAGACTGGGTATGCCTCTAAATCAAATAGCTTATCCTAAATTCACACTGTGCCTAGCTTTGAGCTAGGGTCTGAGCCATGGTGATTAAGTAGATTTGAATCGTTTTAGCTTTGTTTCAGACAAAATTTTACCTCCCCCTTTTGCTCACATAAGCATCTTAGGGGAGGCATAAAGAATACTGGAAATTTTTCTGTGCCTGAAAATAAAGGTCTGGAGAAATGAAATAAAAGTCGGTATTGATTATGATTATGTTCGAAAAGTGGAACAAAGGGCTTTCTTTCCTTCTACTTCGGTTTTTAAATTTTTCCTTAATAAGCATGAATTACTTTAAATTAAATACTTTAACATCTCAAAGCCATTTGGGAAATAGTTTATTTAAGTGTGCATCTACAGGCGTGGCCAATGCCTGTGCGCAGCTTCTTTTGGAGCTGGTGCCAAAGTGTGGTGACTCCTCAGTTCAGTTACCAGATTTAACATGAGCATGGGGGGGGGGGGGGGAGGCCACAGTAATCAGAGGAAAAATACTTAAATGAAACACTTGAGCAAAAAAGAAATCCAACATTTCCCCTACAACCTGCGCTCTACAAAGCAAAACTGGAAACATAAACTGGTTTTGCCTCTTTCTTTTGATTCTTTTGCCTCTAGGACCAACTCAACTTCCTAACGCCAGGCACCAGGGCACAGGGAGGCACTGTCCGGTCCTCCAGTCATCCTGCCATGATGGCTCTTGCTTTATGAACGGGGAGCACTTTGAGGTCCAGGAGAGGAGGCACAACGGATCTAGTCAAAAGCTCCTACAGGCTTACGAGTGTGGACCTTTTTCCTCTTGACCTTGATAAAAATCAACTGCCTTTGAAAGCTCCAAGTGACTAGATGCTCGGAAGGCACCCACAGCTTAGGAGTTAAAAACTCAAGCTCCTCCATCAGAAGGTAACCGGCACCTGGGACAATCTGAGCCGCAGAACAAACCACAATCTGTTGGAATCCTTGTTCCCTTGTTCAGATACAGACAAACCTACTAAAGGCTCTGAGAGGAAAGAGGACATGTCAAAGCAGGAAACTTCTGGAGGGAAGGAGTGAGGGAACAAGCTGGGTTGCGCTCCCAGACAGGGCAGCCTGTCCTCCCTTCTCCTCTGCTGTCAGACCTGGAGTTCCTGCTCTTCTCTCCCCTGATCTTGCACAAAGGTCACAAGGTCTGACTGTGCTGCCTCCTGATGCCTCACTTCCCTGTCTCTGGAAATGCGAGCTGTCAATCTGATGCTCTCCCACCACCTCAACGTCAGTCAGATGCCTTCTCACCTTCTCAAACTCCAGCGTGAAGGCTCTTCCTTTTCATGAGGCCCCAGAACACTCAGTGCTGAAGAATGTTTTCCTGGTTTAGCCAAGAGGAGTGAGGCAAGAGCCTGTCCTACAGTTGCTAAACCTGGTTGTCCACTGACTTGGAGAGTTTTAAAATAGCAATAAATAATAATAATAAATTATTACTATCATAAACTCCTATTACTATGCACTATTCTAGGGTCCTGCCTGCCTTCTGAATTAGCGTCTTGGGCTGAAAGCCAGGACTCTCCCAGGTGAATGCGCTGCAGGCTGATGCTCACCTCTGTTCGGAATTGCTGGATTTGCTTTAGTAACTTGAGGTGAGTGGAAAGCAGACATCCACAGTGCAAATCTGAAAACGGGGAATCAGGGTAGGTCCAGGATTGCCTGTGCACAGGTATGACACAAGTAAGGGGTTAGAGTTGGCAAAACGTAGGGGTTAAAGTAGAATGGAGACTGAAGCTGGAAGTTTAGTCTCTTCTCCTGGATGACACACACAGAAGCGTTACTCAAACGTTCCGTGATTGACTGTTTCCTATTAGTCAGCTTTGGGGGAGGCTGTCCCTGACCCTCTGGAGGACAAACCTGCAAGAAAGGCCCTCCACAACAGGAAAGGTGCACACACCTCTCAAATGCGTCTAATGCTGTGTCAGACATGGAAACACGTGCGTAGCAGTACAGTTTCTCAGTAGGCTGTAGAACAAAGCCAATGCTAGCATGTGGTTCCCTCTCCACGACTCCTACTGCAAACCCTCGCTTGCTTGCAGGCTGACTTACAAGCTTCTACTCAAGTTTAGCCTGCGGCTTGTGCTAACTCCCAACAACAAAGAAATTGGTTAGAAAAGAGCAAAGTGAGATTCTAGGGTGTTCCAAGAAGAATAAAATGACATCTTCCATCTCCATCTATAATTCACTGCAATTCAGTCAGAAGAAAAGGTGCCGACATTACAAGCTATATTAGTGTCCTTTTCAAAAGACTCACAATGTAGAGCTGCACCCTTCACGAGTCTGTTAATTTCCCTGACATAGATCTCATAAGAATGCAGGTAAAATAAGAAATAAGAAAATGAAGATTGCAGCATCTTCATTTTGGCTTTTCTGGTGGCAGCTGTCCTGGTTAGTTTTATTGTCAACTTAGAACAATCTATAGTCACCTGGGAAGAGGGAGTGTCTTCCTTGTTGACTGACATGGGAGGGCCCTGTCCTCTGTGGTGGGTACCATGCTTAGGCTTAATCCTGGCTTGTGTAAGGACACTGACTGAGCCAGCCAGAGGGCAGGCTAGCAGCAGCAGGTCCTCGAGATTTCTACTTCAAGCTTCTGTGTGGGTTCCTACTCTGACGTCCCTCAGTGACAAGCTGTGACCTGGGAAGGTAACCCAAATAAACCGTTCTTGTCACACTGATTTCAGTCAGTGTGTTTTCATCACACCAACAGGGAAGCTAGCTACAACAGCAGTGTGGGTGGGGGGTTTTCTAGTTTTGGGACAAGGTCTGGCCTGGAACTTATTACGGCCTTGATTACACTATCAATTCTCCTTGCTCTGGAGTGCTGGGTGACACTGTGCTCACATCACCATGCCCAGCTCCACATTTTATTTACTTTGAGATACAGTCTCAATGAAATACGACTGGTGACCTTAACATCCTCCTGTCTCTAAACCCCAGAGTGTATGTATAAAGTACAATGTCAGACAACACCTTCCCTCAACATCTCATGTCTGGAACAACCGCAGTGCACCCTGACTTAGAGGCCATTAATCACGGGGCAAGACGGGGAACTTCCATGAACAGCTGAGTTACAGCAACTACAGCAGTTGCTAGACTGAGCTCTCCAGAGCCGATGCATCACCTCCTGATCACTGCTCACCTCAGGGACACAGAGTGAAGACACCAGAGCAGCCAGCAGACAAACATCAAGGCCAGAGTTGACTGGGCTCACTTTACCCTTCTACCACAGCACTGATTTGCCAGACTCGGGTATCTCAGTTCGTCCTCAAGAGGACACTTCAGAAATGTTCACCAAAGCAATCATGAGAACCGAAGTGTTCCTCTGCATATATTAATCCATTTATGGATGAAACTCCTTGCTGCTCAATTCCTTTGACTCTTCGTCTTCCCTCCTTCCTCCCTTTCCACCTCCCTCCTCTCTGTGTGTTGGGGGGGCGGGGGTATATGTGTGACTGTGGAAGACAGCAGACAGCCTCAGGTGCCCTCTATTTGTTTTTTGAGACAGAGCTCCCACTGGCCTGAAACTCATCAAGTAGGCTAGACTGGCTGCCCAGAGAGTGCCAGGGTCCCTCCTTGTCTCTGCCTCCCTGCCCTGGGATTGTAAGTGTATGCTAGACACAACCAGTTATTTTTTCTAACTGTTGTGAAGTTTTAACTCAGGTTTTATGCAAGTCCTTTACTGATTGCCCATCTCCTCGCCTGCTCTATAAACGTTCCTAACCACAGACTACTGTGTAAGAAATGAGATGTTTGCGGAGCGTGCAACCCCCCATAGGAGGAGTCTACAGAGTCTAAAAGGAATGCAAACAAGCAAGTTTGATACCAACTAGGGGAGAGAATGTGCTAGGCCTGCCCTGTCCAGCCTCGTAGCCACTGGCCAAATGGGTTCTCAGACACATCACACTGAGTTTCAAAGACTATGCAAGACAAGAACAATGTAAAATATCTTTAGTAGGGTACATCTCCTGGGAATCACAGCTAGGGCCCTCTCCATGCTAGGCAAATGCTGTATGGCTAAGCTATCTCCCCAAGCTTCGTGACTTTTTGAGACAGGTCTCTCTAGTTCCAGGCTTAAATCTGCTATGCAATCCAAGGAGGCCTTCAGCTCGAGATCCTTCAGCCTCAGCCATTAGAGTACAAGTCTAGGCCATAAAAACTCTCTTATCACTAATCTTTAGTACTATCTTATTACTTATCACCAATTTTATTCATAAAACTAAATAGTATTTTGAATTTACTATAGGTTTAACAAAGTATTTATTAAAACCAATGCTATCTGCTCTTTTTCCTGTTTCTAATACGGCTACCAAAAATACAAAATTATTTATGTAAACATAAGTAATATACAAATATATGTGCAACCACACAGGTAAAACTACATACATAAAATATTATAGTCTGGGGATTTACCTAGAAATAGAATACACGTCTAGTATATGCAAGACCCTGGATTTGATTTCCATTACTTAAAAAAAAAAAAAAAAAACTAATAAAGTAAAAATAGTTACTGGACAATGCTGGGTTGCTCAATAATGCCTGTCAGTTTTCCCTAGGCAGAAAAAAAAAACCCTCTCTCTTTCCCTCCCTCTCTCTCCTCTCCTTCTCTCTCTTTCTCTCCCCCATACCCACCCCCACCCAAGTCTCCTTGTTACTTGAGACTGAAATTCTCTTACACAGAAGCAAAAGCAACTGTGCAAAGGCTGTGGTTGGCAAAGTCTAAGTTCTGCCATAAACCCGCTGTTCTCCCTCTTCTCTACCTGTGGGTTTGCTGGAGGCAGCCTCCAAGGAGGCCCTGCCAACAAGCTGCCACAAGATATAAAGTAGCTAGGCTTCTGAGCTGTCACCCAAGACCACCCAACCTACACCTGACAGGATCCAAGCACAAACAGGAAATAACACTGGCTGAGCAATGTTCCTGTAGTTTGGTCACAGGGGACAGCTGGCCTTGTCTAATTACCTCCCTCTGAGAGGACATCACCATAGGAAGGATGACGGACTAGCTGTTGGGATAGCCTTTACAGATGAAGCGTCATTAGAATGGCATCTACAAGTGGTGCTTCCCGCTCCACAGTGCCAGGATCACCAAAAAAGCCTGTGAAAACACAGACCGTTGGGCCCTCTTCTAATCCTCTCTAGGGTGATCCAACCACGGAGGTCTGCGTAGGGGGGCTGGCACACCAAGGGCACCTAGGCTCCCCCTACCCAGGGGAGATCCTCCTCCTCTGAGCTAACAGCTCAGCCAGTGCCTCTCCAAGTCTGAGGTGACTGACTGTGGCTGAATGCCATTGAGAACCAGTTCTAATAAACTCCCAAGGGCAGCTGCTGCCAGCCCTTTAAGGCTTGAAATGTTTAAAGCACAATTGAAAAGCCAAGTCTTCGGGCTTAGGCAAGATTCTGCAAAGCCTTGAAAAGAATACAAGGCCCTGGGGAGAAAGAAAGAACCTCATATCCACAAGGCTGTGAGGCTAGGAGAGCCTGGCAGAGTGAGGCTTGGGGTGAGGTGACGACATTCAGGTATGGAAAGGAACAGAGACAAATGGAAGGGAGCTAGCTGTTTTCTGCCATGGAAAGCTGGTATTTTATCTCCTGGTTGAGGAGCATGTGAGTGTCTCTGCGTGCCTGCGTGCCGTGCGTGCGTGTGTGGTGCGTGCGTGCGTGCGTGCATGCGCTTGCGCACCAGGTGTCTGCAGAGGCCAGAAGAGGGCGTCAGCTCCCTGGGCGATGTAGTTACAGGTGGTTTGTTAGGCACCCAGCATGGGCAGCTGGAACTGAAGTCTGAGCCTGTCTGCAGGAGTGGCAGCAAGTGGTCAACCACTGAGCCACCACCCCTGCCCCCTGTGGAAGGCTTGAAGGCAGACTCCCCGCCCCCCCACCCCCGTTCCTCAGCACAGTCAAGGGTAAAAGCAATCATTCTAAAGTGACCCTCCCCACCATTCCCAGGAACACAGCAGTGACACAGGACAGCAGCTTGATCACTACAGACCAAGTACAGGGCTCTAGAGTCATCCTCTTGAAACTGCCACCCCACAGTCCGCTCTCACACGGCCTTGCAGACAACTGGCCTGCCACATAACTGCTGGGTCTGTGTCCCCCACAGTTCCACACCTGCCCTTAAGCTCTTTCACAGCTGCCTTTGTGACACTGGATGGGAAAATAATCCTAGAGTAAGGTGTATGTATTTACATGCAAACTGTCCGCTAATGACCCAGCTATGGCTCACACTGGATGAGACACTAATGATTAATGGTCCCAGAGGAAAGCTGCCAGAACTAAGCCACCAGAAGGGAGGAAAGAAGGGAGGAAAGGAGGGAGGGAGGGAGGGAGGGAGGGAGGGAGGGAGGAAGGAATATGGGTGGGCATGGTCAAGAAAAGCAGGGAAGTGCCTGTCAGGTGGGCGTTTTTGTTTCAACAAGTTCTCTTCTGAGAACTCTCCTTCACATCATTGAATACAGACAAAACAAAACTAAAT